>CM039530.1:2244525-2459799 GCA_022433055.1 Begonia peltatifolia
CTCTCTCTCTCTCTCTCTCTCTCTCTCTCTCTCTCTCTCTCTCTCTCGTCTTACCTGATTCACACGCTTACGTTCATGGAAAGCATCGTCGATCTGATACGAAACTACAAGGGTTAAAGAAAAAGTAGGGAAGTAATCCAGAGAAGAAGTTAGAAGGGTCCGTGTCGCAGAAAGATGGCATCCGGGAGAGAGTAGAATCCAAAGCCATATGCCATCTCTCCTGCGACATGATCCCTCAAACCCCTCCATTATTGCTCACCTGCGTCTGCTTCGCAACCTGAAGCTTTTAATAGAGGAATAAAGGGGGGGACTGATTCTAAAACAAGGGTCTGCATCCGGCTTCGTAATTAGACGGAAATTGCTCTTGCAAATCCAAAAACTTGGCTGGTTTGAATATTCAATACTTTGGTAGTTGTAGAAAGTGGAAGAAGGGCAAGTCGGTCAACTCAAGGTTTACTAAATCAAAATGCGTTGAATTCATCCCTTTCACCTCGAAGAACATTCCATCTGTCAGTATTTTAGTGGGCCACAAAGACATTCATAGTGGACCCCTGTTTTTTCAAAGCCCAAATGCACAAGGACCCATTTTTTAAAGCCCAAAAGATCAATACGTTGTAGTCGTAAAATTCCAGGTGAAGTACATTTAAAAGCAAAAGATCAATACGCATTCGAGGAAGAAGTAGAGTAAGGGGAGAAGCCTTCATCTTCTACCCCCCATTTGGAAGGGCAGAAAGTAATGACATACTCTTTCGAAGAACAACTCACCATTGGCGAAGGAGTATCAAAGGCATAGCTGTAGTAAGAAGGGCAAGCATCTTTGAAAATCTTGGAGTATACACTCGGCTTGCACTTTTCCGGCGACCCAAATTCATTCAGACAGCAAAACGGGTCTGATCCGAAAGCCAGACAAGCACTTTTACAAGCCACGACCTCTCCTTTTTGGTTCAAAACAAGAAGCTCGTTTGGACAGAAAGTGTTCAGATTCTTCGCACAGCCTTTGATGGTGCATTTACTGGCAGCCGGATTCGAGGTGACTAAAACAGGGAGATTATAGCCATCAACTAAGCTAACATCGTAAAGGCTCGGCCTTGACTTGTCTGCCTGCAGTGAAATTTGAACTAAAGTGGCCGGTGGGGCACCAATGGAGCCGTTGCAGGCTAGCCTGCCTTGGCAGTCGCCCGTTGCACAGGCGGGTTTAGCATTTGCGCTGAAGTTGCAGCCTGTCCTGGCCCATATGCGGCCACTCCAGTCCCCTGGGGCGGTGACGTGATGAGTTTGGCCGGGGACGAGGAAGAAACCCCCATCGCCTATGAGCGGATGGCCGGAGTTCGAAGCTGTTGCAGGCCATATCGGAAATGGGCACTTGTTTTGCACATAGAATGTGACACTAATTGTTTGTGCTGCCAAATTGTTGTAGGAAATTACAATATTATAGAGGAAGTATTACTCATTTTAGTGCAAGAAAAGAATGTTCTTAATATTTCAATGATTACCTGATTGCACAAAACAAAAGCCAAGGAAGAGGTAAAACACAGCCAGGAACTTGGTGTTCTTCATCGTGATTTATTTGGTTAAGAAATGCGGATTTTTGGTGTATATATAAAAGCTGAATTTTTACTTGAACTGGACTCTACGAAACTGGGAAACCTAACCCATTAACATGCTTTCAAAGAAAAGCAAAACTCAAAAATGACTTTTTTAATTTTTTTGTTTTTAAATTGGTTTTCTAATTCTATACGTTAATTCATGAAATCTATTATTTTAAATATCTATGTTACTTTTTAAGAATTATATCAATAAAAGAATGTCACGGTAGATTAATATTCTCAAAATAATTTATAGGTTAGCGACCCATTTATTTTGGGTGGTGGCAACCTAAAATTATTTTAGTTTAAAAGCAAATAAAAAAACTCTCATTCCTACACACGCAAGAGAAACATCTAGAAAGAGAGAAAAGAGAGTTCAAAATCGTTGCTGTATAAATGTTATATACATCTAATTGTAGTTGTTCAAATCTCTGAAGTTTGTGTCTAGCACGTATATAATAAAACGAACATTTTGTTATTGCTAAGATATTATTCGATTTGGGGATTGGTGCTAACCTAATATATTCTCCTCACGGATTTATTTAGCAAAAACTTCCCAATCGGTCGCCCAACATAGTACTGTTCTCGCCATAACACTATTAATTTTGAAATTTTTATGGGATCTGATGCCAATTGTGTTTCAAAATGCGTCTTACTATTTTGGATAAGTTTTTCTTATATATGTTTCATTTCTATATACATACTCAAACGATGTGATATTGTGACGACTTTTTTTTTACTTGCCTATATTCGAATCTAGAATTTGCATACACTCGACTTAGATCTCGAGTTTTATCTCTTAATCGTGTCCATACGTACACATTCAGGTTATCACACATAAAATGTCACATAATTATCCCATCATATTCTAACACTTATTTTAAAATGTCTTGAATAATATAAAATAACATCGAGATCGGGTAATAGGTAAGAACTACAGGTTTAAATCGTGATATTTATATATCACATATAGATGCGACCGTTAGATATATTATTTATACATCATCAAATTTAATAAAAAATAGTAAAATGATATTTGATGTGTATTGACAAAATACACAATTGTAATGCATTATATCGAGCAAATAGATGACAATTTGACAAATACGTGAACCGAATGTAATTGTCGGTCGCTAGAGACATGTTGATCCGACCCCATCGTCCGAGAAAAATAAGAACAAAAAGGGAACTTCAATGAAGGAAATTTGTAGGAGTGTAACGTAAGACGAACTAGACAGGAATAAAGTGCAAATGGGCTCTCTTTTTTTCTTTCTTTAGTGTTAGAAAGTTTGTCTTCACTTAAATATTAAAAAAATTGTACGTTATGTTTTATTTTCTTTGAAGAAATTAAGAAAATATATTTTTTAAATAATAATTATTAAAGAGAGTTCTTGTTCATGACAGTTTGCTTTGCCGAGTTATTGCCATTCTCTTCGCATCGCTGCGTTGAAAGTTGGTGTGTGGAATAAATCTGATCTCATCCTTAGATTTTTCATTCGTCTTCTCCATCAACAACTCCACCGATTACCCTCTTGTTCGTTGATTGGGGACGTCAAATCTCCTATGGATTCTCGATTTTTTCTCGCTTTTTCTCTCTGTTTCTTGTTTCTCTCTCCGGGTCTTTCTCGTTCTTCTGTTCGTTTCCCAGGATTTTTTGAACGAAAGAAAACGTAAGGTGTCGCGTTTCCTCTTTCTTTTTCTTTCTTTTTGATTGGTTTTCGTTATTGAATGAAAGTTATTGCGAATTGCAGCAGTGAAGCTGTGATCTCGTCGAAGAAAATTGATTCTTCAGTCGCGTTGGATCCAACTCGGGTAACCCAGCTCTCATGGAATCCCAGGTTCTTTCTTACTCTATTTTCTGTTCCTTTGTTTCCCTGCCTCCGTAATATGTAGCTGATTTTTCATCTTTTTTCTTAATAAATTTTTTAGGGCTTTCCACTATAAGGGTTTCTTATCTGAGTTGGAGTGCGATCATCTTATCACGTTGGTATGTTGAGAATCGTATATTTTCATATGCTGTATTAATCTCAGTAAGAGAAGAATCTTGTGAAGTAATTTTTGCTTAGGATCGATTCAATTGTTTATACGTTTCTGGGTTTGTATTGAATGGAGGGATAGGCGAAGGACAAGTTGGAGATATCAATGGTGGCTGATAATGAATCCGGTAAGAGCATAAAGAGTGAAGTTCGAACGAGTTCCGGCATGTTTCTTCGTAAGGGTCAGGTGGGTGTAGTTCATCTTATCATTGTGCTGATATCATTGATATTTTGCTTAATCTCTGGTGAACTTAGGCTTTACTTGCTTGTTAGGATGATGTTGTCGCTGAGATTGAGGCAAGAATTGCTGCGTGGACCTTCCTTCCACCAGGTACTTTAATTACCTGTTTTCTGTCTTTTTCACATGGTGAAGGAATGAGTTGTTTGAGTTTGTTCATTTGATCAGAAAATGGGGAGGCCATTCAAATCCTGCACTACGAGAATGGTCAAAAATATGAGCCTCATTACGATTATTTTCACGACAAGGCTAATCAAAAGTTGGGTGGCCATCGGATCGCAACAGTGTTGATGTATCTGTCCAACGTTGAAAAGGGTGGGGAAACTATTTTTCCCAATTCTGAGGTAAACATCCATAGTTGTTAGTTGACTTTGCTACCACTCCGTCGATTATGGTTCATCGTCATGTGAAAATCTCATTTTTCTTAAACTGTCTTCTGTAGGAAAAGACATCACAGGAGAAAGACGAGAGCTGGTCGGATTGCGCTCGAAAGGGATATGCAGGTACTTAATTGCTTTTCTTCAATCTTTGAGGAAAGGAAGTGTTAACTGATCGATAACTACACACGAGATTTGCAATTGATATACAATCTAAAATCAAAGTCTAGTATCAATTGAGAGATTTTATGCGTAGACCCATTTAGTTTGTTTTTGCTTTAGTATATTAGGCTTGTTAAAGATGGTCATCGTGACCATTGTACTGTGTTCATCAGTATCCACTCCTGAATTTGATTCAGTTACTACTACTATGGTAGCTCTTATTCTCACGGAGACAACTTAAACAATCCTTTTTACTCTATTATTGTAAAGGTTAGTTCGAAATCGAGTTAGAATTTACCGCATGAGTTAGAAATCAGATTAAATATACAGATAACACGTGATATACATGTGCTAAATTTAACAGATAAATTGATAGTACTATCAAAATTGTAGATTGTTGAATGTTAGAGGTTTGGTTTGTCAAACGAAAATAGAGGTTTAATACATAAATGATTCTAAATTTAGGGTGTAAATTGCACCTCACCCTGGTTAAAATTTCCATCATTGGTCTAGGACAGTTTTCATAATATTTTAGACAATTTCAAATCAGTTGATCAACTAGATCTTCCCAACCCAACCTGTATTTCATTATGAACTTGCAGTGAAAACAGTGAAAGGCGATGCCCTGCTGTTCTTCAGCCTCCATCCCGATGCAACAACAGATGCCAGCAGCTTACACGGGAGCTGCCCCGTCATAGAAGGCGAGAAATGGTCGGCCACAAAGTGGATTCACGTGAGATCCTTCGAGAGGCCATCAAGAAGTGGGGAATGCACAGATTCACACGAGAAGTGCCCCATGTGGGCTAAGAAAGGTGAATGTGAGAAGAACCCTCTGTATATGGTTGGTGATAAGAGCTCAACAGGGTTTTGTAGGAAGAGTTGCAAAGTATGCTCATCTTAGAGGGTTCCATTTGATTGCCCTCTTCTTCTCTTAGCGTAAGATTGAGTTTCATTTTCTTGTTCTACGCAAACATTCTGATAACCTTTATTCAACAGAGTTTGAGCTTCATTTCAATATCAAGCCTTTTTCATCTTATTACATGGTTGGTTAAATTATAGTTTATAATTTCGTTTGTCTATAATGTCCTTGACCATCATCAATGTAGCGTTTTTCAGTGTTTCTAGTAAAAAAATTATCTGTTTTGGACTGAACTTCACATGAATTTGTTATTGGAATAAACTCAAAACGCATTGTAATAAGTAAATAAAAAAATTTTAATTATAAATCATGTATTATTTACTCTTTCGACTGATGTGAAGTTGTAAAATTTTATTATTATGGGTTATACTCTAACATTCTGAGTTTTCATTGATTTCATATGACATATTGTCACAATTAAATTAGATAATATCATCCAATAATTCGAGACTTCCGACGTGTCATTATTCTCTATTGGACATCTATAGCAGATTCATAATTATGGTTTGAGGAGATTTTAAGGTGATGTCATGGGACTTGGCCTTGGCATTATCTTTTTCTTTGAACCGTGACGTGGAAGAGAAAAAGAGGGAGACATGTTTTGCGATGTCATTCATAATGTTTTTGAAAAGACAAATTGTGATGCAAATGTGGTAAAACTGGAAGCCGCATCGCATGAGTCGTTAATACAGGAATGCTCCTTCCGTTGTACTTGTGTGTAAATTTTTGGCCCTTTCTTGCGCTGCCATTGTTGTCAGAATGGGAAGACCTCCTTGCTGTGATAAATCCAAGTCCAACGTTAAAGGAGACGGCTGAACTGGAGAGTAAGATGCCAAAATACTTGCAAATCTATCCAATCATGGAGTTGGAAATTGGGCCTTGGACCTTGGTATCGCATTGCTCTGTCATTCTGAAACAGCTTCTGTATTTTCTTAAAACACAGTGTAAAGATGAAGAACTGCATTGCTTGCTTGAAAATTGAGAGATTTGCTTTTTTTATTTTTCAGGTCTGAATCGATGTGGGAATAGTTGAGGAAGAAGAGCCATCATTAACCTCCATCAGGCCATAGGAAACAGGTGATCCAATTCCATCTCTCTCTCTCTCTCTCTCTCTCTCTCTCTCTCTCTCTCTCCACCCATCTCACCAGTAATGTCATCAGTTCTCAGCCTGTTAATCTCCATTCTCAAGCAATTAGCCGAGACTTTATTAATCAACAATTGGCTGACTGGGGATAAAAAGTTGTGTATTCGATGGCTCTCCCACCGTTGAAACTGATGTCGTTTCAGTTTGGAAATGAAAATCAATCAACGGATGATGTTTATCAGAAGATGCTTTGATGAGACCCACGACCTAGTTGTTGGGAAGAACAGTACGTGATAACCCTTCTTTAGTTTTGAAGAGCTTAGCCATTCCTTTCTCAACATCTTATTCGTCCACGTTTCTAAAGTTAAATAATCTTCTCACTAACGTATTTACTATTTTTGTAGATGAACAGTTATTAGATTGCTTGAAAAAAGAACCAACTCCTCAAGATGTAGTGTTGCGAATAAATACGACGGAAGTACACGTATCGCAAAAATAATAAAGTGTATAAATACGAGTCAAATTCACGAGGACTATTTCTGCTAATTATTAAACGAATTTAATTCTAATTTAATATGAATAACAAGATTTCGATGATTTTTTATTAAAATAAAGCAAGAGAATTTAATTAAATAACATAAACTTAAATTAACTTGTAAAATGTAATATGATAAAACTCTAGAGTTTTAGATTTCACTTAAGTTAATCATATTTAGTAATCATAACTCAATTTATTAATATCTATTACTATGTGTCGATGACAATTTTACAATACATTTATCAATCTCTATCGAGTAATGACAAAATTATCCAATTAACGGATTACTATATTTCGGTTTCTAATATGCACGCCTTAGCTATCTGTAGTCTAAGATCTTTTTCATGGTGAATTATCCATTTTACGATTATTTTTCACCTCTTGGTCTCAAAACAATCATATGAATATAATTTTGTTGATCAAGCAATCGCATGCAATAAGAATAATAATAATTTACTCAACACATAATTGTTATAGAACATCAAGAAATTGAATTAAATGAAATATTAAACATTCATAATTCGACTACATTTTAACCCTAGAAAAGAAAGTTAGTTCATGCTGAAATAACCAAAAACAACAAAAGAAATAATGAAGCTCATAGTTTCTGAAGAGAATGAGAAAAAAAAACTATGTTTTTTCTATTTGAAATCTTCTTCTCGCTGCTCTCTTTCTATTCCAATCTCTATTCTCCAACCTTCCAAAAACCGATCTGCACCTTTTGGCCTTCTTTTGACTTATAACTCTAATTCTGAATTAAAATCAGCGCCCATCTAATCAACGGTTGAAATTATTTTGATTAAAATCCATAAATTCAATTTTTTTTTTGTTTTTCTTTTTAATTTTGCGATAGCCGATCAATTGCTTGGTGTAGGCAATCGATCGGCACCGCTTCTGCTCAAACAACATCAACTTTTAACCCTTCAGCTGATCGATCACCGCAGATTTGGCGATCGATCGGCAATGCCTCTACTTTTCCTCTAAAAAAACTTTGATTTTTAATGTTTCAACTGATCGATTGCTCAAATGTGGCGACCGATCGACACTGCTTCGGGTTTGCCTCTTAAAAACTTTAATTTTTGACGTTTCAACCGATCGATCTCTTAAATGTGGTGACCGATCAACACTGCTTCGGGTTTGTCTTCTCAATTTGTCTCGTTTTACCTCGTGATGCAACAGAATCATCCAATTCTCTTTGTTGAAACTCCAACATGCTATATTTCATTTTATCTGCGCACTTATACTAAAAATGTCGAATTCTCTCAAACACTTGAGAAAATTTTATCGAATCAAGTATAAAAGAGTACAATTAAGTGTGTAAAATACACACTTATCACACTCCTAAACTTGAACGAAAGTTTGTCCTTAAGCGAACAAAATTAAACACAGCCACAACAAAAAATTGCAACCCCAACCCTATTTAACAATATAAAATAAACTATGACAATGCAATATTAATCAAGGTTGATGGTAATTGTCTCAGCTTGAAAAAAATTCACATTAAAACCACCAAGATAAACACTATGCAAAAAAATTAACTCAGACTAGCGCATTGACGCTTGCTTGCTTGAAAATTCTCGTGTGGGTGTGTGTGTCCATTTTTATTCGCTCTAACTTTTGGGTCAATTAGTGTAACCAATGAAAAGAAATGCACTCAAAACTCACTTGTGTATCACTCCATAGCACTCTAATCATTCAACGGTTTTATCCGCCATCTAACTAGTAGCAAATATCGATTAAACACAACAAGAGTTAATAGGTCTTTTAAAACTTGTAATGAAAGGCTAGGCTAAAAGGATAGGAATTCTTTGGATACAAGCGATTATTCAGAGCATTACTTTTCCCTCCTTATTTCACTCACTCAAACTTTCTTCTAATCACTCCCCCTCCCCATAAACTCATCTCATTCAAAATTATCCAAGCTAACTCTTTTGTCATCATTTCAAAATGACATCAATATAATCATAAACAAACACAAAATAAAACATGAATTTATTGTTCAACTTTTGAAACTTGTTGCCATTTTTTTGAACTTTGATACAAATTGATGACAAAGGATTATTTTTTTTATTCATCCTCACCGCCACCTTTTCTGAATCTCCCCTAAATATATCAATATTTCCCGTGCTGATTAGATATGGCAGGATAAATACATACGAGGCTATGATGAATTTTAGGTAGCAAATGAACGACAAATATTCAGCTCAAAAGAGTGACTATGAGTGCCATTGAATGACACAACAAGGTAGGCCAAGAAAGCTCGATCCAATGATAGCCTAAGTCATTCTCTTAGTTTTGTAAAACCCTAATTCTCATTAGGGGATGTTGGGCAAAAGCAAGAAGGATTTTATCTCATTAGCACTCCTTAGATTTGTCTGGAGTTACACTCCCTTACTGTGTTTGGACTTCAATAGTCACACTCATTGTATATAGGTTACATGAGTATGACACCAACAAATCAAGTTAAACAAGAATGAATTCATGCACTAAAATTTTTAGTTTAACTTTGTAAGCTCAAGTGACACATATTCGAACCTGAAACGAACCGTGTGAGCACCCACAAACCAAAACACCTCGGTTACTCGGCTAGCCAAGAAACCCTCAACAAAACCAAAATAGAAATGGTGGAAAATGAGCTTGAAATGAAGAGATATTTGGAGGAGATATTACCTTAAGAGTAAGGAATACAACCTTAAAATATCAAGTGAAAATAAATGGTGGAAGATGAAATGAAACGGTAGAGCCCTAATATGGTCTGAGTAGCAAAACTTGCTATGGTCTCGGCCAATGCACTTCTAACGAGGATGCAACCACTTAGGTATGGTTTTAGTCACCTTCAACGGATCCAAGCTCGTGCAAGAAGCAGGTAGAAATGGTTTTTAAGAGTCCTTACCAGCAACCTTAAGCTTCAAGGACAATGGAGGCGTGACTCCCTTTAGCAAGAGTCAAGTGCTTACCTTCTCGGTAGGGTTCTTAGAGCAACCGCTCCAAAGGAAACTTAAGAAAAGTGACTTGTGTATTGATTGTCTAAAAAGTTTACAAACATCAATGCTATGCTTAAATAGATCTCCTAAGTGGCTAGGGTTTTTACAAACAACCTTTGGATCACTCGGCCATGGTGTGGGGCCCGGATGGTGAGGATTCAGTCGTGCATCCCTTCATCTAGCGCCTCCATGGTGCCATGTCATTTATCCTTGTGTGCACTACCTATTGTCCTTGTTGCCAAGTCATTGGTTCATGTCTTCCTTCAAGTTGATCCTTTGTTGGTGTGATGGTTTGAGCGTTATAAGTGGTCTTCCTTCATGGTCGTGCCACACTCTAAGTACTTAAACTAAATTAGCCATCATCATACATTTAATTCTATCATACATCTAATCCTAACCACACAATCTAATACATGCATGCAATAATGGCTAATGTTTGCCAATACAAGAAAAATGCTAATGGTTGCCAAAGTTCAAAGAAAATTGGTTACATGGATTAGATCTCGAGAAGATAAATCTCTGCTTCCTTATCTTCGATCTGTTGCTTCCAAATGAGGACATGCAAAGGTTGATCCTTTGTTGGTGTGATGGTTTGAGCGTTGTAAGTGGTCTTCCTTCATGGACGTGCCACACTCTAAGTACTTAAATTAAATTAGCCATCATCATACATTTAATTCTATCATACATCTAATCCTCACGACACAGTCTAATACATGCATGCAATAATGGCTAATGTTTGCCAATACAAGAAAAATGCTAATGTTTGCCAAAGTTCAAAGAAAATTGGTTACACGGATTAGATGTCGAGAAGATAAATTCATGCTTCCTTATCTTCGATCTGTTGCTTCCAAATGAGAACATGCAAAGGTTGGGACAAGTTTTGATCGTTGGGCTCCCACTCCAAGTTGTCAAAGATAGCCTCAACTGCAAAAGGATAAAGTTTGTCAGAAAATAAGTTAGATAAAACTGGGGTCCTAGTTTGGACTTGGGTGCTTGGCTTGTGAGGTACATCATCATCCCCGAGTGATTTAGAATTTGACGACAAATCATGTGTTGGAACCTCCTCGACATCAGCTTCGTCACCTACATAAGGGGACAGGTCCTAAACATTGAAGGTTGTTGACATCACTTCGTAGTCGCCGGACAATTCTAACTTATAAGTATTATTGTTGATACTCTCTAATATCTTAAATGGTCTTTCGGCCCTAGGTAGGAGTTTAGAGCATTTCTTAGCAGAGAACATTTCCCTGCGTAAATGTAGCCAAACCAAGTCTCATTCATTAAAGATGATTTCTTTACGACCCTCGTTGGCTCGTCTGGCATATCCTTCATTCATTCTCTCAATGGTTTTCCGCATAGTTTCATGCAATTTCTTGATTTGGTTTGTCTTGTTTGCTCCTGATAGGTTTATGATATCTTTAGTAGACAGGGGCACAAGATCCAGAGGTGTGGTCGGGCTGAATCCATAAACAACCTCAAAAGGGGTCTTCGTAGTTGTCGAATGTACACTACGATTATAAGAGAACTCTAATCTTGGTAATCACATCCCAATCTGACAATCTCTTTCTGATGACGCCACGTAAGAGGATACTCAAGGTGCGGTTAACAACCTCCATTTGCCCATCCGTTTGAGGGTGGAAGGACGTACTAAAACAAAGCTTGGTTCCCATTTGTTTCCATAGGGTAGTCCAAAAAGGACTAAAAAATTTAGTGTCTTGGACACTATGGATTGTGGTACCCCATGAACCCGGACGATCTCCTTGAAAAATAGTTCAGCAACCTAGGCGGAATTGTTGGTCTTGCCACAAGCGATAAAATGTGTCATCTTGGAGAAACGATCTACGACCACCATCATAGAGTCCTTACTCCTAGGAGTTTGTAGCAAACCTAAGATGAATTCCATGCTAAGTTCTTACCATGGGTGAGTAGGTATGGGTAGGGGAAGGTATAACTCATGGGGAAGAACTTTACTCTTAGCCATTTTACAAATGATGCATCGCTCTACTATACGATGGACATCTCGTATCATTCGAGGCCAGTAGAAATGTTCCTTAAGCATTTCTAATATTTTTTGTTCTCCATAATGGTGGGATAACACTTATTTAGTGAGGCAGGTCTTCATATTACCAATAAGAATACACAATTTGTTTCCTTTCATCAGATAGTCATCCTTTATGTGGTATTCTCCCATGGCTTTGTGTTGACACTTAATATAGTAAGGCCCAAAATCTACATCTGATTCGTACTGTTCTTTGATCCATTCGAAACCAAAGAATCTAGTGCTAAGCTCCGTTAAGAGGATCTGCTTCCTTGATAGAGCATCGGCGACCTTATTGTTTTCACCTTTAACATGCTTAAGGGTGTAGGAAAATCTTTCTAAGAATTCCACTCATTTTGAATGTCTATGGTTCAGCTTACCCTGACTTTTGATATACTTCAAAGCTTGATGGTCGGTGTGTATGACTAATTCTTTTGACAACAAATAATGTTGTCATTGTACTAATGCTCATATAACGACATAGAATTCTTTATCATACGTAGAATAGTTCAAGATAGGCCCCTTGAGTTTCTCGTAAAAATAAACGAGTGGTTTGCCTTATTGCATTAGAACAGCTCCAATGCCGATTCCAGAAGCATTACTCTTGATTTCAAATACCTTGTTAAAATCAGGTAGCGCTAGCACAGATGAATGACAAAGTTTGTCCTTGATCAGCTCAAAATTCTTTTGGCACGCTACAGTCCAAATGAACTCTTTTCATTTCTTAATGCAATCCGTAAGAAGTGCCACTATTACGCTGAAATCTTTTATAAATCTCCAATAGAAATAGGTTAATTCGTGCAAGCTACAGACTTCGGATATCCCATTTGGTGTAACTCCTTGATGGGCTTGATCTTTTCCTCATTAGCCTTCAATTCGTTATGGAGATGATGAATCCGATAAAGTATACTTTCTCTTGAGCGAAGGAGCACTTGCTTAAGTTACAGAATAATTTGGCATTCCTTAGTATTTGAAACAAAGCGCTAAGATGGTTTAGATGTTGTGGAAGATCTAAACTGTACACCAATATGTCGTCAAAGTAGACAACAACGAATTTTCCAAGAAATTTTTTAAGGACATAATGCATCAGGCACATGAACGTACTCGGGGCATTGGATAAGCCAAATGGCATAACCATCCATTCGTATAGTCCATACTTCGTCTTGAAGGCGGTCTTCCACTCATCGTCTTCCTTCATCCAAATCTAGTGGTAACCACTTTTGAGATTCACCTTGGAGAAAATAGAAGCTCTGCTGAGCTCATCTAACATGTTCTCGAGCCTAGAAATGAGAAATCTATACTTCATCGTTATTTGGTTGATGGCTCAACTATCAACGTACATTCTCATACTTCCATCCTTTTTGGAAACTAAAAGTGTCATAACAGCACATGGACTCATTGATTCCCTAATATACCTATTTTCCATTAACTCGCTCACTTGTTTGTGCAACTCCTTAGCTTCTTCAAGGTTCATCATATAGACCGAACGGTTTGGTAGCATGACCTCTGACTGTTCAATCTCACGTAAAGGTGGAAGCCTTTGTGGTAAATATTCAGGAAAGACATCTTGGAATTGCTGGAGTAATTTTATAACGGGTTTAGGAATGCGTCCTAATTCCATAACCCTATCATTGAACAATATTAGGATGAGAGGACTCCTACTTCGCATAATCGTCCTTAATTCATGCTTGGTTATAAAAAGGCTAGGTTATTTTTCTTAGGATTTCCTCTTTAATTCGTCTTGAGTTATTTGCTCGGGAGATAAAAGTATGAGTTTGATGTTCCTTTTTTTAGAATTTCAAGGAGTAGTGGTTCACAAATCTATCATGCATGATTTTCCAGTCGTATTGCCAGGTGTCAGGGCTCGATTCCTCCCCAAACCAGATCCCGACGAATTAGGATTCTCAAGGTGAGAAATTCAAACCGACAACGACCTGGTCAACTAACAGACGTTCCCTGAGTGGGAACCTTCACACACAATCCTACCTAGCATCCCGAATTAGGATATCATTATCAATTCAACCCAACCAAAATACATTAACTTAAATAAATCTGAGTTTGCAAACTGCATGGATACATTTATATTTCTAACTAAATCCGTCATTGTACCTGACATCTTAAAATAAGATTTATTCAAATATGTCCTACGTGACATCCTAAATTAGGATTTTCCAAATCAATTTAACCAATCATAATACAAAACACATTCCATATATTGAAATGTTTACATTATTATCGAATAGCATTCTAGCGAAAGCGAATAAAAATATAAAATTCATATCGGTCACATCAGGACATGTGACTTTACAACCTAAAATTCCTATACCTCATTGTATACTGTATCTTGCCTTGGTTTTTCCGAACTGGTGAACGTCCTCGTTATCTGAAAAATATGAATATCCACGAAATGAGTCATTGACCCAGCAAATAATTCTATCGACTAAAATAGTTAGTCCAAACCCTATTCACGCTATGTCGGCTCATACGTCATCCTCCACCTAATCATAATTATTTTGAAATCATCTTTAATCAGATATTTGTTTTGATTTGAAATCCATATCATTTATATAAAAAATGTATGTAGGTTCGTAATTCAAACTGTTTAAAAATCCATCAATCAAGTTTTAAAACTGTTTTCAGCAAATAGATAAATCCAATGCATTTAAATAAATATGCATGATTCAAAACCATTCAACCACAGTTTAAAATCATTCTCAGCAATTAAATAAATCCAATGCAATTAAAATAATAATACAGGAATTAAAATTATTTCTTTTCATCAGATTTTCAAAACATCAGTTTTTAACATTCAAATTGATATGTCAAAAATGCAATTCACTCTAATTAACTCATATGACAATCACACACCTACATGTTCCCTGACTTCACGGGCAGGCTTGAAGGACATACACTTGCTTCCCCGCGAGGTTTAGCGACTTTCAACACAAGGAGAACATATAGTTAATCTCTTATCTTTTCATAGCCATATTTATTGCGCACGAAAAGGCGAGACTAGCTCAGTGGGTTCTTATGTTACCACTGTTTTTCTTCTCCCTACTTCCTAATTGCATAGTTTAAAAACAGTTGTAAAGCGATGCTATGCATGTACAAAATACACACTCACCCATGAATTTGATATTTAAATTCAATATGCTCAATGCAAGATAAAATGTAGTTTTACAAAAATGCTACGTTTAACGATTTAATATAATCGAATTTAAAACCATCTTTCCATAAAAATCCGATTTAAACAACATTTCATAAAAATCAGAATTAAACTAATTCTTTTCACAATTCATATTAATTTGAATTAAAAACAATATCCATTTAATTCAATTTACCAAAAACGTTATCAAATCCTCACTTAAATATCCAATCAAATCTATTTTATTGAGATCCAAGACAGTAGTTGAAATCTATTTTCACCTATCAAGGCAATAAAGTCTAAATTAGCTATTCTAATCGTTAGAGATATTTACCGTATTTATCGGTTCCTCCACTTTAACCGAAAATCTCTACCGAATCTTTCAATTTATACGTCAAAACGTTCCTCTCTACGAAACGAACACTTTATCCTAAAGGACAGATCGTCAAATCTCTAATTTTTTCTTCCCTTTCTCTCCTCCTTGCTCATAATTTCCTTCTTTTTTCTTCCTTTCTCTCCCCCCTCTCTATTTCTTCTCCTCTTTTCTACTTCGCTCTCTCTTTTTACGCAAAACTCACCGTATCAAAGCCACCTACCCCTTTTTTCTCTTTCCTCCTCTTCTTCTTCTTCTTATCTCTTTTCTCCACGTAAAAACCAAAATCTCCAACCACCTCACCCTTTTGAAATAGTGATTAAGGTTAATTTACCAAAAAAACCCATGTTTATCCTTACATAAAGACTATTTTACCCTCCCATTTTATTTAATTACAAATTAACAAATTTTAATTAATCATTAATTCTCATTAGTTTTAATCTAATCTTAATTAGATTAATATTAATCTAATTTATTCAATTAATCTAAATTTAAATAAAAAAATCAAATTTTTTTATACGTTGTAAATTTTTAATGGGGCAATCGATCAACCATATCTTAACCGATCAATCTGCTCCCCCATAGTCCAGGTTTTCCTTCGAAAATCAGATGGGGCGATCAATCGACCGTGCCTCATCCGATCGGCCGTCACCAGCTCAAAATAAAATTTCTAATTTCGTACTCAACATCCGATCGATCGCTTCTCTTTTGGCAATCGGTCGGCAGCTCTCGGGTCCTCGTTCTTTTCCATTAACCAAAATGACGATCAATCGCCTACCCTGGGCGATGATCGATCGGCCCATGCATACCATTTTTTCTCTTTTCCAAAAATGTTAAACTTAGCCTTTTAATTTATCCATTTATCAATACAACTTTTCAAATGTATATTTTACATATCCTCATATATATAATTATTTTATTACATTTCTTTCATCAAAATATCCTTAAAATATTCTTACAATTGAGTTCTACCAATTTCATATTGCTACACCAAGACCTACCTAAAAGTAGGTTGTTTACATTCATTGGCACTACGTCACATAAGATGTAATCTTTATACTTTCCAATGGTAAAGTTAATAGAGACTTGTTTAGTGACCTTGACGTTGTCTCTATCGTCTAACCATTTTAATTTGTATGGTTGGGGATGAGGAATGATCTCTAGTCCTAGTTTATCAACCATTACTTGAGAAGTCACGCTGACACAACTTTCACCATCGATAATCAAGGAATAAACTCGGTCCTTAACTTGACAGCGAATAAGCCACGCTAACACAGCTTCTTCATACCTTCTCCTTTGAGAAGATTCCTCATCCCTCCTTCTAGGAACTTTAAGTCCCTTCTACGTTGAAGGAAGTTTTGGGGGAATTCCTTATAGAGGGGGGTGGGGTCTGCTTGAATTTTCAAATTTTAAGTTTAGGTCTTGGATTTGTTTGTTTAAGTTGACTAGCACTTCATTTAAACCGTTGATTTGTCTTTGCATACTCAACTCACCCTCCAGTGGGGTATGAGTCACGGTTTGTGGGGATTTCTTACCCCGGTTTGGTTCTCGTATGATTTCACTCCTTGTTTGCATTTTTAGTTACATCTTAGTAAGATTCAATTAGGTTTAAGTATTCTAATTCTCGGTTTTACCCTCTAAGTTTAAGGAGTTAAAAGATTTTTTTGTGTGTTACTTACTTTCTCTACTTTTTTTCTTAAAGGTACTCTAATAAGTAAATACTAAAAACAGCTTGTAAAACTAGTTGAGGAATAACATCAAACAGCTTGCAAACTAAGCATTATAGTGGAATAAAACTAATGGGAAATTTACACAAACACCTTCCAAACTAGTTAGCAGGCAATCACCAAAACAATTTTTGTGTTTTTCTTCACCAGTTACAAGCAACTTTTCACAACCGATTAAGGCTTAAGTTCATCGATTTAATGCAAGATTTGATGCATAAATCCTTAGGAAACAACATTATAACAAAATAGTGACATAAAAACAACAACTAGCTAGAAAAATTCTTAAGGTTTTATCATGCTATTTCGGTTAGGTCATTTATCAAACACCATGCAAACTTCTATTTTAAGCAATGCTAAGACTGCAACTGTAAGCACGATTTTTACCCTTAAACCTTTAAATCAAAGTCTAGATAAGATAATATAAATGTAGTAAGATTAAATGCTAACAAAACTAAAGAAAAACAGCAACAAAAGATGCTAATAGATTTGGATTCACCAAAATAGTTTGGTGCCATGAACCCTAAAACCCGAATGTATAAAAACAGCAAGAAAATTATAATAACTCTTAATCGACTCTCATGAGAAGTCAGATGATATCAACATGTTAGAATATGGCGATTTGCTGCAAAAGTAAATGAGCTTTAAGCCACTAAATAGCAGCCAAACCGCAAGGTTACAAAAATAGAAAATCTGGCACCTAACTGATATACAATGAATCAAAAAAAGGTACCAAAATCACCACAGGGAAGATAGCACTGCCTGATACCAAGTGACATGGATTCGGACCTAAAATGAACCTTGTGAGAACCCACAAACCAAAACAGATCGTTAACTCGGCTTATCCGAGAAACCCTCAACAAAACCAAAATTGTCTTGTTTTTAATCTTAGTGTCTCTGTCTGATACTATTATGGTGGTTGTATACTAATTTTCCAAGATGGCACATTTCGTTGCCTGCAATAAGACTGATGATTCCCTCAATATTGCAAAACTATTCTTTAAGAAAATAGTCAGGCTACACAGGATACCACACATCATAGTATCAGACAGAGACACTAAGTTCCTTAATGCATTTTGGAGAATTTTGTGGAAGAAAGTTTGGACCAAACTACAGTTCAGCACCTCTTTATATCCACAGACGGATGGACAAACTGAAGTAGTCAACCAAACCCTTGGTACTCTTCTCAGGACTGCGGTGGGAAGGAGAATAAGTGAATGGGATATCCAACTTCCACATTTGGAATTTGCTTACAATAGGAGTGTCCATTCTTCTACGCAAAAGACACATTTTGAAGTTGTGTATGGATTCAACCACACCACTCCATTAGACCTCATATCACTTCCACAAAAGACTTAATAAATCAAAACAGATCTGATAAAGCGACACACATCAAGCAGTTACAGGAACAGGTTATGAGATCCATACAAAGAAAAAATGAGACTTATGACAAACGAGCTAACAAAGGGTTTAAAGAAGTAATATTTAAATAGGGCGACTTAGTATGGCTACCCTTAAAGAAGTAACGTTTTCCTCAACAGAGGCAATCCAAGCTACTTCCACAAGCAGATGGCCCAATCAAAATTATAGAGCGCATGAACAATAATGCTTATAAATTGGAGCTACCAGAAGAATATAATGCGTCAGCTACCTTTAACGTAGAAGACCTTTTACCCCACATTACTGAAGAGGACGTCATTGAAGGGAAAGAACAACTAGATTTGAGGTCAAATCCTCTCTCACCTGGAGAGGACGACACGCCCCAGAGACCTATGACACGTTATTAAAATAAATCACAGAGTTTAAATAATTTTCTCACTAACACATTTGCAATTTTTTCTTGAGCCATTATTGGATTGCTTGGAATGGAAGCCAACTTCTCAAAATGTAGCCAAGTCAATCCACGTGCTTTCTTGGAACTCTAGTGATGGGCCACCACAAACTCAAGAATGAATTTGTCTTCCCAAAAACAGCTTTGTGTAACCATTTATCATTGCATTTTGGATATTGACAAATATTGAACTTATTTGTATTTCGATTAAACTTTATAATTTTGCATACATACATTAGATAAAATGGTTAAGATAGATGGATGTGGTGGTTAATGTGTTTGGTATTCAAGACTCGAAGAGTGCGCGCGACTTTACCACACTTATAGATATTACACAAAGGAAGACCCAAGCCACATTAGAAAGGAGGAAGCGCGCCTACTAAAGTGGAAGGGCTGAGCATCTAAACCCTTAAGGAAGCACAAGAAGGGTCGAGCCTCATCAAGGAAGAAGAGCGTGCACATAAGGCCTTTTATGCGTGCCCCCTTGGCATCATTGAAGCCCGGTCCAAGTGAGGAAGAGCGGCCCCATTTCACCTTTCAATTTTGAATTACAACAACTCATCCTCACCCCACATGACTTAAGACAACTTACCATACAAAGGAGTTGATCCCACAGTTGAAGATTGAAGGAGTGTGCGCCTGCATGGCTTGGATCACTAATCAGGTTTTTACATTTTATTTTCATCTCAAACCTTTCTCCACCTTCAAGGATACTTAAACATCGTTATTGGACAATGTAAGCAACTTTGGATTTGATTAATAAAATTGTTCTGTTTTCCTTTTAAGCCAAGGAGCCAAGGCTCTTAAGGTATGGCCTTAGATTAATCATCCGAACAGAATTGTGCTTCCGATTGTTGTCTAAGTCCGCGGTTACTTGGTGACAAATTTAACATCTTCTTCTTTCATCTTATCTAAGATCTTAGATAAAAAAGAAAATGTGGCAAACCAGACTAGTGTCGTTATAATCTTCCTTTGAAGAATTACATCATCCGAATGTGTATCAAAGTTATCTTTCGGACCCGTTACGAGTTTTCTTGTACAATTTCTTTGTCTTGTTTTACTTTCTCACAAAATTGTATGGACCTTTTCATCATCCATAAGGTGTGAAATTCTCTAATATTCGTAACTTTTAAATTACATTAACCATAATTATTACGGTTGAATTTGGGGTGTAATTTGATTTAGCCGATTGCACCGACCTTGTAACAAATCTATTTTTGCAAGCCGATTTACATCAACATGTCTTCAGAAAAGTTAGGATTATGCTTCACAAGTTGTTTTCGTTAGGTGTAGTGAAAGAGCTTCCATTTCCAGACATTGAACTTGAAAGGAAGATCTCTCTCTCTCCACTTCATACTTGTTACTTTTGAAGCGGGGGTTTCAGATATATCCTACTATTTCACTGGGTAGACCCACTGTCCTGTCTTTTACTAAGTGTACGGACCGGCTTCATTCAATATATAAACCCACCACAATAACAAACTTCTTAACTTGCTCTCTCTGTCTCTCTTGTCTGTGTATCTGCCTCCCCCTCTCTCTCTAGAAAAATAAACCGGTTAAGTTATAGACGTCTGTTTAGCAGGGCTCTGTGGTTCTAACTTGCTTGGGAACTAACGTTGATCCATTTCCACTCTGAAATGATATCCTCAAATTCTCATACGTCATCTTTTTCCTCTGTTTTGTGAGAGAGATAGAGAGGGAGCCATGGGGAGGGAGAGTAAGGAAGTAAGGTCTCTGTTTTGGTCACTTTCGTTGGTGGGTTTGGTCTGGTTATGTTTGGCTGGCGGAAGCATGAGCTCTGATGCTGAGACTTCATTGGAGTGGAATGGGAATAATCAAAGGGAGAAGCTTCTTCCTCATTCGCATTCTCATCTCAATTATGTCAGCAAAAGAAGAGTTCCTAATGGCCCTGATCCCATCCACAACAGGTACAGATTTTCAACTATTTGGGTACTTCTCAAATGCGTCGGTTAGAGAGAGATTATGAAACTGTTTAAATTATTGGGTGAAGTACAGCAGATTATATCAATGATTTCTTCTATCATTCCATGGCTAAAAGAGATAATCAAGGAGTTTGAACTGCGTTGAAGTTGATGATTCTTTATCAAAAGCTCTTTTAATTACACTTCTTTATCTTATTTTTATGACCCAAAACAAATAAAGACATTGGGACAAGAACTGGACCACTTTACCTCTGTATCCTCTGCAAAACTAATTAACACCTAAAATCAATAAACTAACATCTACAGAATCTGTCCGGTTGTCCTCTCTCATAATTATGTGTTGATTCAGGAGAACAGTGAAGTCTAGACGGCCATCCACTCGGGCGTAAAAGAAGAGAAGGCATCATGGGAAATGAATAGGAACTATGCTCCATAATTCTCCTCGTTTCTTCCCTTTGAAGCATTGCCAAGGCTACTCTCTGGAGAGGTTTTTTACCCTTAGAACACTGTTACCTTAGTTTTTAAAGTAAATTTTGCAATATTATTTTCAGGGCGTAGAGCTAATTTTACTCAAAAATTGTGCTTGAGATTTTCTTTGCCTGATTCCCTCTATTTTCTTTGACTTTGCCTGATAATGGATTCTGAGTCCTGAAAAGCATCTACTCTCTAATCCAGCTTTACCTACCCTAATCTAGTGTTATATATATATATTGAGAGAGAGGGATAGAGAGAGAGAGAGGTTTGTTTGAATGAGTAGGATAAGTTATGAAAAAATAAATATTAAAATGGGGCGTTGAAGACGTACTTTAAAGTGAAATAAAAGCAAATATGTGGGTTTAACTTTCACTTTATGTCTCAATACTTTCCCTTTTCTGGTTTGATTTTGATTGGATCGAGAAGCAAAGAAAAGACTTGGTCTAAAGATACCTCCTTTTCTGTTGCATCTGTCACAGATTCTCGTCTCGTCTCTTCCCTCCCTCCATTGCTTTTACTTGATTCTGCACTTTTAACACTAAACACTAGCAAGTGCAGAAGGATCAGCTAAGTAGATCATACTTCTCCGGAGTAAACTGACCATTACTAAGTATTGAAACTGCAGCCTCATTAGAGACCAGACAAGCCATGGAGTCTGATTCCATTGACCAACATCACACAATGTAAAAGAAGACCCCATAACGTAGAAAATCTTTCACATCCTCCTTCTCCCCTCTCCCACCTTATATCCACTTTGCCGCCTCACTATTATCATTTACCGCTTTGCTCCTCTATTTTATTCTCATCGGAATCTTATTCCGAAAAAGTAGACCAAACTCTAATAATTTTGAATAAAATGCAAAGACAGCGTCACTAGGATTGCCCTCTTCTCCAACATATTGAGGGAATGCAACTGATAGATTGATTGAAGGCCCAAACTTGAGTTATCTTCTTGTTAGACATCAATTGCTAGTTCCATAGTCATCTCAAAGTGAAAATATCAGCAACAAATGCACAAAGGAATTTTCTTTTTGCAAGCTCAATTCTTTCTATTTGCATACTTGGAAAAAAGTTTGGCTAAAAACAAACTACTATACATCGATCTAAATCGTGATTGTTCGATGTCTATTTGGGAAA
Source organism: Begonia peltatifolia (assembly GCA_022433055.1). NCBI lineage: Eukaryota > Viridiplantae > Streptophyta > Magnoliopsida > Cucurbitales > Begoniaceae > Begonia > Begonia peltatifolia. The sequence continues at coordinate 2,267,115 of CM039530.1, forward strand.
CGGACATACTATAAATTATATCAGTGTTCTTGGAGAACTAACCTCGAATTGTAGGTCTCCCCTAATGACATCCGACCGGAACCACTCAGCCAGGCAATCCAAACCACCAAGTTACAATTAGGTCCTTTTCTGGCATTGGTTACTTCAAGATGTTTTTTTTTCTACTCAGTTCAAGAAGCTCTACGCCAGACATTCTATTTTGTGAAGCAACAACAGTGGCTTGTCGTCTGCTGCTGGATAAACATCTTCTTCCAAGTCTCCCGCGACAAAATCAAATTCGAAAGATTTTGAGATCCATTATCCAAGATGGCATTGTTGGAACCAAACAAAACATCTGCCCACACAAAAAGATTCAACGTTTTTACCACTTTCATAAAACAAATAATAGCTAAAGCCTTTTAAAAGTCAAATCCTTTCCATTCCCACATCATAAAATATCAATTCAAGTGCTGAAGTTGGAAGTCTTAGCCATCCTAGCAAGTTCAACTTCAGAAGACACCATTCTCATATCGTACACATATTGATGGGCTTGATTGCTGCTAATGCAGATCCACCTTATTATATAACTTGCACTTCTCAGACTCGAGCTATTTACTTCCCTCATCAACTTCATCCTCTTAAGTTTTACCAGGAGCCTTCTGAAAAATAAAACAGAACAAGCTAGAACCAGCTAAAGAGCCTTTCAAATTTGAGGCCAAACCCAGACACAATCTTTCCCAACCTGTGTATCCTTTTGTTTCTTCTTCTGAACCTCAAACAAAACCACAAGCCAACACCCAAAGACAATGACGAGGAACCAAAGAGCCCAGCAACAATTATGACAATAACATTTTTCTTCTTAACCACACTACACTTTAATTCAAGAGGCCCTCCACACAGGCCACTATTTCCATCAAAATCAAACGCATCAAATCCATCAAAAAAAGAAGGGATTACACCTGTAAGATGGTTATTTCTAACAGAAAACTTCTTAAGCCGATCCAAAGTAGAAAATTCATGAGGCACACTACCCAAAAACTGATTGTTCGAAAGGATCAGATGATTCAGATACAAACATTTCGCAAGGTCAACGGGGATAGGACCTGAAAATTGATTATTGGACAAATCTAATCTAACCAAAAAGGGCAACCAATCACATAGCTCAAAGGGATCGGACCAGAAAGATTATTATGAGAAAGATCCAAGACTTGAAGACTTCCACAGTGCTGCAAAGATTCAGGAATCGGACCAGAAAGTTCCATGTTTCTGAGCTGCAAGTCGATTATGCGATTCTCGATGTCGTTCCAGCACGAAACGCCAACAAAAGTGCAAATAAAACCCATGTACGGCCCATCGAAATTCCATGAGCGTAGCCATCGTCGTGGATCGCTTAGCGAGCTTTTAACTCCTTGTAGACACCTAACGTCGTCCGTGCAATTCCCAGAGAAGAAGCAGAGTAGAAAAAAATTACAGCTACCCAGATCATCATAAAGGAACTACACTTAGTCATGATGCAAACGATCAGCTTAAGTTACAGTAACTTGATTGACAACTCGTTTCGCCCGTCCGAAGAATGGGCATTCATTCCATTGCTCTAAATGGAAGAATCAGCAACAAATACAGAGCAAAAGTAGTTGCTTAATTAATACAGGAAATTAGAAGAAACAAGAAAGTGATGCATACAAACCCGTTGACTGAAACTTCATTCAAATGAAAAGTTTGGCAAAAGACCGAACCGATATTGTTCATATCGGGTTAGGGAGTCCGTATTTTGTTAAAGCTTTAGGTGTCTAGTCCAGCCCATAGGTACAAATTGTTATATAATTATATTAAATTTAAGATAATTATCAAAATAAATGAAAAATTTTCGGCTACAACACAAAAACTTTTAATTTAGTCTGTTAATATTGATATCAATGGACGCCGTACAGTTAAATTTCCTTAAATTTGAGAGTTAAAATCAATTTCAATCTTAAAATATGAAATAATTTTTAAACTCAAAATTTTAACAATTAAAACTTTAAATTATAAAAAATATAACAAATCAAACTCTGCCTAGCGAGAGCCTCTGTTTTCAATTTACCCCGAGATCTGAGGGCTAATCTAAAATGATCGGCCCACCGATTGTCCAGTACTTACGTGGCACTAAACATATTTAGTCGGGGTGAAGACTCTCTGTTTCACATGCACAGCACGTGATTTTAGAACGAGAAATCACCACCTCGGATTAGCTCATGTTCTAAAAATAAGGCATGAGAATGGAGGGTCACTGCTGATATGAACTTGCCTAACTTCATCTCAAAAGTTAGCTCAACAGAGGAGGTTTGTGAACCCATGTATATACTACCCAAGACCACCCCACCTAATCGATGTAAAATTCACATCATTTCCACTTCCTTAAGACCCGACTGCCTCAGTTGGTTTTATGACAAACTCATAGGTGACCAGAGTGGAGACGGCTCTGATACCGTATAATATGAACCCGCCTAACTTCACCTCAAAAGCTAGCTCAAGGGAGAAGGTTTGTGAACCACCCAAGACCATCATATCTAACCGATGTGGGATTCACATCAACCGCCCCAGCTCGACCCTCGTTTCCTGACTCTCCACTTTAGAGGCGGTCAGGAAGGGAGAGTCACCACCCCGAATCGGGTCCTCGTTCCCTAGCTCCTCATTTTAAAGGGTGGTCAGAAACGGGAGTCAACATATCAACCCTCATTCTCAAAATTAAGTCCAAGAACAAGGGGTCACTACCCCAAAATGGATGACCAATCCCCAGCTCTATATAAAGAACCGACCCTCCATTCTCACCATCGTTGCTGGAAAACTCAATTTTCTCTCGGTTCCTTGTGATTCCAAACAAAAATCCAACCATTTCAAGCCCGTACCGTGTTGATTTCTCCATTCCTAATCGTTTTCTTCAAATATTATAAAAAAATCTCATAAATCCGAGCCCTAAATCTTGCTCTGGCAAATTTTCTTTATATTAGCAACGTCGATGAATTTTGAATCGATTAGATCGATTGATTTAGACGAGACAACAATTTGTGATGCCAATATGGACCGATATTCGTACTCCACGCCCATATATGATGATTTTTGGGCATTCGATCACCTTGAAGGTAATGAAGAAATAGAGGTGCAATCGACGTCGAAAACTTTAGACGATGAGTTTCGAATAGCGGTCGACTCAGAGGATAATGAAGTGGAAAGTATACCGGTAAGAGAAGAAATTTCGATGAAATCTTGTCTAGGAAAAAGATATAGTTCTTTAAAGGCAATTAGAGTAAAAATAGTCAAATATGTTTTGAATAATGGTTATGAAATCAAATTCATTAAGTGAATCTTTACGACTAACGATAGTGTGTGAAGACGAATGTAATTGCCGACTACATGTTTTGAAGATGCAAAATGAGTTTACGTTTCAAATAAAAAGTTTCAATATTTGTCACAACTATTCAAGAAAAATTGAAAATCGACATGCTATTTCAAAATGTGTAGCAAAATATTATTTGGATAGTTTCAAAAGTTAACATACGTGTGAAATTCTATCCATTATTGAGACAGTGAGGAATGATTTGAATGTCAACATTACACCAATAATTGCTAGAAGAGCAAAAAGCTATTGTGGTCGAAAAACTTAACAAATGGAACAACGAACAATATAAGCTATTGTGGTCGTACGCAGAATAAATACATAGATCAAATCCTGGTAGCACATTGAACTTACAGAGTTACTTGGTAAGCTCTACCGATAATGAGTCATGTATATTCGAAAGAATGTATATGTGTATGGCTGCTTGCAAAGCAAATTTGCTGCAATGTGGTAGACCTATTATATGTTTGGATGATTGTCATCTAAAGGGCTCATGTCTCGTCCAATTACTAACAGTCGTCAATATTGATGGCAACGATGAAATATATCTCGTTACTGTTACCAATATAGAATCAGAGTGTATGGACTTCTGGACGTAGTTTTTGACATTATTAAAAGAAGATCTAAATACTGAATCGTGATATAAATAGACATTTATTTCATATCAACATAAGGTATAATGTATTTCCGATTGTTCTTTCAAATATCAGGGCGTTATGGTATTTATATTGTTTTATGTTCATTCTATTATTCTTTCAAATATCAGGAGTTGTTGCCCATTATGTAACAAGAATTACCATCAGCCAAACACATCTACTGGCTCAGGTATATGTACGCAAATTTTCAAAATTAATTTTAGGGCAGAGTATATAAAGATGAGATGTAGAATGTGGTCAAGACAACCACAACTTTTTCTTTAAAGTGAAAAATGTGGAACTTACATCAAGTTAACTGGAATGCCCACGAATTTCTTCAAGGCACAAATCTTAGATATTGGACTATTCATGCATTTTCTTCGATTCCCAAGTATGAACTTGATTAAATAATTTAAATCATTTAATGCAGCTCTACTACCTGTAAGAGACAAACCAATTAAGACTATGTTTGAGTTTACCCGAAAGTACTTATGACTAAGATGATGAAAAAATACGAGAAGTTGGCCTCATCAACAAACATCACTGGAATCATAGATGTCCATTCGATTCCCTGTATTCATTTCATGAGAATAACACCGAAAAATTACGTTTATCATATTATCACCAAGGAACTTATCTACAGATGTATTTAAACTTTATTCATCCCATTAGTAGCCAATACATGTGGTCACCTATACAAAATATGAATGAAATCCTGGTAGGCCGAAGAAAAAAAAAGTGCGGAATTGAACCCTCGTTTTCTATTAAACCCAAAACGATAAATTGTATAAATTAATTTTAAAAAATAAAAACTCATATTAAATTTACTTAAAAATTTTACCACATGTTCACCACATCAATGGAAGATAATTTAAAAATTTTCATAATTTTCTAATACTTTTACAATTTATTGTAATTTTAGTTAATTATTTTATAAAATAGACATAAAACAATTATAATAAATCATACAAGTGTTAGAAAATCACAAAAATTTTTAGATTATCATTCCATAATGTGATAAACATGTGACAAAATTTTTAAGTAAATCCAATATCGTTTGGTGTTTTTTTTAAATTAATTTATAAAATGAAGAAGAATATTTAAAAAAAATACCAAACAATATTAGATTTACTTGAAAATTTTGTCATGTGTTTACCACATCATGAAAAGATAATCTCAAAATTTTTGTAATTTTCTAACACTTGTATAATTTATTATATTGTTTTTACATCTATTTTATAAAATAATTAACTAAAATTATAATAATTCGTACAGATGTTAAAAATCACAAAACTTTCAAGATTATATTCTCATGATATGGTAAACATGTTTACATGCGGAAAAAGAAAATTTCCATTTGACTAATAATCAGCACAAAATTATTTTATTCATTTTTACTTTTTCATGATAGATTAGCTAAATTAAGGAAAAAAAAAATAGCATTCAAATCTATTTTTACCAATTAGAATTGTCTCCTATGATCTATAATTGCCTCAAAAGATCTAATATACACACGTTATTAGACTTTTTGAATAATAATCCAGACAAACTTACAAAAATTCAAAATTTTTTAATAGAAAATATAAACCATATATTAAACATTCTAGAAATAAAAAAATATTTATAAAATTTTTAAATAAATCTAATATCATTTGATATTTTTTAAAATTATTTTATATAATTTATCGCTTAGAGTTTAACAAAAAACAAGGGTCCAATTTTGGAATCAGACACCCGTTTTAAATGTACGTGCACGTCAAGTTGAAGAAGACCAATTAGCCGAGGGAGGTTGTAGATGAGAAGAAGAAGAAGCTGGGGAAGAGAGGGAGGAGAGACAAGTTGCAGAGAAGAAAAGTCAGCAAGAGAGAGACAACAGGGAGGGTTAACGGGCTTCGTCGTAGAGATAAACGTTTAGGTGTCAATCGAAAACTCCTCAACCTTTGAGGGTAATAATTAAAAAAATTAAAAATTAAAAATTTTCTTAGGATGTATTTTAATAATTATCATTAAATTTAAAATAATTTATTATTGGCAAAGCAGGAGTTGCTTTATTAATTTGACATTGGGCTTTTAGCTTTCGGGCTAGGTCAGCCAGACCCGGATGAAGAAAAAATAAAAATAAAAAAACACAAAACGAAAGAGTACTAATAATACATATGGGGTGTAGCCAAAACATCAAATGCGTACTGGGGCAATGAACTGGGACGCAATTAAACTTTGACAACATAACAGGCTTAAACAGAGCGAGTTGAATTGGTACTGCTGAATCTTAGGTGGAGCAATCCTGAATAAATGAATGACTGTCGCTGTACAAGGCCATCAGAGTCAAATCAACGTAAACGACAGAGCCTGCAGGTCCACCTATCATCTTCACTTCCTTTATTTTGAGAGACACGTGACCAGAAATTAACTGACGACCACAACAAGAGGTAAAACGAGGAGCAATACGGGAGAGGGGAGGTGAAAAGCTGGAAAGAATTTTTCAAGGTTGGAATTTGTAATTCTAGTACATGCTGAGAACAACGATGGAGGGTTTCGAAGGAAGCTGAAGGTTTGGATTATGGCACTCTTAAGTGATTGGTCAGTGGTAAAGAAAAGGGGCCCAAGAGGTTGGATGAGGAAAAGTAGGTGCAATTTATAATGGGATGACGTTGAAATGTATCTAACGCGATTGCCACTGGAATGTCGCAACCCATGAAAGCTGCGGGATTTAATGTGCGGCGGCCCCTTGCTCCTAGTTAAGATAAATTTGGGGGAAGGAGAAGCTACTACTGTGGAAATTATAAAATAAGCACAAACTATGGAGAAGGGGATTTAAACCAGTGAGTCTGCTGCTGTACACGTCTAGAGAAATAACGTGATGAGCACAACTAAAAGGTCTGAATCTAATTGTCAAGTGAATATGATGGGTAATTTATGAGGCTTATATTTCCTTGTGATTTTCTTTTCAAACTATCATGACATCCACATTATGGAAGATGGAGAGGAGCTTTTTTCTAACCATATTTGACTTCAAAAGGGCATATTCTCTCCCTTGCAATCCCTCCCATCTATGCCCGGGTGTTTATGCCCCTCACTCTCTCCCTTGAAGCACGTGGCACTTCTAGAGAAACCACTCTCTTAAGGAGAAGAAATCGGAGAAAGGGCATGAAGATGCACTGAGGTTAGTGAATGCCAAAGATGTCCATGTAGTGAGCAGCCATTGGATGGGATGTCAATGAGCCATGGAAAAGGAAAACCAGAGGTCAAAATCTAAGAAGTTCCCAAGCTGGTTCGGGAGAGAGCGAAAGAGAGCTGATCCATGTCATCCAAGTGAAGTCTCGGTTCTAAGCTTTTCTTTTTCCGCCCAGTAATAACCATTTGGTTATGATTCAGTTCTACTTTTTATCACAGATGTAGAAGAAGATAAAAACGAGGAATTCCTTACTCAGAAAATCGAAATGGACCAGTGCAATTCAGCCAATGAACTAAGGTAAGACTTGTAGCTAATCTTCCTGGGAGGGAGAGGGATATGGCCTGGACTTAATCTAATCTTTCACTTAACCAAGTGCCTAATCATGGAAAATTCAGAATCTTTGTGGGTACTTGGAATGTGGCTGGAAGGCCTCCCATCGGAAGCCTAGCTGTAGATTTAGACGAGTGGTTGAATCTTAAAGATGCTGCTGACATTTATGTTCTCGGGTAGGTTAAAATTCTGATGTAATAGTAATCCAATTCCGGTACTGCCCTAAGAAAATGCTATCTGAATCTATGCAGGTTTCAAGAGATTGTACCTTTGAAGACACGAGCTGTGATTGGAGCAGAAGACCCAAGCAAAGCAACAAACTGGAACCTGTTAATAGAAAGAATCCTCAACGATAAATATGTATGTCCTTGGCTAACACCAATTTTCAACCAAATCTCAGTTGAGAACCCTGCAAAGGAAAGGGAGGCTGATAGAAAAATGAGTTTTCATACACAAAATGATATTCAAAATCGAGGGCTATCGAGTACTCAACAGAGTAAACTAATGGGAGGTAGTGGGTACATGCTACTAGCAAGCAAGAAGATGGTCGGAGTGTTTATAAGTGTGTGGATTAAAAAGGAATTGCTGAGAAAATATAGCGTTTCAAATGTAAAGGTTTGTTCAGTCGCTTGTGGTATTATGGGCTGTTTAGGCAACAAGGGCTCGGTTTCCGTCAGCATGGCTCTCGAAAGAACTAGCTTTTGTTTTGTTGTTGCGCACTTAGCGTCTGGTGAAAATAAGGGTGACGAAAGAAGAAGAAATCATCAAGTCATGGAAATTTTTAAGAGAACTGTTTTCCCTCCGTCTCCTAAAGACTACAATCCTGATCATCCTCGTACTATTTTAGGACATGAGTAAGTAACCTTTGAACCATCTAAAAATGTGAATTTTGCGCTAACATTTATTTATCTCTCACTAGCAGTGAGAATATAAATCATTTGGTCTCAACTCACACAGATTTCTATCTAAAAAACGTTTGATAGGAAGAACAAGTTCAAGCCGGTAATAGTTATAGTTATTCAAACTGAGATCTGCGAAATTGAATTTTGTTCTGCTGTGTATCAGTCAAATGTTCTGGTTCGGGGATCTGAACTATAGGCTCTATTTGGAGGATAACTTTGCCAGGCAATTGATAGAGAAGCAAGACTGGAAAGCATTGCAAGGGTTTGATGAGCTTCGAAGAGAAAAAGAAGATGGAGTATTTCAAGGGTGGAAAGAGGGCAACATCAAATTTGCTCCGACCTATAAGTATTCTTCATCAAATTGCAATCGTTATTCCGGTGGCCCTCTCAGGAGATCAGGAGAAAAGCAACGGACTCCAGCATGGTATTTTTAAGCACAACCTATTTCAATTTTGAGATCTTAAATATCCCATTATCAGTACTCTTAGACCTAATCAACAACAAAAACCTATGATATAATGATGAAGAATAGAATTTATTTTACTTACATTGCAGGTGTGATCGAATTCTATGGTTTGGAAAAGGGGTGAAGCAAATCTCCTATTTTCGCAGTGAGATTAAGTTTTCTGATCATCGGCCTGTCTCTGCCATATTTTCAACAAAGATAGAAGTATTGAAGTCAACTAATCCACGAGTTGCTTTACTTAAACAGAGCGTAAGTTCCCTGAAACATGTCATTTAGTCCTCCAATATTTCGAGAGACTATATATGATGCATGCACAATAATGAACAATCTCTTAATTTAAATTCATAAGAATTATGATCTAAATGATGTAGGAGGAAATGGCTCGTGAAGAAGATAGTACCACATCAGAGTCATTGGTTCCGAAGGATACAGAAGAATCACCATCACATGCTCAAAACAGTAAAACAAATTGTTGAATACTAAATGCAGACAATAACGTCTTAGGTTGTTGCGGAATGGCTTTGAAGAGATTTACTATTAATTCCTTATTACGTTCTTGTACCTTTCATACGAGTCAAATTGATCTAACAGGTGCTTAGCACCAAAAATACATGTAAATGCTACACAATTAGATCTTCATATTTTCTTCAAAAAAATAGAAAATATATGGAGGATCTTTTACTTTCGTTTTCAACGGCAAAAACCATTAAAAGAGTTAAAATGTTGATGTTTTGGATGCTAAGTAGTACATAAGCTGGAACAATTTGGGGTAATTTTTTTTCTTTTCAAATCTGAGAAAACATGTCTGAAAGTTTATTTATCTATCACATGCTTTGTGCCAGATACCTTAGTTTTTTTCTATGAGAGGGACAACTTCATGTGTAGATCCTAATGTAACTTCAGCATAGAACTTACAAAGCATCAAGTGGCCTCGTTCTCCTGAAGAATTCCATACAGGGCTTCGATGTTGTCCATATGGCAATTGGGACATAGACATCTTCTCTGCAACTCCTCGCTGAGTAACGTGTAGGTTTTTTCCATTTCAGAAATCTGCTTACTGATTGTTAAAGCAACATACAAATAGCTGGTGCGCACATAATAATACTGGAGAGAAAGTTACAAGGAAAAACTTTCAGATCATAAAAGTTTGGCATGATTTGTCAAAATATTAAATATCACCCATTGAAAGAGGACTGAAAAAAGAAAAATCTTTACTTAATGATCAATCTAACACCAACTAGTAGAAGCTGAGTAATTGTTTCATCTTATAAAATCATCAGCAGTTGCAAACGATAAAGAAAGGAATGATTGTAAAAAAAACATCTTATTCCAAAAGGCCGTGTATACTATTTTTCATGATCAGTGATTGGTATCATTAGTTTAATGAAAAACAGTTATAATTAATTATTACGTAAATTGACCATGCAAGGGTGATTATCACAGCCCTGGTCTGACATCATTTAAGAATAAAGTATGGGAGGATGAAAGTCTATTTATCATACGACAAGGATATTCTGTCAATTCCTTTAATTCTTTTGTTGATTTTATTATCATCTCGATCAGAGCCACCTTTTTCTCCGGAATAATCAACTCCTCCATCTCCTGCAGACATCTCATACCAACCAATCATTCCAAGTTAAACCATTGTTATATCAATAAACTACTCTTCGTAGAGGGAAGAAGGCCTATTATCACCTGAAGTTTAATATTCTGCTCCGTTTGGTGTGCTTCTTCTTCCTCTTGAGTTGTTTGAGATGTCAGATGGGCATGGTTCCACTCCATAATTTTTGTTGTAACTTCTGTAATTTTACCCTCGGGAATTTCAAACAATGGTTCTCAAATGTACCATAACCATTTCTCGGTTATACAAGCAAACAAGAAGCATGCGTTGCTATTGTTTGTGTACCCTTGCATAAGGTGGGTATTGGCTCTATAAGAGGAAATCCTGCTGAAGAAGCTCCCAAACCTGACTGATATGTTTTCTGGAAGTTCCTGCATTAAAAAATGACAAGACATTTTGAAATTTAATTTCTTGCAAATGACTAAATCGTCTCGGAGTCATCAATTTTTTCTAAACCATGCCTATAAATCTGAAAAATATGATGAAAGAAAATTTATTCTATTATACTATATTGACAAGCGATTGGCATTGACATCCTTTAACTCTCACAAAGGTATATTATGATAAGAGGAAGTATCATTAGGAGAAGCATTGTTAGGCAGTCTTGTCAAGAGAATGCCTCAAACAGGGAGCATATGGAAAAGCAATATCCAGGGAACTGAACATAATGCCTACATAATACACAATGAAATACAACATCCTTTAGGTTGGGATAATTTTCAAATAAGTGAAGATAATATTATGTACTCTAAAGGCGTATTTTCTTAATTGTAGATCTCCAAACTATGACCTGAAAACACAGTCATGATAGACAACTATACCTTCATACATTAGCACTTTAGTTTATTTTTTTCAAATAAAAGGCCTACCTTATCTTACGGTTGAGCTCAAACATCTTGCAAATGAAGTGATCCCTGCAAAGTAGATAAACCATAAGACTTCTCTTCTAAATAAAAACAATTCATTATCCTCAAACTGAAAAAGCAACAAAATAATGTGCGTGGTATTTCTTCACCTCGAAGCTCCTTCTTTGCTCTGATCCAAGAGCATTTTTCCGCGCATTAAATTCAAGAAACATGAAAAACTTGTGAATTTGAAAACTTTAGTTATCAATTAGATAGATAAATAAGTCATTACAGCACCTTTAGACGTTCTAAATCAGATCCAGCTGAGGATATTTCATCTTGAATCAAAGATATCCTCGCCTGAAATTAGTTCAGTAAAAAAGGAGATATGACAGTTTAGTCCGCTTTAAGGGGACATAGTTACTAAAATAACCGATAACGGGAATTCTTACCTCCAGTGCTTGAGTTGAAGCTCTGTACAGAGCTAATTCAACTTCATAGCCTTTAAGCTCTTGTTCAGTGGTTTCTTTGGTGCTCTTGGCTTTTTCAAGCTCAGCAGTTGCGGATTCTAGCTCTGATTGAACCTCTTCAATCCGCTTTTTCAAATTAACAACTCTTCGCTCTACATAGACGAATAGACTACAGTAAACTTAACCAAATTTTGCATAGTGATTGTAGAATGCGTCCGTTTACTAGAAAACATAGATAACGAATGCACTAAGCACATTTTACGCTCTCACAGTTCTTAATCCTCCTCGTGAAACAACTCAGCGAAGAAAAACAGTTAATCGCTACATAGTTATCGCGAGTGAATGGCATTTCGATATATGAAGCACGATTTGACGTTGAAGAATGATTTAGCAGTCTATACACTAAGAATCCAAAGACTCCACTAGTGATAGTGAAGGTAATACCTCCTTTCGACTTCTCAGACGCAAAGTCCCGAATCAAACTCAGGAACTGTTTATTAGGATCAGTTCCTGCCATAACTATAGAGCTTCAATTTTCCCGCTTCTTCTACAAAGCTTGTGAGAAAAGAATTATCGTCGGTCGAGTACCGGCCTGGGTTTTTTATAGCCTCGCAATTGGAGTTTTCCTTTGAAAGAAAAGAGAAAGCCCAGGCCTCTTCAGACTTCACCGCATTTTACTAAATTTAAAAATAAGAATAATTTAAATATTACTTTAAATCGAGATAAATTTTGTCGACAACAGCTGGTAAATAATTAAAAATATAATGCAAAGACTCGGGGCTTTTGCTGTTTTAGATCGGTTTACTTAGATTGAACCGGATGAAATAAATTAAACGGCCAGGTAGACATCGGCGATGTTGATTTTCAAACAGTATTGAGGGGAAATCAACGGCATCGGTGGATCAAAGTGGGTTGGTAAAGTCGATCATCATTGGCTTGATTGAGAGATTTTATGACCCACTTAGAAGGGCAATGAACCACGGTCCAGATATACTCTTGTATAAACTAACGCAAAGCAATGGCTATGCTCTCGAGCGTATGTCATGGTTGGTGGCGCTACAGATTAAGCACCATACAGAAACTCCAATGAAATTGCCGTATTAGAGGCCAAGGGGCCCACTTGAGGATTAATATTGTCTGGTCAGACTCCAAACAAGACGGGCAACAACAACGCCAAGGCAAACTAGGTAGCCAAACAAATGCAGTGCGGATGACGGTGGACCAGCTCAAATGGAGTTCTCTGAGGACTGATCAACAGTGATTGAGCCTCGCTCGATGCTTGTTTATGCGAGATTATAATATTGCTAATATTGTTTCCACCACCACTTATTGCACATTGAAGAGCGAGATGCATTTTTTCATCATCAGATAGTAATTTGAATAAACAGAAGATGAGAGGGAGAGAGAGAGAGATAGAGAGAGAATATACAATCCTTTCTCTTACAATAGTCCAACGACACAACTCAAATGCAATCTGTTCTCCAAGCCTCTCAAATGATGACCCAACAACATACACCTGCAAGTCAAAAATTTCTTGTTATCTACAAGAAGCCCCAATCATACGGGACCAAAGCAGTGCGAAAGATACTAACCAAAAAAGCAGCTTTGCTAGGTAATCACGCGAAGTGCTAATTGTATCTCGTGATTCGTCGTCATCATTTAAGTGATCTTCTGACTTCCTTCCGCCTGAATTCTCTATGAAATTTGAGTCAATATCATCGGTAAAGACTCTTTGTGATATGTTTGGAACAAGCCGATGAATGATCTCCTCTACCTCCAAGGATGATGGACGAGACAACTCAGTCACCTGTTGAAAAAGGTAGGTTGTGTAAGGAATTGAAGAGCCAGCTGGTTGCCCAATCGGAAAAGCTAAAAGTCTATAGTAGATAAGTGCATTACCATATCCGAATCCAGGGACCTTAGGTACACCAATAAATTGTTTCTATTTTCTCTTTCATATTCAAGTTCCATATTTTCTTTCTTTCGAGAGTTCAGTTCCTGGAACAACAAAAAAACAACCAACTTTAGGCAAGAAAGTACACACCATGTCAAACAAACCATTTTTAAGTGATATAGGGAGCTATGAACAAGCAGAATTCCAGAAAGCACTCAATTCTTCACATATACAGTTCTGAGAAGCCCTTACTTTACCACATAGATAAAAATACTAAGTAATTCACAAAAATAAAGCCTGGTCCATTTTCATACCACAAGTTCTTCCACCAAACAATTGATGGTATTTTTAAGAGAGAGGTGCAACAAAGTGGATACCTATAGCACAAAGCTTCAAATTTCAACGCTGGGTAAAAATACCAGCCAAGCAGCCTACAAGTGACATTTGCATGCTTGGTAAAATGGCTGATCCATCAAATTGAGGCGCAAGTACAAAATGCAAAATTTGTAGGAGTCAATGCATGATTATAGAATTTTTATTACAAAGATGGTTTAGTCTTTTAGAACAAGATAAAACAAGAGAATATCCTAATTGTTGTAGAGCAACTAGAAAGGGATTCTTCAACCAGAAATAATTTAGTTCAAATGTGGAATACCTATCCAGAAATTTTTGCAACTCAATCATGAATAATGGAATAATTAAATATTTGACTTCTGCTAACTATGTTTGTAACTTACTAAATACTCAAGAAACAAAGATTTCCTTTCTTCAAAATTGTATTTCTGAATTCTATAATTATCATATGTGTTAATTTATGCAGTATGAGAAAAGAATTTGTAGACTTGCTTCTCTTGTTTACGGGATATTTAACCAGCTATAATTAGACACCAAAAACAAACTTTAATATCACCGTTAATAAGCACACATCAGCGCCATAGGAAAGAACATACAAAATTTTTCTAATGACACATAAACTCTGACAAAATACCTAGACCTTTATACATAAAGCTGTCTTAAGGCATTCAATAACTCGATAAACACTGAAATTTCTGATGCTATAGATATAGGAAATATGAAATCTAAAGATGGTGTCCAGATATATTACGATAATAGCATTGAAAATGCACTAGAAGCACCACCAAGCCCAATTTATATGCATCTTGATATAATACAATAAGCTGATTATGAGAATACAGATCAATTCACCATGCCTACCGAGCAGGTTCATCACAAGAATTGAAACAAGTAGAACGTGACCAAACAATATATAAACACTGCCTAGTTCTTACTCAGGCGTCAAACTTCTCTTTTTATACTTTAGTTAATCATTTAGTTTATTCAATATCTTTTTTCTACCACAATATTCAAGAAACACAACCACGCTCTCACCTCATTAACATTTAATAGCTGCGATTGCAACTTTTGAATGTAGCTCAATGCTTCGGGAGGTAAATCATCGAATAGCCGAGACTTAGTTGCCTCTGATTCTTCAAATTTCAGATCAACACCAAGCTCATTAGCCTGTCCATTCTCTTCAACTTCTGAAACCTCTAGATGTTTTGATAAGCCTGAATTTTTTGAACGACTCGGTGATATATCAAAATTCCTTATC
Organism: Begonia peltatifolia; assembly: GCA_022433055.1. Taxonomy (NCBI): domain Eukaryota; kingdom Viridiplantae; phylum Streptophyta; class Magnoliopsida; order Cucurbitales; family Begoniaceae; genus Begonia; species Begonia peltatifolia. The sequence goes on from CM039530.1 coordinate 2,282,420, forward strand.
AGTGACATCCGATACTCAGCGTTCCACAGCGTATACCTAATCACAACCAATCCAACTTCTAATCATCAATAATTCAAACTCCAAATTCAATGACAATTGCGGATGAATATGAATAATTAGTTAAATCTGATATTATTACCCGGTGATGATTGAGGAGACGAGAAGATGGTGGAGAGGGCGTTTCGAAACTCTAATTGTAACAGAGAACTGATCAGATGGGAGCAAACCAAGCATCGAAGAAATAGTCTGCTTCATCGAGTCCCTGGCTGATTCCGAAACGCCTTTGGAGATGACGGACATATCAAGAGGCTGAATTCGCTTGAGCATGTTAGCGATAACAGAGAAACCACGGTCGAAACCAAATTTTTCAGTCGAAACAAAGTCGTCGGAAACTCCGCCACCATCGACCCCGGAGACGAGGCAGCTGACCGTACCCACGGATGTCATGGCGTGACGGCGCCGTTGGATAACAAGATTGTGATGGTGTGAAGACGGAAAACAAGGCGTAGGTAGGTGAGGAGGAAGGCGAGAGTTAAGGTAGCGGTCATTAACGCGTGATATAACGAAAGCTCGAGCAGCGGCGGCCATGAATAGGACAGGAGCTGTACAGCTTCCTCTCTTTCTCAACTGCTCCGTAGATTCTTTGAGGACCGCTGTCCTCTCGGCTTTCTGCAACTCCGACTGTAGTCGGTCTTCGTGCACTTCTATCTATTTAAGAGTTGGTATATAAAATAGAGGCTCATCGTTATAAACGTAATTTCAATAATTACTTACCTAATGTGGCTTTTATTTACATGTAATTTCAGATTATGCCTTTATAATTTCATAAGTTTTAATCATATTAATGGAAAAAATATTAATTAATATTTTGATTTAACCAAATTGTGATAACTTTAAATCCTAAAATAATTTTTCATTTTTGTAAATAAAAGTTTATTAAATTCTACTGTGTCGCCCTCTGTCGAACGTCATTATGTTACGATATTCACTCGATTAATTTGAAGCGGATTGACACGTAAAAAGGAACACAGTGGCGCATCACGTCGATGCCATATGACACGTGTCCAGATTACATAGGATGTAACTAAATTTCAAAGTAGAAAGGTGGTCCATGGGAGAAGATATGATAGAATTAAAAAAGGGACAAGTGAAATGGAAGGAGGTCTATTTGTAGGAAGTGGGCCACGAACAGTCCAAGTCCATTGTCTCTGTCACGCCTCCACTACCGCTAATTTAATTTTTATTTTTTATTATATAGTTTTAATTTGGTATATCTAACTTCTTTATTATCTTCTTCTCTTCATTAATCTTTCTTTTTCATGTCCACAAACCTTATTTTCTTAGAATGAACTAATCACTTTCTGGTTCTGTCCCCAAAAATTTAGAAATTTCGAACCTGCAAAGACCAAGAAAAAATGTTGCTTTTTTTATTTTTATTTTTTAATTGATTTTTATCATAGAATGCAAGAAAAATGTCCAAAATACCACCCTTTTTGGCATCATATAGTTAAAGTTTTACATGAATATTAAATATAAAGAGTCAAAATTGTAATTTTCTTCGGAAAAACTACAATTTGTCACCATACACATCAACTTAAGAATTTGAATCTCTATATACTACTTTTTTTAAATCTAACGAATAATGTTATGTTTATTCTTTTATTGTACTCTTTAAAATAATATTTATTTCATTAATTATATTTTAATTAAATTAATCATTATCTAACACATCAATAAATATATTTAAATAACATAATAAAAAAATAAACAAAGTATTAATGGTTAAATTTATCGCAAAATCTAAGTACCATATATCTCTGTTCTCTTTGTATTTATAAATAATTAAAATGAGAAATTACATTTACTTATTAATTTGATAAGTGATATTTAAAAGTTTTGTGGGAGTATAATATTAACATAAAGGTGTAAGTGTCTACTAGTTCTAGTAAAATTACAATTCTATCGTTTTACAGGTAAATGTTATTTTATCAAAGGTGCATTTAAACCATTTTAGACTAATTAATTAACATAATAATCATAATAAATTATAAGTAGTTAAAATAAAATAAAATATTAAATGTCCGCACCAAAACAATAAGAACACAAGCAATTTGGGAGGGAATCGGTCTGCTTCCCCCCAAAATGAAACCGAACTAATCGGTTCAGTTTTAAATTTTTTAAAATCCAAACAGAATTGATCAACCAAATCGATATTATTCATTTTCTTTCGATTTAAACTCAATTTTGTGTCAAATTTGTCTAATTTAAATTTAGTTTAGACCAATTTTAACTAATTTGATTCTATAATTTATAATTTTCATTATAAAATTTAAAAATTTATATAAATAATATAAATTCAGTTGATTAAGTTATTATCAGTTTTTGAAAGAAGGAATTGAGAACTGGTTTGATTTGGTTCCAAAATCAATTTTTCAAAAATTGAAACCGAATCAAAACGAGATTTTCAGTACAGTTTGGTTTGTTTTTAGTTTTAACCGAACCGATTTCCCCCCCTACAAGAAATGGGTATACCAAAGATTCAAGAGGACTGGTTTTAATTTCTATAAAACAAATTGTATGCAGATTATTGTCTAAGTCTACGTTCAAGGAAAGCTACTTCTGACAATTATTCTCTCATTAAAGCATGGTAATGAATGTCAATTTGCAATCTTTGAATCCTCCTCAATTCCAAGACAGGAATTTCAGAAATGAGACCAATCAAAATCATTAGATGGTTTTATAGAAATGAAAACCAGTTACTTATAAGTTCAATTAAATAATGTACTAGAAATATAAAGTCAAAAGAACCTGTAATCTATGGCTCAACTGTGGTAACTTGTTGCCATTCACCATCAACTGCTTCTTTCCACAGCGTGACATTGTTGTTTCCATCAGCCGCAGCCAACAGGTTCCCAGTGAGAGACCACGACACACTCCAAACAGGGTTCTTAAAATCATTCAACACTTTGCCTTCCCACTCTTCACCTTCCTTCGAATTCGTCCAAACAACAACCGTACCGTCCTGCGAAGCACTAGCTATTGTTGATTTCGGAAGGCCCAAGTTTGGTGCCCAAGCCACACTTTTAACCAAATCGGTATGCATCTGAAGGGCAGGAAAGCAGGACATCCAGGCCCCATTGTCCAGCTTCCACACCTTGACAGTGCTATCGCAGCCTCCTGAGGCAAGCTTTTGAACAGGGTCTAGCAAAACTGATCCAACCAAAGCCCCAGGAGCCATAGATGGAGCCCAAGAAATTGAAGTTACTCCAGCCGGATGGGCCTGTTCGATTCTTGCCATGTCCCAACCCCCATCCGGTCTTGCAGTGAAAATTGATATATTTCCATCCGACGATCCACAAGCCAAACAAAGGCCGACTTCGTGGGGTGCCCAGGCAATAGAGTTCACAGATGACTTATGTTCATTGAAGACATGAGCCTGCACCCACACATTTGGAGTATTTTCTTTCCAGATTATCACTTGACCATCATAGGAACAGGAAGCAAGGACTGAACCATACTTCGGGTGCGCCCAAGCAACCTCCCAGACGGGTCCTTTATGACCACCCAGCATAGCCAATGGCTGTGAACCGTCATTTTTTCCGACCCCAATTATCTTAATTGTTGTATCAGACGAAGCCGTTGCAATGCGCCTTCCATAATAATCCATAGACACATCATGGATAGTTTCTTGGTGTCCGGTTTCAATCTTTTGTGAATGCATTTTTACCTATTCTCTCTCGATTCCTTCTGCAATCTACTTTCGTCGAGCCTTTATGCTTTGATCTGTATCACCACAACTTATACACTAAAACAACATTTCAAATTGAAATGATCTGTAAGTATTGAAATATAAACAGCCAATTGAAATTTTCATTTGTTGATGTTCAGCAGTAGCTCACACAGATCTATTAAACCACTTGCAGTATATCTCAAACTAATAAATGGTAAACAGGAAAAAGACAATTCGAATCAGAATATTAACTGAAGAATAGCAGAACCAGCAGCAACTTGCACAATTGTAAACGAAAACCTAGATTTTCCAAACCAGAAACACTAGAAGGGATGACTATCAATGCAGTTATTTGATCCAAAGAAACAAAATCATGAAGAAATCAACAAAACGCTGTTAAATATACGAATGCATGCAGCGCGAAGATTCAGGATTTCTAAAACAACCAGAAATGAAATGGATCTGCAAGATATACCCTCAAAATGGAAATAATACATATCATCATTAACGTTTATATCGGAGAGTTCACCTCTACAACAATGAGAGAGCAAATGAAATCGGATCGCACAACCAGATACCGCTTTTTGCTTCAGTTGCAGCCCCGATCTCTTTCCGACTTTCTTTATGGAGGACAGTGCCGGACGCAAGGGGCTGCGAGGAGAAAGTTCGGCCCAAAGAGTAGATTAGCCCGGTCCAGGCGGGGCGATTATTGATTACTCCCAATTTTCAACTACGATAATCAATAATCATAATTATTTAAATGGCAAATATCATGTTGCCCTTAAAATATATTAATGTTTCAACTTATACCTCAAACTTTAAATTTTATCAATCGATACCTTTTATTTTTACCTTCGGTTGGAATTAGGTTAAAAGATAGCTAGGTGCGCGGCACAGGCGCAGACTTTCATCTATTCTCTATGACTGATCACTGTCATGTTCTGGCAGAATTTCTTCCATTTCTAGTTTCAAAATAGAACTCAACTTTAGCGAGGGAGACAGTTCTTAACTTGCATTTCATCCTTACGTTGTTCTTAACCCAACCCATCCACTATTTGTATGAATTCCTTTCAACCTCTTTTTTCTGTTCAATCCCTAAAGCCAAAACCAACAACAACAGTGTACTCTACGATCTTCATCGTTTTCAGAGATTAAAATAATGCGGGTAGTGTTGTATAAAAGGCGTTGTCCAGCTCTGATTGAATCATTATATCAATCAAGCATTCCAAACACATAGAGAGAGAGAGAGAGAGAGATGGGTAACAACCCAAGCTGCTGTTTAGCTTGCGCTGCTCCATGAGAACGCTGGACGTAATACGAATTGTCCACTTGAATAGCGAGGTTGAAGAGATTTGGCATTCTGTGAATTCGGCCGACATAATTAGGGCCAACCCTCACCACCTATTGATCCAACCCTGCTCACAACCCGCCCTTCCTTAACGCATATCTATTTTCTTATTCAGGTCGCCTCTTCTCCTCCAGACAAGAAATGATGTCACCACACAAACCATCCGCCTGCATTGAATTTCGTCAATGGTAGAAGTCTACGAAGGAGAAAAAGGCATCAGCGCTTGTGCAGTTCACATGGTATTTTGAACAGAAGTCTATTTCTAACGGCAGTGTAACAATTCTTGCAAAGTACAGGGGTTCAAGTGATGAAATTTAAAATTTGAGGTCTGAGATGGGCGATTCGATATCTACCAAGACTTTTAATTATCTTTACTTTTGTAGACTGGACTGCTAAAATGGGCGCGGCGCAGTGCTATGTGTAAAAGTCAGTCTCTTCTCACATCGTCTTCATTTCTTTGGCTGCACACCATGGAATCCCAGTCATATGCGCAGGATCCAAATTCCACCTAAACCCAACAGATTTGCAAATTCGAGCTGATTTTCTGATTAAAACCTCCATTTTTATAGGAGTTAAGGAGGAATCTGAGTATGGGTTTCTCCTCCTACATTGGAAGCAATAGCCGTCGGGGTGGTTGGGCCCGCTCTCTCCTGCCATCGTATTCCTCTTCCACAGCTCCAAAAACGAAGCTAGTTAGGAAGCCTCGCAGAAGATTAGCCATACGTGACTTTTTCTTGGCTAACTTCTTCACCATCGGACTTTTGATCTCCCTCCTTTTGTTCGTCATCGTAATAATTCGTTACGGCATTCCCAGACCTATTTCTTCTCACTTCAAATCTAAGGGAGTTCGATCCCACAGACCTAGAAAACCCGCGAGCAGAAAGCCTGTTTTTCCTGAGAAAGGCGAGGATTTTAGATTGGGAGCGGAGGTGGATATTACGACCAAGGAGTTGTACGACAAGATTGAATTCTTGGATGTGGACGGTGGGCCTTGGAAGCAAGGGTGGAAGGTGAGCTACAGAGGGGATGAGTGGGATAAAGAGAAATTGAAGGTTTTTGTGGTACCTCATTCGCATAATGATCCTGGTTGGAAGCTTACGGTGGAGGAATACTATGAGAGACAGTCTCGCCGAATACTCGATACCATTGTCGAATCGCTTTCAAAGGTGAGTTGAATATTGATATTTTGAGGATTTTTGTTAATCTTCTATCATAATGTTGATGTGATTCTAGTTCAGTAGAGTTTAGTAACTCAATAATACTAAATCCTCGTCTCATTTTGCTTCTTTAAATAGTGAAATTTTGAGGTAATGAATGATTAAATTATTAGCATATCTGATTTCTGTGTAGGATTCTCGGCGCAAGTTTATATGGGAAGAGATGTCTTATCTGGAGAGGTGGTGGAGAGATGCTCCGGACAGCAAGAAAGAATCATTCGCCAGCCTAGTAAAGAATGGGCAGCTAGAAATTGTGGGAGGTGGCTGGGTGATGAATGACGAGGTGATATATATTTGTACTTTTAGCTTTTATTTTTTTATTCTTACCCTTATTTGACTCTTATAATCTTGATGTTCAAGAGTCAGCAATATCAAATTTAGGGTGTGTTTAATTGGCTGTAAACTTAATGGAGGTAAGCAGCTAAGTTAGGGGGAAACAGAAGTGACTGATATTTCGGGGATTGAATTCCCTATGCACTAGGGTATTCTTCTCCAGCCAAAGCAGGTGGTGCTGAAATTCCTGCTGTGCACAGTTACCATCTTGTTCTCAAATTGTACATGCAATGAAGACCACGATTTAGATTTCCTATATTTATGTAATGTTGACAACTATCCTGTCTCCCAATTCATTCAATCTCTGATTATCCATCTCAGTGGTAAATGCATTATTAGCACTTGATGGACTTTTTTTTCTCCGAACTTCTTTCCATTACACATTTTTCTTTGAAATTGTTTATTTCTTCGTGTTTTGGGTCCTTGAATAGAATTTTGCGGTTTCCTCCTCTTTATTGAGTGCTAGACATAAAGTGTTTAACTGAAATAATGATCCATAGCCTGACTGCAATACATCTTGGTTCATTGCTTTGAGATGTCAATTAGATCCCATATAAACATTTAAAGTTCTATAAATCATGAGTTAGTTTGACCACTTCAGATTCTTCCCTTTTTCTCATTTTGGGCTTTGCTCCATGGTGAGGACGTCCAGTTGTGCAACCCAGTATAATTTCATTTATATGTTTCATACATGAAAATCTCATTTCTTTATCTATTTCGGAATTCTGATCTACGATGACAAATTTTTTTCTTGCAGGCAAATTCTCATTATTTTGCCATAATTGAGCAGGTACAATCTTCTTTAGCTGTTGCTACAGTAACAATATACTTTTCTTGTTATGTTTAGTAAGTTTATTGAATGTTTCACGGGTAGGCTTAGTCTTTTGGAAATAAGTTGTTTGTGTTTGTAACCAAGTTTAATTTGGAATACAATCGTGACTGGTGAGGTATTAAAATCTCAGTTAAATATCAAACACAGAGTGGAATGCAATTTTCAATCATATAGAAAGCACTAATATTTTGTAGGTACACCCCCTCTGGGGTCTCTATTAACATAAAACGTTTTACACTGGTTCAAAAAAAAATAACCCACAGTTTTCATGAGATGAAAGTTAGTTTAAAATTTATCGAGACAATTTGCTATACCGTGGAGATCAAATGGTACAGTGAAAGTTGTAAGTGATTGTATGTTGAATGCTAATTCCATTCATCTCGTGACAAAGATTCCTCTTATCTGTTTCTATGAAGACATAATCGACTTTTGTTTATCAAATTAGTCAATTCTGAAATTAGTATTCTGGCAGACCTCTGTTCTTTCAACACTTCATCTTTTTCGAACATATCTAAATCTTGACTTCCGAAATTCATGTTCTAATAGTAGGTTGCTAATGCTTAGATTGCAGAGGGGAATAGGTGGCTGAACGACACCATTGGCGTTGTTCCAAAAAACTCTTGGGCAATCGATCCATTTGGTTATTCCCCAACAATGGCTTATCTTCTCCGTCGCATGGGTTTTGAAAACATGCTTATCCAAAGGACGCATTATGAACTGAAGAAGGAACTTGCATTGCACAAAAATCTGGAATATATCTGGCGTCAGAGTTGGGATGCAGAAGAAACTACTGATATTTTTGTCCACATGATGCCCTTTTATTCTTATGATATTCCTCACACTTGCGGACCGGAGCCGGCTATTTGTTGTCAGTTTGATTTTGCTCGAACCCGTGAGTCTTCTTATGAACTCTGCCCATGGGGAGAACATCCGGTGGAGACCACTCAAGAAAATGTTCATGAGAGGGCAATAAAACTACTGGATCAATATAGGAAGAAGTCAACTCTATATCGAACAAATACCCTTCTTGTTCCACTTGGAGATGATTTCCGCTATATCAGCATCAATGAAGCCGAGGCTCAGTTTAGAAACTATCAAACGATATTTGATTATATCAATTCTAACCCCAGTTTAAATGCCGAGGTGAAGTTCGGTACCTTGGAAGATTATTTTACAACACTTCGTGATGAAGCTGACAACGGCAATTTTTCATTTCCTGGAGAGAATGGCTCGAGTCAAGTTAGTGGTTTTCCCTCTCTATCAGGTGACTTCTTTACATATGCTGATAGACAACATGACTATTGGAGTGGCTATTATGTTTCAAGGCCTTTCTTTAAGGCTGTTGATCGGGTGTTGGAACAAACATTACGGGCCTCAGAAATGATGATAGCTTTATTGCTAGGCTATTGCCAGAGATCACAATGTGAAAAATTGCCACTAGGGTTTTCGTATAAATTGACCGCTGCAAGGAGAAACTTAGCCCTTTTCCAGCATCATGATGGAGTGACTGGTACTGCTAAAGATCATGTGGTTCAAGACTATGGGACTCGTATGCATACTTCTCTACAAGACTTGCAGATTTTCATGTCCAAGGGCATTGAAGTTCTACTTGGTATCCGTCATGAAAAATCTGATCAGAGTCCTTCACAGTTTGAACCAGAACAGGCAAGATCGAAATATAATGTTCAGCCTGTTCATAAAGCAATTACTGTTCATGAAGGAACTCAACAATCGGTTGTCTTTTTTAATCCTCTTGAACAAACAAGAGAGGAGATTGTTATGGTTACTGTCCTCCGTCCTGATGTTTCAGTGTTGGATGCAAATTGGTCGTGTGTTCCAAGCCAGATTTCTCCGGAATTCCAGCATAACAAAGGTAAGGTGTTCAGTGGGAGGCATCATCTTCACTGGAAAATTTCAGTTCCTGCTTTGGGATTACAAACATACTACATTGCTAGTGGTTTTGTTGGATGTGGAAAGGCAAAACCAGTCAAATTAAAATACTCCTCAAAGTTTACATCTTTCCACTGTCCTTCCCCATATTCTTGCTCAAATATTGAAAGCGAGGAGGCTGAAATCCACAACAGCCGTCAAAAACTTACCTTTGATGTCAAGTACGGGCTGCTGATGAAAATTACCTACGAAAACGGATCCGAAAATATTGTGGGCGAAGAAATTGCCATGTACGCAAGTGAAGGAAGTGGGGCCTACTTGTTCAAACCCAACGGCGATGCAGCACCTATCGTTGAAGCTGGTGGGTTGATGGTGATCTCTGATGGCCCTCTGGTGCAGCAAGTATTCTCTTATCCAAAAACAGCCTGGGAGGAAAGCCCCATCTCTCATACAACCCGGCTTTATAACACTGGACAGGATACAGTTCAAGAGTTTCTTGTTGAGAAGGAATATCATGTTGAACTACTTGGGCAGGATTTCAATGACAGAGAGTTGATAACTAGATATAAGACAGATATTGGCAACAAAAGGATATTCTACTCTGACCTGAACGGTTTTCAGATGAGTCGAAGAGAAACATACGATAAAATACCACTGCAGGGAAATTACTACCCAATGCCCTCTCTTGCATTCATGCAGGGACCCAATGGCCAAAGGTTTTCTGTTCATTCAAGGCAGTCACTTGGGGCTGCAAGCCTGAAAGATGGATGGCTAGAGATTATGCTTGACCGAAGGTTGGTGAGAGATGATGGGCGTGGCCTTGGGCAAGGAGTGTTGGATAACCGACCAATGAACGTAATTTTCCACATCCTTTTGGAGACTAACATTTCCTCGAAAAACCCTGTTTCTAATCCTCTTCCTTTGACACCATCTCTTCTCTCTCACCTGATTGGCTCACACTTAAACTATCCATTGCAAATTTTTATCTCCAAGAAACCACAAGAACTGTCTGCTCGTCCACCCCCTGGTAGATTTTTCAGCCCGTTATCAGCCCCTTTCCCATGTGACTTGCATATTGTGAGCTTAAAGGTTCCTCACCCTTTGAAATATTCTCAGCAGACGGAGGAAGATTATCGGTTTGTGTTGATTTTACAGAGGCGACATTGGGATAGTTCATATTGTCACAGGGCCAGATCTCATTGTACTAGTATCAGTAATGAGCCTGTGAATTTGTTTTACATGTTTAAGGGACTTTCTGTGGCGAATGTTAGAGCGACGTCTTTGAATCTTCTGCACGATGATATGGAAATGATTGGGTTTAGCGATCAGTTTGGCGATGTCGCGCGGGAAGGCAACGTGCTCATCTCTCCAATGGAGATTCAAGCTTACAAGCTGGATTTTCAGCTCCACCAGTGAGGTAGTAGAAACTCTCTGGACTCTTTTTTCAGTTTTTCTCGTACCGAATTTACCAGAGTTCATCGAGTAGAAAGAAGGAACTATCCGAGATTCTCATATCCAATTTGTCCAAAGACAAAGGGTGGGATGATGGCAATTGTGAGCGAACAGAATGATAGTTGAGCTATCTTTTCTCGATTGTAAATTTCCTCGATTGTAGCACTTTCGTGTATTGAAACATAGGTAGGCCAAAGCAATGTAGATCTTATTTTACGCATTTACAATGTCCGATTTTTGCATGTGATTGTGGTCGAATTTATCTAACTTCCAATAGTTGTCGATGAAACTAATGTAGTTATTCTATGAAATCAAACTTATGCCGCAAGAGAGGACCATCTGTTTCTAGGATCAAGAGTTATCACCCCAAAGCTTTGATTAAAATTGAACGTGAAACGAAAAAAGAAAATACGCAGAAACTGACACTGAAATTTATACATGAAATAATTTTGGGAACAAAAAAATTACGAATTGAAGATATACTTATTATGATCATAATCTAAGTAAAATTGAATTTCACAGCTTAAACAATAATATACAGAATTATATATAAAAAAAAAAAAAAACCTTGTCATGATGGGTTGGATTCAGTTGAACTAGAATTCAAGAGGACTGCTAAATTCTAACAGAACTTGCAGAGAACAAAGCAATCAAACCTGGTTTCAATATTATACCTATAGTTTGGCACATCATGAATGACCAAATAGATATTTATGTGTTATTCTAAAAGTCGTCTTTTTGTTTTCTAATTACACTAGAAGCCTCGGCCTTTGCATGAAACAATCGCAGTTTGAAAAATTCAACCTCTGCATGCTTCATTTCAGCCACCCTTAACGTACACACACACACACACACACACACACTCTCTCTCTCTCTCTCTCTCTCTCTAAAGTGAACTTTGAAGTGTTCAAAAGCCTGAAGAGAATTTCCTCTTCTTCTTTTTTAAGTTGCCATTGTTTCTTCTTTCATCTGTACAGTCAGAATACAAAGATTTTGTTTTAAGGTTAAACAGAAGATCTAAAAGTCAGTCCCAGATCTGAAAAAGAAGGAACAGCAGAAGAATCCGGCATTCAATGCTGCTGATTTTCAAGATCGGAATATTCTTCCCAGGTAGCGTGAGCTTCATCTCTAACTTCCATTTTACATTCGATTAAATAATTATTTTTTCAAATCACCCACGGAGACCACGTCAGAAACTGGTGTCATTGAAAGCATCGTGTCATTAACAACAGTGAAAGTTTGAAACTGCTTTTCAATCTAAAGCTTAAAGTTTATCCATTAAATGGCAGAAAATTATGTTAAGCAAAGATAACCACGTAGTTTCCCTAAATCGGCATCCATAATTAGTGGTGGAACCCAGAAAACAAAGTGAAATCCGTCTCACTAAACCACCCAGATAAGTGGAGGATTATGCACAACAGTCTCTCTCTAATTAAAAAGGCTAATGCTCGATCTTTAAGCGAACCACTTGTCTGTTTATCTCACTTGCTTTGTCTGAGTGCGTCTCTCTTGTGTCTCCATGCGCTTGCTACGTGTGAGAGCGTGCTCGCCATTAATGGCAGCACAGCTTAAGCTAATGACTGCGTAACTCAAAACAAGAGAGATGAAAACCCATTTCTGGTTGACGTTTTCTTTTCAGATTGGGGTTTGGAGAAATTTATGTAATGCTGTTTCTCTACTTCAAGAAAGAAACTACAATGGGTTTTCCTGTTTTTTTTTTTTTTAATTCTTATTATTATTTTCTATTTCTAGTTTCTCTCTTGTCTCTAACGCTTGTACATGATAGAAATCAAACAACAATTGCAAAAAAAAAAAAATAAATAAACTATATGGAATATTAAATTTACGTGAAAAAAAATTTTCCAAAAAAATTATAGACAAATAAACAAATATACTATAAAAATTGAAATACAATCGTGAATTTTTCAACATTAACTTACGTGAATTTTTTAAAATATATATTCTATTAAGATTTCTAACATATGTGTAATCGTTGTGGCTTAAATCAACTTTGCGTTATCCTAAAATCTAACAATATCATTGGTGACATAGTATTTTTATCTAAAGTAAGTGCTCACGTTAGAGGTTAATGAGTGAGTTCTACATCATACGATCAAGCTCAAGCAAAAAACTACGTGAGTTTTCAATACTTGTCAAGAATTTAGGGTCCCAAGCTCTACCTTTATTCTTTGTTAAATTCTCTCCATCCCATGCAGATGGAATAATCATATCACATTCGACGAGATCTTCCCATATTCTTCTAACGTAGTGAAAACACAACTTGATTTCACCTGTCTCAGATTACGAGCATCCCACGTGTAAAGAATGCCACGAGGCAACCAGATGGCGTCTGGAAAACCCTAATACATCATGCACGAGTAGTGAGAATGGCTTTATCTCATTGTGGAAACGAAAAGTGGAGCATATTTGGGTCTTCATTCTTTAATTAGAAGCAGTATTCAGAGTGGGTAGTGACTAATTTTGTAGTTTAGTCTGTCCTTGGAACTAGCTCATGTTGGTCAGTGGAGAGCCAACCAAGATTCTAACATGAAAGATACTTCCCTATATTTTGTACCTCTTTAGTTCCTCGTCTTCTCCATTTCAGCGCAGGCAACTCTCTCCAATGGCGGAAATGCAGAGACTCAGAGGACTCAGCCGGTCGTGTCTTCTCCTCATAGGTGATCCTTTTTCTCTCTCTAGAATTTTGTTTGCAGACAAGAATATCGACCTTCCTGGGTCGATCAAGCATGGCCGGAATGTTAATGCGGTCGTGTAATTTAACTGCAGCGATCGCCGGGATGGAGAGGTTTGTGTACAAAGGAGTGGCGTCGAATTTGGTGACGTATCTTACAGACGTTATGAAGATGAGCAACTCTGCTGCAGCCAAGACTGTAAATGCCTGGACTGGTTTTACGTCCATTTTGCCACTCTTTGTCGCACCTCTTGTCGACTCGTATTGGGATAGGTATCCCAGCATTTTAACCTCAGGGTTCCTCTATTTTGTGGTAATCATCCGACCATGATCCTATTTTTTCATTATTTGCAATTACCCATTGCTGGAAAATGGATTTTAGAGAGTCGAATTTGTTTTCGATTTGACTAAGAAAAAAGGTGTGGGTACAATGTTTATGGAACCTGAGTCATTCCCACTACTTGGTGTTTCAGTTCATGAAAAACAAAAGTCAGTGGTCGAATGGAAGGAGATTAGATTCTCGAGTGGGACTAAAGCTGGGTTAATTAGGCTTTGATTAAGTAAATTTTATGCTCAAATCAGGGAGATTGCATGTACAGTGAGATTACCAAGTGTCTTAAACACTAGGGTAAATTGCTATTTAGCACGTGTAAGTTTCATTTTTCATAATACGAGGACTTTTTTATTCGATTTTCAACTTGATTTCAATCAAAGTTCTTATCAAAATAGAAATTACCAGAATAGTTAAAAATTAAATAAAAATACCTAATTAAATTAAATATGTAGGACAAAAGTGTTGAATTTAACGTATAAATGATTAGTAATATCCAAATGATTGATAGTTAAAAGGCAGAGATTGATTGTTCAAAAAATTAGTAAAAGGTATAATCTGTATATACCTAAAAACCAGTGTTTAATCAGGTTATCTTCTTTTTCTGTGAAGGGACTCGTGGCATTGACATTGACCGCGTTGGCAAAGCAGTGGTCTCCTGCCAACACATCTTCATTTCTCTTCTGGTCTCTTTACCTAATTTCACTCGGCCAAGGCGGATACAATCCCTCTCTGCAAGCTTTCGGAGCTGACCAGCTCGATTGTACATATGAACTGCCCTGCACTAAAGAAGACGAGAAATCTAACAAGAAGAGTGCCTTCTTTCAATGGTGGTATTTCGGCATCTGTACCGGAAGTCTTCTGGGGGTCACATTTATGTCTTATATTCAGGATTCTTTCGGGTGGGTATTAGGCTTCGCAATACCGACGATAGCCATGCTTATATCACTAGCACTTTTCTCCTGCGGTACTCGTATTTACACCTATAAAATGGACGACCAAATCGATACAAAACGGTTCAAAAATATCATCGAAACAATCAAAGCCACTGCATCAAAGCTAATGGGTAGTAGAAATCAGTTGCAGGATGAGCAATCTCAGGCAAGAGAGTTAGAGTAAGTTTCTGCCATTTTGCTTTGAAAGAATGGGTTTTTTTCAGTCCCTAATGTCGGTGGATTTTTTCGTTTTTCAGGCTTCACGGGGAACCTCTCTTCCGAGAAGCATTGGGCGGCACTGATCAAAGTCGAGATAAGATTGCCAGAAATGGTTTTTACATACCAGACAAGGTAAGAGTTGTGCTAAGGCTTCTACCAATATGGACAATGCTTCTAATGTTTGCTGTCATATTTCAACAACCTGCAACTTTCTTCACCAAACAAGGCATGACAATGAAAAGAAACATTGGAAGTAACTTCAAAATCCCACCAGCCACAATGCAAAGTGCTATTACTGTGTCTATAATTCTGCTAATGCCGCTATATGACAAAGTTCTAATCCCGATTACTCAGTTTTTCACTCGTAACGAAAAGGGTATTACCGTTATGCAGAGAATGGGGGTCGGAATGGTTCTTTCGATCATAGCCATGGCTATAGCTGCTCTAGTTGAAACAAAGAGGTTAGAACTTAGCAAAAGAATAGAGATTGGTGGAGTAGTTCCACTAAGCATTTTTTGGCTCCTACCTCAGTACATTCTGCTTGGAATTTCTGATATTTTCACTGTTGTTGGTATGCAAGAGTTTTTTTACTCAGAAGTTCCTATAAATATGAGGACTATGGCTTTTGCTATGTACAATAGTGTTTTTGGGGTGGGAAGCTTCTTGAGTGCTTTCATGATATCTGTCATAGAAATTTCTACGACCGGCAAAGGAAGGCAGAGCTGGTTTTCAGACAACATGAATGAGGCTCGACTCAACAACTACTACTGGTTTTTGGCATTTGCAAGTTCACTCAGCTTACTATTTTATGTGATTTTGTGCAGATGTTATAGGAGCAGTTCTTTGACTGGAATGAGTTGAGTTCGACAGGGATTTGTGTACAATCTTCTAAATGGGAAAATTCTGTAGTGTGATTGCTTTCAAATCAATGCAAAAATGACATGCAATATTGTGCAAATACTAGACATACTCGAACAAAAAAATGTTCCTAATATAAATAATATAATATAAATACTTCTATAGTTGAAATAAGCAAAGCTTGATATATTTAATGCTATGGAAAAACAATCTTCCAACCTTACAAAAAATGATAAAGTAGACAACTAAGAATATTTAACAATGCTCAATAGTAGCTAAAAACATAAATATGAAACACTATCAGGTTTTTGATAGAGGGAACTGAAACAAATTCAAAAACGAAAAGAGACTGAGACCATACTGAACCATTCAATCCGGTTCGAACTTCATGACTTTTTGGAGCGAAGGCATGACGATCATTTTGGTATTCGTAACAATGGGCTAGGCGGACCTAAACCAATTCCATCTGAATGGCTAAGGTCAGAGGAGAAAAATAAAACATACATCTCTGTCCGTTTGCATAGGTTTTTCTCTGTTTTCTTTTCAATAACCAAGAACAGAACATGATACATATGTTCTATTTGATTATAACTGAGATAATGAGACAAGATCCGAACCAAGTGAGCAAATCCGATGGAACCACTTCAATTGGTTAGACCAGTTCCATGAAAACCCTTAAACTACTTGTAGTTTCACACATTAAGTTTTAATGTTTATGTGCAACTTCAGGAGAATTTCATTTCCTTCCCTAGTCCTAAGATAGACGTTCTGGATCATAAACATGCCATAATTTTCGCTTTCTATTCCAGAAATATTTCATGGAATTCATCAACATCATAGTAGCCTTTCGATTCTTATGTCAAGAGACATCCAATAAGTTTAATACCTGAAAGACAGGTCAAACTTTGTCAGTACTTTTTCACCCTTATATTCAAGAAGACATGAGTGCATATCTAAGAAAAATGGGAAAGGAAAGTGCTGTCTTTTAGAGATGAATCATTAACTTTGACGAAGGAAGACCGGCAGCAAAGAATGAAACAATCCGGGTATGAACACCCATAAACCTTACGATCTCTGTAGCAAATAATGAAACAATCCGGGTATGAACATCCATAAACCTTACTGTCACTGTCAGTATAAAGTAAAGATTGCAATTTTTTTTTTATAAACTTAGATGAGAGGTTTTCAATTCTTTCCACACTTTATCAAACTAATAGAAGTAGCCAAGATTGACAGAAAAGCCAGTTGCTCAGCATATTTACACAGTTTTCCCATAATCAATGATCATATTCAATGAAAAATCAAAGAAATAATTGCCCATGGGTCATATTAACACAATCTGGCAATTACCAAGCCAGATTGTGTATTTTTTGAAATAATACACAGAAATTGACACCATCAACATTATCCTACTGATAAGATTCAGATAATGACATCAAAATAATGTACCGATGCAAAAGATATTGCAAAGTTCATTTTATCATTAATACTAAAGCAAGTAAAGTCACACATAATCTGGTGAGACTAAATTCAAATGAAAGAACATTGAGGTGTTCATCTAGTTTGTACATGAAGACCACGTTTGCTACACTAACAGCAAGAAAATAAATTTATAGATGTTTGAATGATTTACCTCACTGATTAGAAACATGACCATTTACACTCAATTCTATAGCAGCTCCTTTGTGTGCTACCACATTACTGTCTTCCTTAATCTCCTCGATAATGTCATCATCAGAATCCAACGTAAATTGACTCTGGTTCTCGACTAACCGCAATTCCTCCACAAGAGGTTTAACTTGTGTAAAATCACTGTGACCTCCATTTCTACGAGCTACAATCGAATACACTCCAACAACCAAAACGACAAGAAATGCAAGGTGACAATTAAACTGAAGAGTGGCTATTGCTCTTGCCCTGTGATATTCCATGTGCCCTTTACACTTAACAGTGTAATTACCTCTGCTCTTCTCGTGCAAAGAGCATCCGTGAGCTATCATGGTGGTGTAGAAAGAAAAGCCCATCTGCAAAAACCACGTCCCCTGTGAAATTAATCCAATCCCTCTAGCCAATTTTTGATAATTTGACTTTGGAGATTTTAACTCCATGATTGTAGAGATAATGCAGACTGTGATGGGTACAAGCAAGAGATCGAAGTATCTGTTCTCAATTCCACTGGTGTCCTTTCTCTGCAGATAGAATAGCAAAAATTCTTCCACGAAAGCAAACAGAGCAATCAAAGAATGGATTGAAGAGGGGAGATGAATCCAATTCTCAAAATTCATCAAGAGGCCTATGAAAGAATAGAGCAAGAAAAGAGAGACAATCGCTAGCACTTGTAACTGGACGGCCGAACCGACTCGATCACTCGACTTAAACGCATCAAATAATGAAATTGCTGAATTTAGAACGAAGAGCAAAGATATGACACAAATGGAAATGTAGAAAAAATACGATGAAGATGGAATAGGTTTGGCCTTCAATACTGTAGAATGCTTATCCACTTGAACTGAATTCAGACATAAAGACGGGTTTGAATTTCGGTTCGAACTCGACGAATAAAATGCTTCCCACGACCCGATGAACATAAATCCACCGCCGGCGACCGCAAAGGTGAAGAACCCCATACTTGAATCTCTTCCCGCGTCTTTCTTTTCCCTGAATCTCAAAAACCCAGAAGTCAGTGGCCCAGTAAAGGGTTTAGATCTCGATCTTGATGAAACTGTCGGTCCGATAATCGCTCTGACCAGTCATGCGTTGAATACTTGAAAGGTCGGATTGTGATTTCGGTTAGTTTTTCTTTTCGCCATCGTTGGACTACGACTATTTGTTGTTAGCTTGCTTTTCTCCTCTCCTTACCATGAGAACTGGACTCTGCAAAACAGGTTCAAGAACATGGGCCCAAAACTGGCTTCGGGTTTAGGATTTTCAGTTTGAGAAACGACGAACCTCGCGTCTACTCCATTATCGAGCCGCATAGTCCATAGACCAGCTTTCGCATGCCACAACATTTTTAATAATTATTAATTCGTCATCAAAATAAGAAATCACGACAAAACAAAACTTGAATCATAAATAAATAATTAAAATATAGTAAAGTACAATTTAAAAATACCCTCGTAACACCTAAACATTTATTTTTATATCCACACCAAAATGCCTTAACATATTAATTATTAACGATTTTTACATTTCTGTCTATTTCTTGTTAAAATCCAATCGTCTATTTACAATATCTTACTCCGTCTTGAATTCTCCGCAATTCTTTTCCCCAATCTTATCACACTGCCTCCGTATATTACTCAACCAAATACACTAACCAAGCAATCTTCAAGTTTGTTAATTATGCGTCAATATTAAATAATTAACACATAGTTTATTAACAACTTTAAATTTATGGTTCAATAATAAAAACATAAATAAATTTAATCGTCTATTTTAATTTTATTAACGAAATTCATATTTTTTCAATGTATTTAACCCATTCAGTAATATGATAAATCAAAGAAATTTCCGAAGACTACGGATGCGTCTTTAAAAGACTTGAGTTGAGAGTAATAACATGATGGATTTAGAATCTAGATATTTTACTTATTACGAATAATATTATATTTATTTTTTTTATCTTACGCACGTTAACATGATTTTTATGTGTAAATAATTTATTAATTAGTGCATGTTATTAATTTAATTATTTATATTATATTACAATGTAAATGTCGCCTCGTGAAATAAAATTCAGCTGTTAAAACTGAAAAAACACATTTTCAAAAATCATCATCTTGCTATCGTAAATGTCAAAGGAATAGCATAAGTAACTTCAGTTCAACTTTCCCCCCAGTAAACTCTTATTATACATTTCTCAATTCTGATATAAAAATAAATTATAATGATTGGAAATTAATGTACGTCTTAATTGTCTACTATGTCATTTTTTCTATTTTTAGTCAGGTCGTAACATACTTTATCAAAAGCTCGTTGCAGTTGTATCATTGTAGCAGTACACTTATGAAAACAATGACGACGTAATATTCAATTGATTGAGATAATGCAATTTATATTAGTGGAGAGTGCACTTTTTTACATTGCTTGAGAGAATATAAATTGAGTTATTTATATATATAATGTTCTTTTTACTTAATATAACGCGTTTTAAATTAATTTTAAAAATTAATGTGTAATAATCGACACAATGTGCTATTTAGGAGGATGATTCTCATCAATTAAGTCAATATCGTAATTCAGTCTTCAATATATATACATACGTATAGCACGTGTATGGGTATGTTTAATCGTTGTATTCAAATATATCTGTAAAAGAGAAAAAATTGGCTCGTCTCATTCACATTTGCAGGAGTTGATAGATCTTCCTCTACTGAAGATTCAAAGATGATAAAAGAGGCAATCAATTTCAGTTGCCTGGGGTTGATTTTTCAACGCAACCCGACGTTTATCTCTTCTATCTTTTCGACTGCACTAAAATTTCAAAATATTTAAAGATTATTTTATTAATAATAATGGGGTTTGAACTTATTTATCATTTTAGCAGGTGTTTGAAGCTTTGAATTTGCACTTGTCTTCTTCTCCTTCTCTCTTGCGTGCAAGCTTTGTTGTTGGTATACGGCTCCCTCCAACTAGCCTTTCATACTTGAGGTATGCCCACCATTTTTGGTTCTTAATAATTTTTAAGCTTTTATTCCAAGCAAAACTAATTCTTTGGGACATAAACTTATTTTTTTTTTTATTTAAATAAAATATTTCAACGTATACATTTCATAAATTTTTAACAAATTTGAAACCTTCTCGTATCTGTCATATAAAAGAATAACGTTCGCTCTGTGTTGAGTTTATAATTTTATTTTTGAGTTTGAACTTAAAAAATCTCGTAATAGTTATGTATAAAATTTTACTTTGTGTAATGAATTCAAAGACAATTTCCAAACAACGTAGAATTGTAATTTCATTATTTAGTTTCAAATCTTTATAAGAATTGGTCTTTACAATCTCTCCCCCTCCCCAACAATGAGTTCAACGTTTTAGTGGCAATATTTCTAACTGGACTTTCATACTATTTGTAATATTTTGATCTCCATCATATAATAAAACATTATTTATATTAGATAGATTCCGTACGAATTTATTTGTGCGTTCGATATAAAAAATACTTTATAATAGTTTAAAAATGGATCTTAAAATCATATATGAGCAATACGAGATTCTGATCACTTTACAGTATACGATAGGAGGCGCTAACAAGCCTCACAAGTACCTGTCATTGCAAAATCAAAGTTATGTTCTTATTTTTGTGAGAGAGAGTTTCCACTAAAATGTTGGTAAAGAGAATTACAACTAAACACGAAAGTGAAGAAAAATGATTTTCTGATGGGCTATGTTTGTTCAGACTTGTACAGTGCAGTTTCTCATTTTTGCTATCTCCACGCGTATTGATGGCGATGCAATGTGAAACCTAGCGTAAGTGAATGACTATCTTTACCACGTATTATAAATAAGTCTATGGCTAGGGTTCCTGAATTATTATCCTCTCTCTCTCTCTCTCTCCTCTTTTTCTCTCTCTATTATCATGTTTTTTCTCCCCTGAGACTTCTGCATCGCCATCATTGTTTCCACACCCTGTCTCTCTCTTTCTCTCTTAAACCACCATCATTATCACCCTCGACAAAGTGCAAAAAACAGAAAGCTAAGAGAAAGATCAATGTCAGAGCTCAGAAAAGCAATGATCACCACTTTGGCCATACCATGGAGAAGAGAGGAGACTCTCTCTCTCCAAATTTTGTTTCTCGAGTTTTCCGCTTCGTTTAGAGTGAAGGATACCTCCGCTTTCTCTGATTGAATCCAATGAGAAAAAAAAGTCCGTCTTTTTCATAAACTTTGGGGAATCAAGCATCTTGGTCCGATTACGTAATTCAGTTTAATGTTTAAGTTTCTGTTTTGCTAGATCTTGTTGTACAACGGTTGCTGCTTTCTTCAGCCATGGCTAAAGATTTAGTATTTCATGTCAATAATCGAGACCCATCTCTTTTCTTTCATTTTATCGTCTTCAAACTATTCAAATCTGCAGTTTAATGTTTGTTTTAGTACAGATCTGTACTGGTTTGTTACTTTTTTCTCGGTTTTATATGCACTTGGAATGAAGATATCGCTTACTTTTGTTGGACCTAATTTGATCTTTAGTGTTTGACTCCAAGATAAACTATAATAATTGGAAGTTCTTGGAAGATCATCTATAATAATTGGAAGTTCTTGGAAGATCTGCCAAGCTAATTCCTGTTAGGGTTTGTACCATCCAGTTCAATAAATTGAGTGGTTGGCGCTAATAAGATTAGCAGCTTTCTAAATATACAGTTTAATTAGCTATTATTTTTTTTTTTTCCATATAATTAATTGAAACAACTGAAAATTGGGAAGAAATTATATTAATTATTTATCAATAAAAAAGAAAATAAAAGGGAATAAATTAATCAAAAAGGAAACAAACCAGAATAAGGGTTCACTTCTAGGGTTCCTCCATTTTCTGGTTCTGTCAGTTCTTCTCAGTTGCTTGAAAACTTTTCACTTCCTTGGCTATACCTTGAACAATTTAATATTAAACGACGTGAGATTGTATACATCTACTAATATGGACTAAATTCTCACGATTGATAAAATTTAAATCGTTCTTATCTTCAATTATAGAGTTCAGTCGTATCATTTTTAACTTTTTCATTAAAATATTTATAATTTCAAATTGATTTGAAAATAGTTAATAATTTCGTGTCTATTGACTATTAGTATGAATTAAAATCCGTATTTGGAATAAATCACTTCTTATTTAATATCATATTTAAACGAAATTAATTAATAATTTTTTATTGAGTTTAAAGAATTTAAGTCTAATTAACTGACGTAGATAGATAATGCGGCCGAAACAATATCTTTGGGACTTGTTTTTGTTACCCTTAACGCTGAAAATAATTGGATGACTAATTTTAAAAAAGAGTTAAAAGTATTGAAATATTTATTAGAAAAATAAAATGATAGGGACTAAACCAAAGTACTCATAAACTGCAATGACTAAAACTATATTAATTAATTTACAATAATTATTTCTTCTAGTTCTAGCTAGAGTTAGAAAAGCTCTAATCCATTGTACTAACTCTCCCATTATCTCATTATCTTTTAACTGAATTCTAATTGTTCTCTCCCATATTATTGAGGTTTAGGTATTGGTTTTTTAAATCTAGCACAAAACACGGGAACTATCCGAGCAGCTATTTCTACGACAACAAATTAAACAACCCTCTCAACTTCTATATCAAGTCTAATGCAACGATAAATGGGTACAAAAAATAGTTAACACGAGGAGACGGTTCAAGATCTTGTAAAATATAGTTCATTCTTCGTTAGAATCGCGTTGATTCGATTATGAATGCCCAAAATAGTGAAAAAGAAAATAAAAAAAGGGTATCAATATTTGATTACAAACATTATTTATTTGCTTCGTAAAGCACTAAATTTATACTTAAAATACCTCTAATTGTTATACATATGTATTACAACTTTATTTTCAACTACAGAAATCCAATATAAATAAAAGGGTAAATTACATATTAACCATGAACATAAAACCTATTTTTTTTAACAAACGAAAACTCAAATTTTAAAATTCATTCACGTTATATCTTGAATTTGTTTATAACAAAATAGCTCTGCGCAGTCAATTTTTCAGTTTTGCTCACTTGGGTATTGATTCGATTTTGATTTTAGCTTTTTTCAATTTAGATTCGTGTTTTGTCGATTTGGACTCGGTTTAGAGTTGGTTTTAGTTGGTTTAGACTCGGTTCGTGTTGGTTTTGGTTGGTTTTGTTATGCTTTTTATAGGTTTTTAATTTAAAATTAATAAATATGATAATATTAATTTTGTTTAATTACAATTAGAGCAACTTCATGTAGATCTAATTTGTTTACGTTGCACGCTGCAAATTTCGAAATCCATTTTATTAAAAAGAAAATAGAGTTTAAGTTCAACGAATTTCAAAATTCGAGATTTATTTTGTTGAAAACATAATTCAAAAATCGCGTTTTTAGTATGCGCTTTACCCTAAACAAAATCCTATTCAAATATTACCAAAAAAATGAATTATCTAAATTACTAACTTCTCGGTTAGTCTAGTTCTCACAAATTATCTTTCATTCAACTTTCCATTTGTAATATTTTCGTCAAATTTTTAGAAAAATAATAATCACCAATAAATAAAAAATAATTATACGTTTACTCTCTTATTCTATTATTTAAATATATCCGCTGACGTGTTAAAAAATGATTAGTGCAGCTAATGTAATAAATTATACATTAATTATATCAATTACTTTTTTAATACGTCAGTTAATTCATTTAAATAATAAAATGAAAAAATAAACAAAATATTACATGTATTGCTTGGACAAACTATTAGCAGAGAACAGCATTGGGTGAAATGATGGGATGACTGGGCCCCCAAGAACTTGTCCGGCCCATCAAGCCCACTTCTAAGCAAGTTATCAGAGGAGCCGTAATGGCGGACGGAGTGAATAAATTTTGAAATGAAAAAATGTATGTAGTGTTAGCAGCTGTGCCAGCAGCATCTCAGCTCTTTCATCGTTTAGTAGCTACGACGATTCAAGCTTCTTCTTTCAATGTCGCCCTTTCTCCGCTTGTTTCAACTCTCAGACTTTTTCGTAACAGCTTTTTCATCCGAGCTAACGGTAAGAACCTTGGACCGATTTCGAGCTGATTGCTGAAATCTGACTTTCGTTACTGGTACGTAACTTGATGAAATGTTCTTGGTGATTTTAGAAGAATTTTATGGGTTATTAACTGTCAACTTCTAGAATATGATATTTCGAATATATGGGAGGCAAATTTCGTTGAAGGTGCAACAATTCAAGTACGGCTGAAGTTTGTTAAGCATTGATTGACTTTATTATTGACTGAGTAAATATTGTTCATGTTTCACTGACAATACTCATTTTAAGAGTGGTGAAGTCGATGCCTACTTTAGCATATTAGTGCGTTCTTTTTTTATAGAAATTTAAAGAGAGTGGATTTGGTGAAATGTCCCTGATGAATAGCAAGTAGATCCTTAAACTTTATTTTTGAGCAAATAAACTCTGAAGTTAAGTGAGATAACAATTAAATTTCTGTCGTTAGGGATGCTTTCAAGGAAATCACGTTTGTGTCACCAATCTTCTCCGCTTGCGATTTTAAGAGAGAAATAATTTTCGATAAAATGGTTTTGACATTTTTGGCAATTTCTAGAGAGAAATAAGTTGAAAAACTCAACGTGCAAAACCGCTAAAATCTATAGAATTGTTCAAGAGTTATTTATATCTGAAAATCGCCTACCTAACACATAAGATCATATGACAACAATGTAAATCCCTCGACGACACTTGTATGATAGGAATATGATAACAAAATTCCTAAATTTAGGAGTTGTTTGCCTAAAAATAAAGTTTAAGAGACTAGTTGCTCTTCTCTCTTAAGTTTAAGAGTTAATATGCACTTTACCCCATTTTATTATTAGTTGTCGATTTATTTGTTCATGCACTAGGATAAATGAAGTCTGTTATTGTTGTAGGTATAATAATTGATTCTATTGTTTTGTCATTTCAGTGAAACCATCAGAAAAGTCAGTTGAGACAAAGAGAAAGTTCTCTGAGCACTCGTAAGTCGGGTAACTATTTCTGTGTTGATAAGGGGGTCACTTTAGTTGTCATCAAATTACGTATTGAAGCATTGATGTATATATGCATGTGACTGATATCTTTATATAGTTTTAATTCGTAGCCAAACTTCTAGTTACAATGCTAGGATCATGTATATCAGGTTTTATTGTTGGCATAGGATTGAAATCTTGAAAGCTGGTATTGGTACTGCATCCGCCACTCTTACTATTAATAATATTTTGAGCTCTTTTAGTCATCATAGTTTGAATAATAAAGTTGGATTTATTGCTTGTATCTTGGCCTTGATTCCAGACCAATATGTGTATTTTGTGCGTCAATGTATCACCATTTATTAATGTTCTGGTCCAATATTTGCTCCTCATTATAGTTTGAGTAATGTTATAAGACTTGTTGGTTGATTTCGACTTTGATATCAGACCTGATCACAATTTTCAGATGTCTTATTTGTTGTTATGGGTTAACATTGCTATAGGGGGACGAAGGTTGTAAAAATTTTGAATCAGGATCTGTTTTTCTGGAGGTGTCCACTAGTAGAGTTTATGTGAATAATCATTGTATTAGTTAAGTTTCTTCACATAACAAATGTTATGTGGAAAGTCCAGTTCTACTTCTTGACATGCTGCGGACTTTTGGAATTTTGTGTTATATGATGAGAAGCTGCATCCGATTGTTCTATAACATTTTTTTTATATTATTGTGTTTAACAATATTGAAATTGATGGACAAAACCCTGCCTATTTATGCACCTCCACATTGTTTTAATCCATGATGGTTTGATATGCTCAATCATGAATATTGGATGGGATACAATTTTGTCCATTGTGGCTTACAGTGTATAATTTCTGTTGAATTTTTAACCAGGGTTTGGCTGACCATAAAGATTCACTGGGTGCACCCGTTTGCCCTTGCTGGTAAACGTATGCCGTGCTCATGTGTTTGACCTTCTCCTTGCCTTCATCTCCTTGGTTGTAATCCAAAAGAAAGTGAAGAAACTGATCTGGCTCAATGAAATCCAATACCGTGTTTCAGCCATTATGATGACAAAGCTGCTGAGGTTCCTAAGGTCTCTGGAACTGCCCTTGTTCTTCAATGAGAGAGAGGTTATATATAATTTTTCTCATATTAAACTAATCACAATTTAGTACTGCAAATCCCAACACGTCAAATCCTCTTCCTTAGATTAATCATCATATACACTTGAAGTTGGATTTTCATTTTCAAGTGACGCCTCCGCAGGAAAGAAAGCCACTGCATGCCTTGCCTCACTCCCGAGAACAATTTTGAACAGGTAATTTTATTTTGACCTCATAATTTCTACTATCTCAAATGGTAAGGCAGGCTAGATCAGGTTTGAGTCCTAATGTAGACCAAAATGACAAGTAGTGGTCGCTGTCACGTGTAGATTATTTCTTACCTTTGCCTCTATCATAAGATACTGCTCCAGGATTTGATATTTGTGATACAACTCCACACGTTGATTTGCAGACCATAACCTTGGATGAGATCAAGGCATCCACAGCAAATTTGTAATGTTTTTCATTTTGTACGTAGAAATTGTTTGGTAATTTGTAACTCGGCTTTTATAACCATCCAAGGAAACAGTGCTGTGAATTGACGCAACCCTAAAACAGATTCATTTCTATTTTCTAAGTTCAACAAACAACAATATGTGAAAACTTTGGGATTAAAAATCAAATGTCATTTCAAGCTTATATGTAATATTTATGTCGGAAATCAGTAGTTTAGCTAATTTTCTCATTATCATGAAAACAATATTAATTTTTAACAAATTGTAAGGCAAATTTGCACTTAGAATTTAATCGAATAATATGTTAATTGGAAAAATGGGTTTCAATATCTTAAATCCGAGTACAAATTTTGACTAAATTGCCACCAAATTCGTGAAGGATTACTGAATATAATAGTCCAATGTTCATTAGAACAATATTAATTTCTCCGAGAGATGTCTTTAGGTTTCTCCTCTGAAAAGACAACTAAACTGGGAACAGCGTTATGGGTTATGGTCAGTTGCTCCAGCTGGTGGATTTATTTCGGATGTTAAATGTCAGAAAGTGATTTTTAGGCGAGCTTCTTTCCCCCTCTTAACTCTGTTGCAATGATGGTATGTTGAACTTACGATTGGATGTGGCGTCCTCTTCTTGCTTGACTTCTTCGTGATTCCATTCTGCTTCGTTGAAGTGAGGGTTGCAGAGGACTTTTAAATATGGGTTCCATTGAAGGTGATCTGGTTTTCCTTTCACTGTTTATTACATAAGTAGTTTGAGCTTTCAGATCTTCCGGAGGCTGATTTCTTCCCGATCTCGCAAATGGCGAATCCTCAATTCACCGTCACCCTAGGTCGTACTGGTCAGGTATGCTTCCGCGTTCGATTACTAATTCCCCCTTTGCCCATGCTTCTTGTTGTTTCTAACAAAAAATTGGGGATAATCCTGCGACTATTTCTTGAAGTGATAATCCTTTATTTTTTGATAGATTGGTTCTGTTCTTATCTCTATTTCATTAATTTTCTCGAAGGTTGTAAAAAGAGGCGGAACTTCGACGGAATATTCCCAATCGAGGAGTGATGTCGAGCCATTGCCTGGAAATAAACGCTCATTTGTTGACAGATCTGCATACGTTGGAGATAACCAATTCTTCTCGAAAAAACGGTGTGTTTTTCAGGACGTTAATAGCTTTCTATTTGGTTTATACTGCCCTTCATGATGATCAAATTAGCTATTCAAATCAGAGGATTGTATTATGTAAGATTGTACGAAGAAGAACGGAAGAACATTCTAGTCGAATTTGAGGTTTTAAATCGATTTTTACTGCCTGTACTTGATAATCCATAGAGCTCTATCTTTTCTACCATCAGCCCTCTGAAGCTTTTGAATTTTGGGAATTCTCTCTTAGTCTATTACGTTAAATTCTTTGATACTCTGTCACTGGGTTGGTATTCTTTGCAGGCAACGTGGAAATGATATGAGTTTTAATGGAAGAAATGGATTTAAAGGTAATGGGCATTATGCAGAGCAACTTTTTCTAACCTTCTAGACTCTTTTATTCACTGACTAAACTTTCTTGACAATGGGTAGATAAAAAATTTGGAGTTGAGCAAAATGACCTCCGGTTGAAGCTGATAAACAAAAGTCGATTGAAGAAAATTCGGGGCGATGTTGAGGAGCAAAGAAGAATAGACTTGAGGCAACAATTGTCAAGAAATGTTCAGCCTTCTGGAACTCCAAGTTTGTCACAGCAAAGGCGTGAATTGAAGGAAAACAACCTTTCTAGACAAATTCGTCCGAGAGAAAGTGCAGATGATCTATATTTGGTTCATTCGTTCAGGAAACCCAGCGCTTCATATGTCGATGGACTTAGAGCTAGATCCCCTGACGAATTCTTGAAAACTTCTAGGGGACTTTCATCGCCCAGATATTTTGATCCGTCAAGACGAGTAACATCAGCAAGGGCGACTGATTCAGCAAGGGATGGATGGTTTTTAAGAAACAATGTTGATCCTAGATATTCTACAGTCTCTAAAACTCTTAAAACGATGGCTTTTTCTGAACCTGGGAAGTCTGTTGAACGAGTAGCGCAGACAAGCGGCAGCAATGTTAAGAGACCATTCCTGGTACTGCATTTTTCTCGTCGTTTCTCTATCAATTCTGAATAGTTGATTGTGGCTACTCTCTGGCGCTGTCTGGCTCATTAGTGACTTTCTAACAGGGAGAGGAATCTCTAAATGTTTCTAGCTTGTTGCATTCACTTGGTTTGGGGAAGTATGCCATTCATTTTCAGGCTGAAGAAGTAAGTGGCCCGCTTTCCTGATTTAACATTACCGAACCATATATCATGGAAAATCAGAACTTTAATTTGATCATCTAAAATCGAAGGATTACAAACTATAAGATCAGCTATAGTAAATCGGACAGTCTGTGATTGTGATTTTGATTGCGAGTATAAATTAGCTGGGAGCCTGTGTCTGTATATACTTCTTTGTGGAAACTTAGTTCTTCGACTCTGTTTTGTAGATTGACATGGCTGCATTGAAGCAGATGGGAGATAAGGATCTTAAAGAACTAGGAATACCAATGGTATTTTTCATCTCACTGCAATGCTTTTCACTCAAACACGGTTCAATTTTCTCACCTTTGTGGATCGGATTCATTTTCCGGGCCAGTGGTGGATTTGATGTATGAGCTTATGAACTTGAATTGATCGTGAATACGTGTTAATGCAGTTTAGTTTTACAGGGACCGAGGAAGAAGATTCTTCTTGCCCTCTTGCCTCGCTTCAGACGCCAACCGAATGCAAACAGTGGAGTCTAATGCAGGGCGTACTCTAAATCAAAGAAGGGAGGGGTTGTTATTTGTATATTTATTGTTGAATTCGTTGATTAAGCAAATGTTTGAAACAGAGTACGCTAATTGTAGGGAAGAGCGGGAAGAAATCTACGGCTTTATTCAGCCTGTTCAACGGGTGTGTAGTTGTGAAGCCAACTGTTCTGATCTTACACAGGATCTTAACATCTTCTGATTTGAAAAAATAAAGTAATCTCTTTGGAAAGTTCGGTTGAAAAAGTTGAAGATGATGAACACGAATGAGATCAAGGACGTAATTTACAGAAAATTCATGCAGGAAAACAGAGAACAGAGATTGACTAAGAAATGGTCCAACTTTTTAGCACGGAGTTGGAGGATTCCATGAATGGGAACTATCAGAAGGCTTTCACAGGACGATTACTCGGGGGAGACTTGGAATGAACTTCGCATTTCGCACACTCTTTCCCATTTCTCTTGGCCAAACCGACGAGAAACCTATCGTTCCACCGCCCATTCTCTGAATCTGGCCCAGATGGTACTCGCAAAGAGCTCTTGGAGCAAGAATGTTCCGCCGGAAAACGGTGCCTCAAACACACCTTCAGTTGACAAGTTTTGCAGGTACTTGAATTAGAAAACGTCAGTACCTCCTTGCACCGCTTCACCGGACACGTAGGCTTCTTCTTCTTCTTAGGGTCGCAATTTGCAGATTTCTCATGCTTTTCCAACAAGATTCTCTCGCTATTCTCGTCGAGCGCGGTAGTCTCTATTGAGGTCGAACAGATTTCACACACCACAACTTTTCTGCTTTTGTGGTCCGAATTGGGGCAGTCGTGAGACTTGAATGATCGATGATCTAAACAAAACACCTGCATAAACACGATTTCTTCGATTAGCGATGAGTCGATCCTGCTGTGACAGAAAAACAGGAATGATTGATTTTTAATTTACCTTTTGACAATTGTCGCATTTGAATGGAAGAAAATCAAGCAGATTGCAATCTCCGTGCTGGCAGTGCCGACCTAAATCAGGAAAAGCTTCCGAACCTCCACCCATGATCCTGAACCACCGTTCCGAATGCTGTTCTAAATATTAAGAGAGATTGGAAAGATGTTGAAGACGACGGGTTACGTTTCTCTATTTATAGCCTTTGGCAATGACTTGAGGAAAAAGGCAGAGTCGGCATACTCGACGGCCACGCGGCCCGATTGGATCCTTCTAGATGGTTTCATATTATGAACCCGAGTATTAGATTTCATATTTTCAACCAGCGAGTAATTGAACTTTATTTTACTTGATTAACTCCTTAAACTTACAAGCCTTAGCAATTTAGCACCCATGGTTAAGAAAATTGGCAAATACCACGATTTTAGTTAAGTGATTTACGAAAAAACGATCCACATTATAGCAGTTTTTTGACAATTATAGCGATCTCGAGAAAGAAGTTGAAAAACTAAATGCTTACAATAGTCAAAATCCTTCTAATGATAGTTTTATCATAAAGGATTACGTGACAATGACGTGATTCTTTTGACGATTCTCTTTTCGACCAGAACTTTAAGTGCATTACCTCTAAATTTAATGGGTTATTTGCTTAAGAAAAAATTAAGGACTTATCTGCTCGTGTGAGACTAATATGTATTTATTCTTATTTTTAAAATATGATAAAGTACAAATTAAATTCTGAACTTTGATTTTTGAAGGCTCGTTCAATTTGAATCTTTAAATTTTTTTTAATAAAATGAATCCCGAACTTTAATATTTGTTCAACTTAAATCAGGAACTCCTTTCTTAATAAAATAAATTTTAAACTTTGTACCATAAACAAAATGAATATCACAATAATTTTTCAATTGTTATTGGATCAGTGCTTAAGTGGTTTTGATTTTTGATTTTTAAGTTTGGACTCGGTTTTAGTTTGGGACAATTTTATTCATTTTTTTGTAATTTTTAAAATTTCAAAAAAAAAATTATATAAATATTACAATATCTCTTCGATCTGGTTATGATCGGGACAAAACCGACCATCATCTACTTTGTTCGTGATGCAAAATTCGAGAATCATTTTATAAAAAAATATCAGAATTTAAGTTGATCAAGTTTAAAAGTTGAAGTTGTTGGAACCTCTCAAAACTGCACATGGACCCATAATTCAAATGCTAGCTTGTTTGTTGAATGTTCTTGTCACCAATATTCATCCATGAATTAATCATTCACTAGTTTGAATAAATCATGAATCCACGTTTTATGGTGCAGTTCATTTTCACTGACAAACGACGTGTCGATATTACGTTAGTATTTTCGATTGGACTTGCTGGTGAGGACTGAGCAGGGGTGCATTGCTGAAATAAACCTTCTAATCTTAGACATTGTATCACAGTTCAATGACACGAAGATTATACCTTAAAACGTAACATATATAGTAAGAAGAAGTCAATGGGTTCATGGACAGCAATTTTGGTAGGATTACTAACACATCCATAATTATATCAGATTAAGGACGCAAATCAACTGCAAGCAAAGTCGGGAATTTGAAGCCGTGCTTCAAATTAGGAAAGTCTTTTGCTAATCACACTTTAATGACTAATTAATCAAATCAGACTTTCTCTCGATTAACCAATTTGACTTATCCCTTGAGAGCCAACAGGACCAAAACATTGTATACATGAATGAGCTCAAGAATTGTAATCAAATATAAAGAACAAGTATTGATATTGAAATTCCTCAATTGAGTCACCACCCGTGAACAGTAGAACAATAATTTAACGAAAGCAATTAATTTTTTTTTTTTGGGTCAATTGAAGGCATCGCACCTGTGCCTGATCTCTCCTTGATTTCCTGTTTTGACGCCATAGACATTGAGCTTCTCAATAGCACGAGCAAATGCCTCAAAGAACTTGCTCTGATCCACTGCGTATGTCTTCACGAATGGCTTCGTCCTCGGGTCATTTAACAGAGCGTGGTCAGATTTCAGAAGCCCCAATCCCTTTGGCAGATTCTGATAATACATATTGTCGAATTTGTTTGGAGTCATAATATCATTGGAAACTGATAGAGTAGGATTTTTTCGGTAATCGGCGCAAGCCTTCTGCAATCCAAGAGCAAATCTAGGGTTGTACTGCGTATCGTATGGGGAAAATTTGCTGTAATTGTAGATCCCAGAGCTGAATTCCTTGCAATGGGAGAATCCAATTGTATGGGCGCCGCACAGTGCCACCATTTCTTGAACAGAGAAACCTCGATCGCCGAAAATTTTGATGATTTGAGAAATAGACATTGAAGGCGTCGGAATGTTGCTTCCGATTGATGAAGCTTTAGATACAACCGCATCTTTGCGACCAAGTAGGACATTGTAGTACGGACCTCCGACCATGGTGACGAGGTCCCTAGCGGCGACGGCCAAAATGTCAGCACAGGACACGGTGTTAGGACAGGCGAGCTCGAGAGCAGTCTTTGCGCGAACAATGACGTCGAAAGCGTCTCCAGGTAGAGAGAGGTTGATGTCGGCGTCGCGCTCGGCGGAGTTGAAGGCGGTGGAGGAGATGAGAACGGAAGCATCGCAACCGTTCGGGAAGCAATCGTGGAAGAGAAGACGGAGAGTTCCGGCGGCGGTGGTTGGATTTGTGATCTGCTTACTGGTAATAGTTTCCTGTACGATTTGGTTGAATCTAGGGCATGATTTGTCGTAGTAATTGGCGGTGAGAGCAGTAGTAGCCATGGCATTCAAGCTCAAGAGAAATGTGAGAAGAATGCACAGCAACAACCCCATAGCTATCGAGCAGCGAGGGAGATAAATAATAAGAGAGACAGAGAGTGACAGAGACAGAGACGGCGACAGAGAAACGAAGTGAGAGCTGAACAATGGAGGAGAAGGTTTTAGTAAGAACCGCCATCGCTAATCACGGGAAGGAAGCTATCAGTGGGACAGGCGCATGTTCTGCTTACACTGCGTTTCTTTTGTGTGACAACCCAATTAAAACGTACCACGTGGACGCGCAATATCTCCAAATGACGGTTTTACCCTCCGCGCGCAGAATTTGCAGAAAAGGTTTTAATTTTTAAGAAGACGCACGCACGGATAAAACATGGGAAAGGGTGAAATCTGCAGTTTTCGAGTAATTATAATAATTGATGTAACACATCACGCAAAACTTTGAGAAATAGCACATGCCCAACCCTAAATCTTAGAGGATCAAAGTACAGGGGTTTGGAGTAACAGAGGAGTGGGAGTTGTTGAGTAATTCATTGATGCCATTAATTGAAACGGGACGCCCGCGGGAGATAGCTTTCGGCGCGCGCATCTGCTAAGCTCAGCACGCCAGTCATTTATTCAGGAAGCAGCACCACCTCGCGACGACCTGTTACTTCACTGGGGCCGGTGTCAATTCCCTGATCTAGCGGTCGATGTGATGAATAAATTTGTGGGTTTGGATAATACTATTTAATCAGCGGTTCATGATGGCTCTTCTAGTCCTATCAACAATGGCGGACAGGTCTAAGTGACCCACTTACAGAAAATCGAAGACCCTAATTATAAATTGTGGAGAAGAAAAAAGAAGATGCCCAATTACAAAACGACACTTTTTTCTTAATCCAGCTAATTCCAACCCGAGTCTTAAGAAAGTTGTCCATTGCTTTTTGTTGTTCTGAGATCGAATCGGATAAAAACTCAGAATCTATGTTTAAACAATGGAATCTTGTTTTTTAGGTTTCCTCTGCAGGGAGTTCACCGGAGCCGGCTTTCTTACGCCATTTAAGGTTGCCAGGAGCTACATTCTTCCTCCATCATTCATTGGTCAAGCCTGTAATCCTCTCCGTAAGTGACGCGTGATGCTTGTCTGCGTTTAAGGTGGCTAGAAGAAGTGACCTGTTGCCGGGGCCGCCCTCTTGACGTTCCAGCCCAAATTGTTTGGGCTGGAACATTTGCTTTTGTCCAATTACCAAGTCTACTGCCTTAGTGTGACTGACCCAAATTACCAATTTCTTTTAACTGAATCCTGCCACAAATTATTCTGATTTTTGACACATGAGACGACCCAAAATCTAAATTCGGAAAAATAATTGCACTATCGTAAAGGCTTAGAGTTAAACAGCCTTTAACAAGTAATTGTAACATGTGAACCTTCTATTCCTCGAATCAAAATATCTGCTGGTCTTAATGATGAAAATAGCTAAGCTTCTACCTCAGTGAATATGAAACCAGAGCTGTAATTGCAACGCAACCACCATGGCTCATGGCCGCACCTACCCACCGATGGAAACAGCTGATTCTCACGTTATGGCTATTGGCTTGGACTTTCCTTCTCCTCCTTTCTTTCTCTTCGCATTTACCGTTTTCCTCTGCACAGTAACGACATAATTTAAGCACATAATCAATCTCTGAGGGAGTGTCTTTCCCTTCACGAATCTGTCAATTACTATCGAAGAGGGATCTGGTTTCGCCATTTCCACAAACGGCTGAGCGAAGCCCAGGTTGCCGGAATCCGCCATTGATGAGTTGGAGAAAACTGGAGCAGAAACTTCGGTGAAGAATGAATCTACAGGGGAAGCAGTCGATTTGAGAGCGTTTGAGTCGTAGAAACTGTTGCACTACGTTATGCATGAATTTGCTTTTGTTTGGAGGATTGAGAGAGGGGAAATCAGGACGACCAAGCTTGTTCATCAGCTTTTGAATTTCTTCTTTCGCTTCGTCTCTTTCTTGGTAGGCCAAATCCAGAAGAGGAAGAAGATTCTTCACATTCTCTTTGTTCTTCTTCATTTCCTCATTAGCCTCCATTTTTACTGATTCGAGCTCCAGCGTTGTGTACAGTAGGTTCCTCGGTAACTCGTCAATTATCAGTCAAATTCATCATCTTCGACAAAACTTTTTCCAACCCAACTAAATTAAACCAGAGAGATTCGTAATTTCGAAAATTACGAAGTGTAAAAGAGAGAAGACGTACACTCCCGATAACTCCACAGCGAAACAAGATCCTCCATTGAAATAGAAAACCCGAGAGTAAATGTGAGAATTGCACTTCATCTCAAAGAAAATGATGGAAAGTAATTGAACAGAGTGGATAACAACTACATTTACAATATAAAAGCACGAAAAAAAAATACATCACTAAAAATAGTACAGAAACTGAGCTCTTTGGAG
Organism: Begonia peltatifolia; assembly: GCA_022433055.1. NCBI lineage: Eukaryota > Viridiplantae > Streptophyta > Magnoliopsida > Cucurbitales > Begoniaceae > Begonia > Begonia peltatifolia. Next base: position 2,318,441 of record CM039530.1, read on the forward strand.
ACACTGCGCAGACCCACCAAGTCAAAACGGTACAAAAACGCTGGAAGACCCTCCTCAGATTGGTTGTTGGATAAACTAAAAACGCGTCGAATTATCTCCACTTTCAGGGGCATTTAGATCTATTGCCATGGGTGGTCATGTCGGTGTAGCATTTGCCGCACATTTCTCGGTTGCCGTAAGTTCCTGGAGGAACGCATTTGCACCGATCGCAGCAAGTCATGCAGGCGCGCATACAAAATCTCTTTCTTGAGTGCAACCCGCACCTCCTCTCGCACAGAGGGATACAATCTATACAAAAAAGTTTTTAAAAATTTAACAGTGATCGGTATATTGTATTTTAGCTTGTAGCGGGATGTGTAATGTGTTGGACGTTAATTTAATCAACTTAGGAAATGAATACGAAAATCAGAACGTCATCTAATGCTTATTTAAAAAAAAAAAAAGAGATTTTTCTTACCCTTTAAGGATTTCACCGGCGGAAGTGCTGGTGGGTATACAGGTGGTGGTTTAACTGGAGGGGCTGGTGGGGGCAGAGGCTTGACGGTCGGAGGGGATGGTGGGGGTAGTGGATCAACGGTGGGCGGCGTTGGTGGTGGCAGTGGTTTGACAGCGGGTGGAGGCAGAGGCTTTACAAGTGGAGCTGGCGGGAGATATGGTTTGGTAGGAGTGTCCGGAGAGGGCGGTGGCAAGCCAACTGGTGAAGCTGTTGGAGGTGGCTGCAATGGAGGGACTAGAGTTGGGATTACGGGATAGGAAACCTGAAATCAAGTGGTTAAGTGAACTCAAATATCAGCTGTACAATGCAAAAAAAGTGTTGTTTCTACAAATCTATAGGCTTTAGCCTGCAAAACACATGCTAAAATAAATCTGCAAGACTAGATTTTTCAAATGGGTGTCACGGTACGACGAGACAACGACTTATCAGCAAACCAAACATCAAAATACGAGCAATAAAGTTGGACGACGAGCGGAAGAATTCGGCCGACAGACATGAAAAATACCAACAAATTCAAATAGCAAGAAGAGGAACATCTACACATTACCTTCTGCTCGACATCTTCATTGCACAAAACCTGAAAAACAGAAGCATTTCATTACGCTTAGTAAGCTATATCCCACAAACGCGTGAGAGAGAGAGAGAGAGAGAGAGAGAGAGAGAGAGAGGGGGTGGGGGGTGGGGAGTGAGTGCTAAGCTACCTTTGTGGAAACTACAAGTGAAGCACAGACAAGAAAGAGCCAAACGTTGAAAGCCATTTCGAAGGAGAGTCAAAGACGCAGCTTAGAGCAGAAGCAATCTGCAGTATAAATAAAAATAAGAAACATAGAGAAGTAAAAAATTTACAAATTCCAAGAAGGTTAGATTTATGATTAGAAAAAAAAAAAGTGCGTGCCAGTTCACCAAAAACTGTGAGACACTAGTCATGCGTTTGCTGGCGTTTGACCCACAAAAGCCTGTCTATATCCACCTTAACAAACACAGAGGCAACAATTATTTACTGATTACTACACGAGGCGTGTCCTCTTGCCTCTCGGACCATCAAAACATTTATATCTTCCGTTCATCTCTATCCTCTTTTTTATGCAGAAACACACAAAAATATAGGTTACGTAGAGTTTACTCAAAAGGTCTTCTCATTTCGGTGGAACTCTTCTCTTTCATTCTGATTTAATTTCCTAAAGAAGGGGTTAGATATAATTTGTTTATAGATATTTCACTGACAATGTGACGAGTATATTGATTTTCCTGGGGCAATTTTGAAGAAATCAATTTTCAAAAGTTGAATGTGACGAGTATTAACCAATAATTTTTCATTTTGAAAACATCAAGTGAAACCAAGAGTACAATTAATAACAGTACAGCATTCAACGTTACTTAAAAAAAGGAATCATTTTTCAAATTGTTGAAAAAAGTGTCTCATAATAATTAATACAGTGACTTTTCAAATCAAATTTATGTACAAGAAAGGTGTTTTAAGGGCTTGTTTATATGTGTCAGGACAGCCTTTAGATCTGGACCAGAACCACATTTCTATGGAAGATCAGAAGGCCAGTAAGGCGATTTCCTTTTTTTGGCTACATTAGAAATCACTGTGTTAACAATGAAAGTTAATTCTAGCGTTAACTTCTGATAAATACGATGTCATTTTAAAAAAATAAACAATGAATAAAACACCTTCAAAGTTCACATTTTTTTCTCATGTATTTTATTTATATTACTTTAATATGCCAGAAAAATATAGACTCATATTTAGTGAGAGATATTTATTTATTTATTCATAAAATAAATAAAAAGAGTCCAAGAGATTAAAAACTGTAAGGCATGGTAACGTTAATGCACCATCTCAAAGCTGTCAATTAATATTCGAACTAAACAAAAACTGCAAATTTGAAAGAGCAGTGATATTTTAATACCTGACGGCCTGACGTAGTACTGCCTAGTTGATTAATGCCTCGCTGGGCCCGTGGAAAAGCAGAGGAGGGATCCAGTGATTTTGCTTTAGCTGAGATAAAAGATAACTTCTTTCTCCGCAAGTGTAGACATCAATGTACAGTGAGTGAAAAAGCAATAAAACAAATCATGCAATCTGAAAATGGTTTAAGTAGAAAAGTTTACCTCGTTGGATTCCAGCTAGTTTTCCAGTTCATCTCTGAACTCTGCCCCCACTTAAAACTTCATTCTCTACCAATCACCAAGCATTGCTCCCGCGCCAGTACAATCTCTGGATCTATTAAACTAGAGAGAGAGAGAGAGAGAGGCCCGCCAGCATTAAGCTGTTTCCTTACAATCTTCTACTAACCTCATCTGCATAAACACAAAAAAACGAGACTTACATCTGAGGTTTGTAGCGTCGTTGGCTTCATCATTCGGTCCAAAGTCCAACTCCATTAGATATCATTAGACAAAAAACCGGTGAGCAGGGATACAAGAAACAGAACAAATGTTTTCCATGACTGAGAATCCACTATAATTTCACAGAAAAATATAAAACCAAGAAACAGAACAAATGTTGTCTTTGTTTCTTTGATCATTAAATTTAACAGGGCAAAGATGCATTTTACAGTGTTTGAACTTCACAAGTCTTTCATATTTAATCAAGGCGTAAAGAGATTAAGGGAATGGCGTAAGTTAATTGCATACAAACTATTCTGGAGGCTCCTGAACATGAATATGTTTGAACCCTTCCTTAACAGAGTATCTCAATAACAAAACTAAAGCTTCATATTCTGTAACATTATTAGTTGCAATGCCACCGCTTTCTTGTAATTAGCAGTTGGCCTACAAAGTGGAGCAGGAAGTTTAACAATAATCGAAGAAAACCTTCAAACTTATTGACTGAATCAAGTAAATACCATTCCTCCATCCTCAGAAGGCGCAAAGCACCCACACCAGCTAGCCCAGAGTTACCTTTTGAGGAGCCCTCGTGCAGAGCTGAGAGTGATACAACATTCAATTACACAATTAGCCCACGCGGATTCTTTTGTCGTCCAAATATCCTAGCTTGACATAATGGTGGATTTAGATATATAAATTCAAATTCTCAAAATTTAACGGTGAACTAGGTAGCTAAATTGAGATTTTAAAGTTTTTTGCAATTTGTTGGGTACAGTCAGAGCAGAAGGTTCAACTCGTAGGAATAAGCAGATAATTTGTGTCATTATGGTAATATTTATCATATGACAATTACATACATAACTTCACTACTTGTTTTTAGGACAAAAAAAGAGAGAGGGTTTCTAATATCATTGAAGTATTAATTCATTAGTTAACCCAAAATTACAGAACAAAACTAGTGAACCGTTATCCCAAGGATATTCGGGACTAGTTTTAGATCGTGGAAATAGAACTTTAGGTTTTTTAGGACGATTCAACGTAGCATTGTACGTATACTGCGCAGAGTAGCAAAAAAAATAAATTAAGCTTCTACCATTGAGGAGAAGAATGTATAGTTTTCCGTACTACGAAACAAAGATGAATATGATACTTCAACAGTCCTACTTCGATTCAGTAGAAGGCATTGAATATGAAAGTTCAAATGCAAGAGAGACTAATAAATATTAGCTAAAATTGAAAAAAGAAGAAAAAAACAGTTCAAAAGATTACAGAAGATCCACCTTAAGCTTCAGATGTTATTAATAAATCGCAAAACGCTCGGCTTTCCGCACAACACGGAAAGTCTCGTTCTCTTCCTCCATTGTCAAGAGCTCATACGCAAGCAAAGAATAGGACGAAGCGATCATTCACATTCAGAACTCGAAACCGCCACTGCCGCCGCGTGGGCCTTGGCGGGAAAGTGGAGAAGCGAAAAGATGGGCCATGGGCCGCCGAAGAACGGCCGAAAACTAGGGTTGGTCTTTGTTCGGTTTTTCAGTTTGATCGGTTCGGTTTCGGTTATCACATTGAAAATTGAACCGGGTCAGTTCAATAATCGAACCGATAACACCTCTAGAGTGGCGTAATCGTGTTCATTGAAGCATTTCGTCAAACAGATGGGTCGCATCGCATTGGGGTACAGAGGCCACGTAAGAGGTTCGGCACGAGGAAGAAAGCGAGAGGGTCTCTCTCCCAATCGAAGGCTCCGTTTGGTTCCGTCAAACAAGTGTTTCCAAATCAAACAATAAAACAAAAGTAGCCTTGCCTTTTCGTGCTTTTCGGAAGTTGGGAGCCCCTCTAAAGAACATCATCTCTTCTGTCACCTTGGTCACATCAACGTCACCAGCAGTTCAGATTTGACTGTTTCCTTTTTAAAAAAGTTTTATTTTAAAATTTTAATTTTAATTTTTTAAAAATCTTAAAATTTATTATTTATAATAAAAAAACGTTAGTGTTTTATAAATAGTTAATTTGAAACCTTCGAAGGAAGGGAGTAATACGTACTCTCGAAAGAGTACGGCTAGTCTAGCTGTACCTGCAATCTCGCACTTAATGTGTAAATTTTTTTAAAATTTTTTGAGAAATGTAGAGTACGTACTCTCTCCTTTAGATAACGGACCATTAACAAAAGTCACGAGTTTTTACCAAGAGAGTACAACTGATCCAACTAAACCAGTGATACTTCTCCCTAAAAATGAAAACTTGTTACTTTTATCACGAATTTTAAGTAAGAGAGAACGCTTGGTCTTAGACCAGTCCTCCGCCCCTATGAGAGTACAGCTAGTTCAACTAAACTGGCTGCACTCTTCCCTAAAAATTTTAAAAAATTTGCACATTGAGCACGAGACGGCCGGTTCAGTTAAACCAATTGGTTCAAATTGCCTATTTATCAAAACTTTAAAGTTTATTTTAAAATAAATCTAAAAAATTTATGTTTTATTTTGAAATAGACTTTAAAGTTTTGTTTTTATTTTTAAAAACCTTAAAATTTACTATTAATCGTAAAAAACCTTAACATTTGATAAATAAGCAACTGAATCACCCGGTTGAACCGGCCAGCTGTATCGACCGTCCCGTACTCAATGTGCAAGTTTTTTAAAATTTTTCGGGGAAAATACGACCAATTCAGTTGAATCGACCATACTCTCACAAGGAAGGACAGATGGTACTTGGACCAGCCGTTCTCTCTTACTTAAAACTCGTAACAAAAGTCACGGGTTTTTACTTTTAGGGAAAAGTACGGCTGGTCATGTTGGACTGATGGTACTCCCCCAGAAAGAACTCGTGACTTTTGTTACAAATCTGCGAAAAATTTTTAAAAAATTTGCACATTAAGCACAGGATGGTCGGTCCAGCTGTACTGACGTACTCCCCCCCCTCGAGTTTCAAATTACCTATTTATCAAACGTTAATATTTTTAAAAAAAAAACTAAAACTTTAAGATTTATTTTAAAATAACTCTTTTAAAAATTAATTAATTATTTTTATTTCATTTTGAAGTAGTAGCGTCTCGTACTTATCTTATTACACTCTTGAAAAATTTAAAATTTTTTCATTTTAAACTCGAAAGCAAGGGATTTTTTTTTTTAAATGTCCGAAAGTTATTATTTATAAGACAAAACTTTAAAATATTAAAAATTAAAAATTTAAATTTTTTAAATCGGTCCTGCAGGGATGTTGGTCGGTCTAATTGGACCTACCAACCTCCATTTTTTCGCCCAAAATACAAATTTAAATAGGATGAAGGCCAACTGGACAAATTAAACCGCCTGGTCTTCACCCACAAAATCGGCCAAACCCGTGACTTTAGTCATGGGTTTTTGATGTTAGCAGGGAGGTCGGCCTGTTTAATTAAACTGATCGGCCTCCGAGCTAAAAAACAAACTGTGACTAACTCACAGGTTGGACCGGCCAGCCTCCCCCTAACATCCAAGATCCGTGACACAGTTATGGGTGTGATCTTTACGTGTGGAGGTTGGCCGGTCCATCGCCCTTTTCAACTTATACCAAAATTTTTAAAACTCATACAACTAGTTATTTGCTCCGGCGATATTTCTCTACGTTTATTGACTTAGGTATGAAGTTTTTTTTTATCATTTAATTTAGTAATTCTAAAAAAAATGAACATTTTATTTTAATAGTTTTCTTGATATAAGCGACTATTTTTTGCTATATCCGGCGATATTTCTCTGCGTTCATCAGCTAAATATGAAGTTTGTTTTATTTTTTAAAATTATATTTTTATCTGTTATACGGTAGTTCTGTTATCGTTTTTCGTATTGCTTATAATAAAATTATAATTGTACTGCGTAAATAAGTTATGTTTAAAGAGACAGTGTGGAAGAATTTCACTATCGACATTTCACCCAGTTTTACCAGCAGAGCAAGAAGCGTAGCTCAAACCTTCAACAAAGGGAAGTGTGACAAACAGTACTGACAGCTGGGGTCGTACGCAGCCGAGATATTCAGATCAAATTCAGGTAGTACAGTGAAAATTGATGGTAATCCAGTAGACCTTGATTCATTGGGATTTCAAGAATTTTATATGTGTATGGTTGCCTATAAGGCAGAGTTACTACAGTGCGGTAGACCAATTATATGTTTGGATGATTGTCATTTGAAGGTATCATGTCCCGACTAATTACTTACGGCCGTCAGCATTGAAGAAAATGATAGAATATATCTCATTGTTATTGCTATCGTTGAATCTGAGTGCGCGGACTCATGAGCATGGTTTTTGCAATATTAAAGCAAGACCTAATCACAAAAACGGCCTGCGAGTGGACACTTGTTTCGGATCGATAAAAAGTATAATGATTTTTTATATGTTATTTCAAATTTGGGACGTTGTGGTAGTAATATTGTTTTTTTATGCTGGTTTTCGTGCAAATATCAGGAGTTGCACAGAGCTGTTTGAGAAGAATTCGAACATGCTAAACACCACTTTTGCTTTAGACATATATATGCGAATTCAAAAACTATTTTTAAGACAACGTATAGAGATGCGATATGATGGAGAGATAAACATATTTTGAGTAAAATGTAATAATAACAAAAATCATAAGTTAAAAAAAATGTCATAATACTAAATATATATAATTTTATTATGATATTTTTACGTCAATACAATAAAAAATTTTAAGTTAAAGATTATATAATAGATAAAAAAATCTTAAAAACGATAATAGAACTACAGTACAACAGATAAATATTAAATTTAAAAAAAACAACTTCATACCTAGTCCGTAAACGAGGAGAAATATCGCTGGATAGAGTAAAAAATTGTCACTTATATAGAGAAAAATATAAAAATATTTAAAAACATTAAAATAAAGTGTTTTTTTTTTTAATTTCTAAAGTAAATGATAAAAAAAAAAATTTCATACCTAAGCCGATAAATGTAGAGAAATATCACAGGAAAAAAAACTGATTGTATAAAATTTAGAAATTTTAGTGAATTAAAGAGGGAGGGGGCTGGACCGGCCGACCTCCACACATAATTTCAAGACTCGTAACTTTAGTCACAGGTTTTGTTTTCATGCGAGGAGGCCAGCTGGTTCAGTTAGACCGGTCGGCCTCCCTGCATCACAACAAAACTAGTGACTTTGATGACGGGTTTGACCAGTTTTAGAGTGAAGGTGGCCGGTTTTGTTTGATCGACCGGCCAGTTTTTACCTAATTTAAATTTGAATCTTGAACAAAAAAAGGGAGGTTGGTCGGTCCAATTAGACCGGTCGGCCTCCCTGCGGAGGCTACTCTCCAAACTGATGTAAAAAAATTTAAATTTTTAATTTTTAATACTTTCAAGTTTTATTTGATAAATAGTAAATTTTGAGGATTTTTTTAAAAAAATTTTTATTTTAAAGTTTAAAATGAAAAAAATCCAAAAATTTATAAACATGTAAAATAAATCATTATGGTAATAAATTATTTTTTATTATTTGCTATCATAATTACATCAATAACTAATACAATATTAAAAATTAGGTTGAATTTGTCTATATTATTCTTGACTCTTCTGTTATTATTTCACATAATCTTGTGAATTTATATTATAGTTAATTACAAAAGCAATTGATAATAAATCAATCACAAAATTTACTTAGTTTAAGTAAGACGATTTAAAATACGACAAATTATTCAATAATTCATAAGATAAGAATATCTATAATGTCACAGATTCATCAATACCTAATAATGCAAGGAAATATTCCTCCAACTACCCCCTCTAAAATTTTCGAGCATTTGTAAAAGGAGAAAGAAAATTAGTTGCGAAAGATTAAGAAAATCGCTGAAAATCAACCCGAATCCAAAGCGGGTGACATTTATAAACTTTGATGAGTACTGTTGTTGAGAGTTAAGATTATATGTCCGTGAGTTGTTTAGTGGTTGATACGACCAGCGTGTGACGGAGTCGCTATTTGACAGCGACAGTTATTTACTTAGCTTGCAATTGCATGGATCATTTTAGTTTTAATTAAGTGTTTTTTACATGTTAATATAAAGCGTCACTTGTTTTATATTAACAAAAATATTATGTTCTGTTAGTTATTTTACCTGATCTACTGTTTATTATGACATGGTTGTTCCCTGATAAGAGCAAAATCAACCAATTAAAATTTATTTTTGAAGGAATATTTAAGTGAATACAAATAAGATGAGTAGTGATTGGTGGTGTTATTAAATTTATCGTTAAAATCAATATTAACCCTAAACTATGATTTTTTTTTTAAATCTTATCATTCCTTGACAATATATAAGTAAATATAGGATAAAACTCGCAAAACCTTAAGAAAATCTACAAATCCTCTCGACCATTTTATGTTTTTTTTTTTTTTGGCGAAATCTGACCGATTCACGCCCCACCTTGTTCATTTCTCTATTTTCAATTGTTTTGTTCGATTTTCATCAAAAACCTTGCAAATTCGAGATTCAAAATTCAAAATTTACAAATCACAAATTCGATCTAAATTCCCAAAAATCCTCCTAAAATGGCTGAGAAGTTGATTATTATACGAAAGATTGGGTCGATAGAACGTTAAACACCGTTAACGTCGCAAGAAGGTCTAGTACAAAGTGGCCAGACGGAATGTTGACTACCATCAATGCCAAATGTGCCGCGAAATCAGCTTGGGCTCTTGTTGATTGAATGTTGCAATCAGATACGTTGAGAGCAGTTTGAACTGGTTCTACTACACCGCTCAATCATACATTCGAAAACCATCGACTTTAAAGGTTATGAGTCCTTGGAGATCCAGAAGATATTCGATATAATCGACTTGCATGAGGTGTATAATGTGCAAGAAGATAGATACAATTGAATTGTGTGCTTATTTTATGCGAACTTTAATTTCATTGGGAGGTTGGGAGCTAGAAAGACTTACATTCTGGGTATAGAGATTGAGATTACTCTGACGATCAATGCGTTGATGGAGTTTCCCGAAGAAGGGGCGAATAGATACTACCATACTTCCTAAGACTGTCCTTTTGTCGAATCGGCCGAGGGAATCGAGTTCATTGTGTAAATCCGTCGCAACTCTAACATTATGAAGTTCATTAAGCCAAGAACCAGAGATTTAAATGTCAGAGCTCGGGTCGTTCACAATATGGTGTTTCACACCATTCTATCGCGGTATGAACATAAAAATCTCGTTAGTTGCATAGATGTCTGCATCATGGAGAAGCTGTACAGCGGGATGAGATTTGACCCCATTTTTGTGATTTTAAGTCACATATGTGAGATTAGACAAACAAGCAACAAAAACTTGCCCTATGGTGTGTTGATTCAGAAAATGATTGGACGATTTGAGGTTCAGTTACTGTCTGGAGAGAAGATGAGATCATAGCGAGCCGCCAACATAATTGACAAGTTTCATTTGATTCAGATGGACTTGATTAAAGTTGACGGGATTTAGACGCTGAAGGGAGACCATGAAGCCTCCACTTTTCGGGATGTTCATATAGAGGAAGTCACGGTGCGACCGAGATCCTTCTAAGGGTTCACCCAGAGGACTAGTAGGACGAAGATAAAGGCTGTTGCAGGCAGACTTCATCAAATGGAAGTGAGACAGACGAAGTCTCATACATAGGTGATGAAATGCCTCAAAGTGATGAAGGAGTACCAGAGAGATACAATGCAAATGATATTGAATCAGATGGAGGCCGATGACGACGATGTCCCTCCTCCGTCGAATGACGATGATGATATCCCACCACCGTTACTTTAGTTTATGTTTTGTACTTTGTTTCCTATAATTTAGTTTGATGTACTTTAATTTGATGTAATTTAATTTATGCTATAGAATTTTGGAACTGTTTGGTTATTTAAATATGCAGGAACATTTGAAACTAGCGATGAATAAGTCATAAAATAAAAGAAATTTCGTCCAAAATTTCAACTTTGTTTTCATTAAATTACACACTATATAAAATTAATTTTAATGAAATATCAAATGATATTAAAATTATTTGAAAATTATTATTAATGTATTCATATATACAGATTCATTATGTTTGTAAATGAAAAAAAAGATGAAATCGAATAGGAAGATGTTCATTGGCTGAGGATCGAGTGATATTTAATCAATTTCTGCTTCGACCGCACGTCGAAGATTTGTTCACATAATAAAAATTATATTAAAAAAATAATAAAAGTAGATTTATGAAAAAAAATGAGTTGAAATGTATCTGCGTCTCGTCAAATATGTGGAAACTCATAAATGTGTCTTGTGAAGCAGAAATGACAGCAGCACATAAAGTAGATCTCATGTCAAGACAAATGCAACTATTATGCCCTTGACGTCGACATGTATGACACGACATCGTAGATTTTTTCTTTGAAATTGTCAATTTCGACGGCTCAGTGGAACACTGTTTGGGAGAACGGACGGTCATTACATAAACAAGTCGTCCGTTCTTCCAAATAGTGTTTGGCCTGTAATAATTATTGAGTCTCCACCCCCCTAATCGTCTGGCCGATCCGTTTCTAGTGTATATGGTGAACGAAAAGTGATTGGCTTTTTGTCCAGGATTTAATTTGTTATATTTTTTATAATTTAAAATTTGTATCGATAAAATTGATAATTTAAAATTTTAAAACAAAACTAGTTGATATTGGTCTTAACTTTAAATTTATTAATAAAAATTTAATCATAGACATTTAAAAAGGAGAATAAAATTTGAGAAATTAATTGAGAAAAAAAAAAAGAGAATCAAATTAAACAAAATTTTAAGTATATTTTTATAGCAAGATTGATGAACTATGACGACAGGAGACATGCTCTAGATTATTAAATGAACACTTGAGTTCTAAGAGTTCATTATTTATTATACATTACCTTAATATTTATATATTTCGATGATAATGACATGCTCTAAATTCTTAAAAGATTTTGAAATTCTAAGAGTTTGTTATAGTAGATGTTACATTTTTAATTCATTTTCTTAAAATTTAAAATGATTTTACAAATAATTAATTAAATTGAAATTAAGAAGTGACACTCTCGGTAGTTAGATTGACTAAATTATTAAAAGAATGTCTCCTTTTAAAGTCAAAGTGACCGATTGATACATTATTGTGCCCTTTTAGTTACAGAAGTTAACATGTAAATATTATATTCACTTTCAAATGTGTAGAAATGAAAAACCAAGCAAAACGGCAATATTTTCTCTACCACAAAAACGATGTCGTTGAGTTGCCCTTTTCCTCGTCTTCCAATCCGCCATTTCCCTTACTTATCGCCTGGATCGATTTTCATTTGCCGTTGCGTTTCGTAAATCTCTCTGTTGGACTGACTATTCGCACAAAATCTCCGACCTTTCGCCGATTGGATTGCCCACTCTCCGTCTCAATAGCCCAATATTTCATATAAGTTAGTCAGTAAATTCCTTACTAGTTTTCTTGCCGATGCCTTAGTCGCAGAAAATCAATCAATTATTGTTATTGATTTGTGTTTTCTTTGAAGCGATTGAAGACCCCAGGGTGACCTAGAATTATTCGATCACTGTTTTTTTTTTAAAAAACTTAGGGGTTTTTGTTGTCTCAGAGGTTGAGTTACATTCGAATTGATGTTGCTTGTTAGCGAGGAAAATGGGTTCGATTCCGACATCAAAGAATTTGGAAGAATATGCATGGGTCTGGAGGTGAGCAGCGGAAACAGTGGCAGTACATGTTTACAGTCCATTCAAATTCGAAGACTATAGCTGCCGATTTATCCGCCTCGGAATTTTTTCTCAAAGTATTTTCGCACATACATTTATGGGTTTCGAATTCGTAGGATTTATTTTCCTTCTTTAGGTTTCTCTTTTTTTCATGAGCTTTTTTATGGCGTCAATCCTTTGAACTTTGATCTGCTATCTAATCTTTCCTTGCCATTTCCTTTTCTGCTTGTTTTTTTTTTTTTTTTGGATTTGGTTTTCTTAAAATTTAGAAATTTTCACCTTATTGATGTGGTTTTCTTCTTTCAAATTTGAAATTGGTTTTGAAATTTTGGCTTCAAATGTCGGAGCCACGGAAACAACCTTCTTTTTTTTTTTTCTTCCCTTCTCTTCGTATTTGAATCCTTGATTATGTTTAGTTGCAAAGGCGATTCACTAGAGATCAAACATGGGGCTTTGGCCTTTTTAGGTAGTATGTTGAAATAATTGAAGTAGTAGTTGTTGCATAAAATGTTGATTGGTAAGACTTAAACCAAAGATATTTTGTAATGAGGTTTTCTGGTAGCTTGCTACTTTCTCTCAAATTTTTTACTGCTTAGTCAATTTTTATTGTGAGCCTGTTTGTATCAATTCTAACTGAGTAACACTAGAAAATCTAAATGCTTGACACATACGGTTGGTGGTATTGTTGATTTACATATATGCTCCAAATCTCATATGAGGGTTTTCCATCTCATAGGATGGTCGCAAGATACATGTTGGTGATTGTGCACTTTTCAAGCCACCCTTGGATTCTCCTCCTTCCATTGGTATAATTCGTAGGGTGAAGGCAGACAAAGAAAATAGTTGTTCTTTGGACGTGAATTGGCTTTACCGACCCGCCGAGATAAAGCTCACAAAGGGCATCTTGTCAGACGCAGCCCCAAACGAAGTTTTCTATTCATTTCATCAGGATGAGATACCTGCTGCATCACTACTCCATCCGTGTAAAGTTGCATTCCTTTGTAAGGGTGTTGAACTTCCTTCAGGGATATCCTCATTTGTGTGCAGAAGAGTGTATGATACTGATCACAAATGTTTATGGTGGTTAACTGATAAGGATTATACTAATGTGAGTATATTTCCCTATGTATGTTACAGCTTTTTGAAGAATGATATTTTTGGTCACACTTGTAGTGACTCCTTCCCCAACATTTTTGAACACAGGAACGACAGGTAGAAGTAGATCAATTGTTAGACAAGACAAGACAAGAAATGCGTGGGGCAGTGCCATCGGGAGACTGTTCACCAAATTCCTTAAATGGTCCAGCATCAGTTTTCCAACCAAAATCTTGTACAGATAGAGTGCATAATAGTTCATCCTTGACTTCACATGTTAAACACGGGAAGAGGGAAAGGGTTGATCAGGGGTCAGAGCCAGGGCCTTGTAAACGAGAACGCTTATTCGAAGCAGAGGATGGAGAATCTGGACAGGAGAATACTTTAAAGCATGAGATTTCCAAAATTACCGACGAATGGGGAATTGTAAACGTTGAGGGGGTTGAGAAACTAATCAAACTCATGCAAATGGACATTGTTAATAAAGAAATTGATTTGGCAGGCAGGATAATGCTTGTTGATCTCATAGCAGCTACTGATAGTCTTGACTGCATTAACTGTTTTCTACAGCTCAAGGGTTTGCTTTTGTTGGATGAATGGCTCCAAGAAGTTCATAAAGGAAAATTTTGTGAAGGTGGTGGCCATAAAGAAAGTGATAAGTCCGTTGATGATTTTCTTTTTTCTTTACTTCGTGCCCTAGAAAAACTGCCAGTGAATCTTCATGCTCTGCAGACCTGTAACGTTGGTAAGTCTGTGAATCATCTACGCACTCACAAAAATTATGAAATTCAGAGGAAAGCTAGGAGCTTGGTTGATACATGGAAGAAGCGTGTTGAGGCTGAGATGAATGATAATGATGTGAAGTCTTGTTCCAGCCATGGTGCTGCTTGGCCAACCAAACCTGTTTTATCTGAAGTTTCTAATATTGGAAGTAAGAAAAGTGGAGTATCTGCTGAAGGTGGGCCAAAGAGCTTGGCTACTAGAGCTGCACCATCTAGAAATTCTCAAGTTAAGTTGGGCACAACAGAAATAATTGCTCATTCTTCAATATCTTCTGGAGCTATAAAGTCTACAGAGTCCATGACTATGAGTTCAAAGCATCAAAGCTTCAGGGCAGCAGCTGGTGCTGGAGCCCAAGATTTTCCAACGACACCAATAAAGGATGAAAAAAGCAGCAGTTCTAGTCAATCCCAGAACAACAGCCAGTCAAGCGATCATGCAAAAACAGTGGCTTCTTCTCACAAAGAAGATGGAAAGAGCTCGGCAGCAGGTTCAGGCAACAAAATTTTTGCTGGTGCTTCCCATCATTTGAAATCAACTAATGGTCATCATATTGCTAACATCTCAGCAGTTCAGAAGGAATCTATATCAGGAAAAATCACTGCCTTCAGTAGGAATTTAATTCCTGAAAAGTTTTCTGCGGGATCACATGACAAATTGTCCAATTCCCCTCTTCTTGATCATGGAAACAATCGGCTGATTGTGAGGTTACCAAACACAAGTCGAAGTCCTATCAGGACTGATCATGGGTGTTCTGCCAAACAACCTGTTTCTTCATATTGTAGAAATTCTGTGTCTGCAGAAAGCCCTGATCTCTGTGATAACAAAGTGACAGCAAATGTAAAGGGTAATACTGCAACTGATGGGAACTCAGATATTTATCATCAGAAAGAGAAGTTGTATGAGTCTGAAGATGGTATTGAGTTATCTGCTCGTGATCAACCTCGCGCAGTTGGGGATGATGACGAGGTACCTATTGATGCATCAACATCTGCATTCTTATCCACCGAAATCACATCACAAGCTGGGAAATCATATGAAGCTTCTTTAAGCTCTATGAATGCGTTGATTGAGAGTTGTGCTAAGTTTTCTGAATGTAGTGCATCTCCTGGAGATGAAGCTGGGATGAATCTTCTTGCTACTGTTGCTGCTGAAGAGATATCAAAATCAAGCAATATGTCTCTTTTGGATTCTCCTGGTAGAAATTCTCACTTGACTGATAATTTGATCTTGCATAATTCTAGAAGATTGAATCTGTCTTGTGAAGAAGTTGCTCATTCAAAATTTGATGTTAGCTCTGCTGATTGCATGCCTTCTGAACTAATCACAGGGGGAGAAACTGAGAATAAATCTGGACATCATGCAACACACATATCAACCTACTCTTTTAAAGACAGACAATGCCCTTCAGTTAGCTGTTCTGGGATTTTAGAAGATTGCTGCGAAGATTTGAATTCCTCTTCTTTGCTTCTGCAATTGAAGATGGATGGTTCTGACTCCAACCTTGATGTGCTGGCAGACCCGGGCAAGGGTTTGCTAAATTCTGGGCAAGAAGGTAATGGGGAGAATATTGGAATTAATAACTCTCCTGATCAAACAGGGCTAGAAGTATCAATATGTGACAAAGTAAAATGTAGCCCTGCATCTGCTTCCAAGCTGAAACAGTCCCTGCATCTGCATGAACATAAGAAGGTTGATCATGCTGACAGAAGAACTGCTGAGATCAGCCCAGAAGTTGATTCAGAAGGAACCATTACACTACAAACAAAGGCAGTTGATGAGAAGGCTCTATGTCCATCTTCAGATTTACGAATCGATAATGAGACGAATAAAGAGTTAACTAATGCCATATCAGGTGACAAAGTATCCCTACTTCTATCGGAAATTTCTTCTGGTATCTTGGAGGTAAAGAGTGAGGATACTGTGAAAGTTAACGAGTCAGGTAATCTATCTGATGAATTCCTGTTTGACAAGGCTGCTGATGCTAAGTTCACAAGTAATGCTGGGCACATTGATAGACAAATGGTAAATGTAGGTTTGAAAATCTCGGAACTGAGAGGCGATTGTGTCTGTGAAAATATGAAGAAAACTGATTTTCCTAATTGTTCAAGCCAAGCCACTACTCCTGAATCGCAGTTGCCATTGAAGAATGACAAACAGCTTCAATTCTTAAGTGCATATAAAACAGATGATAGCAATTTGAAAAAAACGTTTGTTTCCAGAGTAAGCTCTCCGCCATCTGGATCAGATCCTGCTGTCAAGCTGAACTTTGATCTAAACGAAGGTTTTTCTGTTGATGAATCTAATCAAGAGGAAGTTGTTAATCATGCAGATGGTGGAAATTCTTTAGCACTTAAGTTTTCTTGTCCTCTACCTTTTTCCATCTCTTCTAAGTCAGGGGCTTTCGCTACTTCAATTACAGTGACATCTGCCGCAAAGGGACCAGTTGTTCCTCCGGAAAACCTATTACAAATAAATGGTGAACTTGGATGGAAGGGTTCCGCTGCTACCAGCGCTTTCCGTTCGGCAGAACCAAGAAAAAATCTTGAAATGCCACTAAGTGTGAGTGACAGTACTAGCGTTACCACTGTAAGCAAGCAGGAGACCCGTCCACCGTTAGACTTTGACCTGAATGAGCCAGATGATAGACTTCTCGAAGAAATTTCTTGCCAGAGTGCGGCACAGGCAACATGTGATGAATTTGGCCCTCTTTATCAGGCTGGAGGACGTGATCTTGATTTGAACAGTGTTGAAGAGAGCTCTGACCTGGGGTTATTGCCCATGGGCAGAGGCGGACTTTCCACTCTGCAAAGTAGCTTCTTACATGTAACCCATGGTGGAGTTAATGTCTCAAGAGACTTTGACTTGAACAATGGACCTTGCGACGAAGAAGTGGGGACTGAACTGACATCTCATTATCAGGAAAATAAAAACATTGTGCCATTTCCATCCATTACACCTGGTTTGAGGATGAACTCAGAGGAGCTTGGGAACTTTTCATCTTGGTTTCCTCCAGGAAACTATTCGGCTGTAACAGCTGTACCATCAATTTTTCCAGGCAGAGGGGATCAGAGTTTAGTGGCTGCCTCTGGGTCACTGAGGTTATTGGTTCCTCCAGCTGTTGCCACCCCTTTTGCTGCCGAAATGTACCGTGGCCCTGTGCTTTCTTCCTCCTCTTTGTCATTTCCACCTTCTACTGAGTATCCTGCATTTTCGTTTGATACTAGCTTCTCTTTGACGTCAAGCACGTTTTCTGGTTGCTCTACTGAACGTATGGACTCCACATCTGGTGGTTCCCTTCGCTATCCTAGCAATCCTTCTCAAGTTGCAGGGCCTACTGGTTTAGTGTCAACCCCTTACCCAAGGCCTTATGTTATGAGTTTTCCAGGTGGTAGCACTATTGTTGGTCCTGACTCTGGAAAATGGGGAAATCTTTGTCTGGACCTTAATACAGGTCCGGCGGGTATGAATGCAGAAAGAAGAGATGCGAGGTTTGCTTCTTCACTGAGACACTTTCCTGGACCCAATGCACAGTCCCTAGTTGACGAGCCTCGTAAGATGTTTCAAGTAGGTGGTGTTTTGAAAAGAAAAGATCCTGACATTGGATTAGATGTTGCCAATAGATTTAGCAGCAAGCAACCTTCACGTCCATAGAATTCTGATACTCTGAGGCAGGCATATTGAGACATGGTGACCTTGTGTCCCCGTTTAGTCCATAATTATGGTGGTCATGCTGGTTTCAATTTTGGGTACACACTGTAGATCTCTTAGGTATCAACCCCTTTTTTGTGCGTTAACTATAAGCTGCATGCACGTAATATTACCTTTAAATTAGAGACCAATATATATATATGTCCTGATTAGAAAAATAGGCACAGATTTATTGCAATATCTGAGTTGAAGTCTCAATGCAAATTCATTTGACTTGAGTCCAATACTGCCAATATCGCTTAGTTTAATATCATGCAAAAGGAAGAGTAGTTGATTCATACTGAGTGGATGGAATTCGTTTTTACGCTGTTGATTGCATCATTGTAATATTTTAATCATAATTAAGTTCTGTTTACGCTCTCAGAGGTAGATTTCAGAACCTTTGATGCATATACACTTTTATAGGTGTTTCTTGTAATAGCAATGTTTAGCACACTTATTTTTCTTTTCAGTTAATGTAAATTTTTTTTTGTACCTAGAAACAATATCTTTGATACACTTCTCTAGGAATCACAACGATTTGAAGTGTTTCTTCCTTTTATTCCAAGTACGTGAAATGTTTTTGACTGGAGTGTCATGAAAAATATTCTTAACATTTTATAGATTTACAGGAGAGTATCATATAAAACACTCAGAACACCCCATGGGAGAGCAGTAGACATAGACGACAGGCTGGAGGTGGCCTGCATCCTAACCACATGCTGTGTATTATTAACGTTGATATTTTGGGAAAAGCATCGGAGGTACTGCCATAGTTTGCATATGTGAACTCGTTCCTGCAGATTGGCCTTAGTGTGGATATCTAACTTTTTTAGAAGCAGGTTGATCTTTTAATGGTGATGGCTAATCCAGGGACCATTTCCTGCAGATTCTTTAATAGCCTGGTAACAATATACAAATTTTTCTCGCTGGCTGTTTTGTATCTTTTACTATCAATTTTTTCATGCAACCTTTGCATACATAGACAAACTTTACCTTTGTCACCTCTTTAACTTTCTGCCGTTAAAGAGGTAGTTTCACAGGCGATCAATATATCTTTCTTGTTTTGTTTGGATTATTGCTCATTGCACTTGAAAGTTGTCTGGTATTTTAGTGCAGACTGCGAGAAATGGTGGAAAAAAAATATGGCATCTAATAGTTTACTTGAAAGTGTTGGTGTGTTCTATTTCGCCTCAGTGAAACCTACGCCTTGCTGCCTGTAGTTCCTTCTTTGTTTCCGCGAATGATCCTTGATTCTTTAGGTGCCTATTGCGCTCCAAAGACCTATATGTAAAACACTATTTGATTAGGCCTATGAGCATAATGTCTATCAAATATTGGGTCTATATTGATGTGGCTGGAGATAATTAATGTGCTAGTTTTTTACAAAATTATAACCTTGTTGATGTCACAATGTGCTTGTTGATGGATATTTAATGTCTCGTGTGTTCATTGGTGTATGCCAGGTCCCGTTGATGATGTATATGGATTGACTTTTAATTTAAGTTCTCAGGAGAAAAAGGGCTTTCTTATGGGATTTTGACGCCTGTCGTACTCAAACGTGTATTAAATGCAGATTACCAGATAAGGGGTATTTCTCCAAGGTGGAAAATTACATGCTATGACTTCTTGAAATCAGGCATCTCTAATAATTGTTTCCCGAATGCATGACATTCGGGAAATTTGATGGAGAAAATATCAAAAAGTTGAAATGACATTCGGCAAAAAGGGCATTAAATCTATGACAGGTTCAGTCAGAAAAACAACTGTTTAGATCAGAAAATATCATCTCTTTACCAGAATCTACGCATTAAGAGGCAGAGAAACATGATCAAACCAAAACAAACAAAGATTCTAATCCAAGAAATCAGAGCTGTTCGAGAATAAGACCGTTTCCTATGGTTCCGATCAACGAATTGATGAAACAGTGGTCGTTGCCTTCACAAGATTCTGCGCAGAGAAGAACGGTGTAGGACCCAGAAACATCATCGGTTTCCAAGCGGAAAGGAGAAAAGTGGACGAAATATTGAAATCTCCACCCCCCCAAGCCCAGCTATTGAAGGATTCAGGTCCCACGTAAGACAAAACGCATCTATTGGTTGAACCTCGGGGGCACCAGGATAAATGCGCAGTAAGGAATCCAACAGTCGTCTTCATAACCATCTCTCGTCCTGCAGTTGTGATTGAAAACGGAGGAGCGAAACAAAGGGGTTTACCCGGAGGAATTGTAAGTTGTCGGCGCTGGGGAGAGTGCCTAATGAAGGGAATAATAGAGGCAGAGGATCACGATCGGATGCGAAGTCTTTGACGATGGGTTCGAGCCGAGTGGGATCTTGATCATGGAGGTGGAAAAGAGAGTGACTTGAGAGCGTAATTGATGATGACCAGTGCTGGTTTGGGTTGGCAGCAAGACAGTCTGATATTTCAAAAACTGTCTTTCGAGGGAGGCGTTGAAGTAGAGGCTGAAAGCTAAGCCGGTCGACATTGCCTTGAAATCCAAGTTCGAAGAGGAGGAGATGAATTGG
This sequence comes from Begonia peltatifolia, assembly GCA_022433055.1. NCBI lineage: Eukaryota > Viridiplantae > Streptophyta > Magnoliopsida > Cucurbitales > Begoniaceae > Begonia > Begonia peltatifolia. The sequence continues at coordinate 2,339,063 of CM039530.1, forward strand.
AGGATCAATGGCGGCATTGTCGCATCAACAATTCAAGAAAATTCAGAAGAGAGAAGTTGGTGATTCATATGCAAATGACGCACAGGTTAATCACTAGGAAGTCTAATTACAAACTCTAATAATTTACTCATTATATACTTTGATTAATCCCTAAGAAGTCTAATTAAATAGTAATTAGAAAGTTAATAGGAGACTAAACATGATAAAGCATTCATTCCCACTTCTACCGTAGATCCATGAGAATGGCGAGATGGTTAGAAGGTCGTATAGAGTTCATCCTCGTCGAGAAGTACCCATAGTTTTTCGCCATCTTCTTCATCCACCCCAACCTCCCCTTGCTCTCACGTCCCAAGAATCGATTGGGGTGTTCTGTTCAGTCGCAATTTTTGAATTTGGTTGGATGCTCATGTGCCATGCAACGTAGACGCATCTCCAGACAAAATGACCCATGTTTGTTGGAGTGTCTTTTGTGTGTAGGTAGCGTGGACTCTTGCGCTTTAATTTATATTCAAGTTTTCTTACGTGAATCAAGACTTGAGCAGGGCAATTGACGTTCTGTTAGGCTGGACTATAGTAATGATATTTATGTGTGGTCGTCAATTAGTAACAGTATTTTGAAAACAAAAATCTTGTCTGAAAACTGCTAGTAAAGTTCTTGTCTTGATCTGATACTGTATTGTAAGGTGTTAAATGGAGTTCTTGTACATTCTCCATGAGTGATTTATCAATTTCACCTGCTGTGAAAGGGAAATGAACATACTTGGTAAACAAAATGATGTTTTAACTTCAAGGGTAATCAAGTATCAAGATCTCGCCCTAGCCTACATCCAGGACACCATCTCGAACAATACAGTTTTAATCCGCCATTAACGAACCAGAATTGAAGCTCAAAGCACATTTATCTCAGAAAGAATCAAGACGAAGAAGCTTAAAGTCGAGAGAACCAGTAACTTCACTGCATAACACGCGACAGAAAAGACCGAGTTAAGGACACCCAGATCAGAATATGGAAAGACTAGAAAGAAGCAAGAGAAAGAGGAGAGAGAATCGTAATTTGCAAGTACAGGCAATATTCTTTGGTGTTCAAGAGCAGTCCCACCAGTGCAAAGTCACTCCCTCCTCTTTGCTTTGCTGCTCCGCCGCAGCCCACCCATCCTCTCAATAAATTCGTCTGCCATCTCTCTTATCATCCTCATCCGGCGCCACGCCATTGCCTACGAAGCAAGAGTCGCCGCCAGTGTCCAAGAGCTGAGGCCCATTTTGATCAATCACAGCACTTCCACGGCTCCCACTACTGGACCCATCATCAATTTTTGCGGCCAGTTGAGGGTCACGATATTCGCCGGAGGTTGCTTACTGTTTGGAGCGTGAACTGGTGCTTCTTCCATCTCTTTCGCCTGAAGCTTCTCGGTCAACGAAACCACTTGAGTCCCATCAATTATGATCCATAAGATAATGTTTTAACAATTCACCATTACTTTTTCTTTTTTTTAAATCCATCTTTTATTTATTCAAAACAATTTTTTTCTAACTGATGGGGTTATCAGTTCTATACCTCAGCAACAAACTTCAACACGCCATCAACCAACACAGAATAACACTATCTGTATATTCTAAATCAATACTTCTTTAGAAGACCTGCTCCGGAGTGAGACGTCGCTTCTTCTCTTGAAACTGCTCTTCGTAATATTCTTCGTCCTCTCCTCTGCTTAAAAACGGCCTCGTTTTTTGAGTTTTACTCCGTGCTTATTGTCACTGTTCTACTTTGAGGAGGGACTAGCAGGCCGCGCGGCACCCACTGTCAAGATTACAATGGGTCTGCCTACTACTAGTGTGTCAACGGCATCTAGTGTCCAGGTTATTAGAGCAGACTTCTTATCTAAAGAGCGAGCAAAATTATCCAAAAAAAGTGTCATTGCCCACTTCTTCATGTGCTTAGAAGCTCGTTTCCGATACACGCGAGTTATATCTATGCTTTGCTTCCATTCTTTAAAGAAATTGTATGTTTTCGGACTCTTCCCAAAATATGGCTGCAAGTGTGGGGCATGGTTGGTTTCTTCCACAAACTACTTCAAACAAACTCATTCATGTTGAAGAACTATTTTTTCAATTAAAGCAGAATTATACCACATCGAGTAAACTCGACTAATTCTTCTGATTAGTATTGATGAACTGTCGCTGATATTCATCAAATAAGTTGTTGAAACATTCTGTCTGACCATTTGTTTGAGGGTGATAACTGGAAGAGATATTCAAGCTTGATTCGAGTAGTTGGAACAGTTCCACCCAAAAGGGTCAGTGAATCGAGGATTTCTGTCGTTAACAAGGCTTTGAGGAATCCACCACAACTTCACTACATGCTTGAAGAAGAGTTAGGTGGTCGTCTCCATGAGATAGTGCTTCGGGGCAGCGATCTACAATTACCAATAGTGCTTCCAAGTCGTCGGTAGACAGCAATTTGTAATGAAGTCCAACGCTTTCCCAAGGTCTTTTGGTACCGGTAGGCCAGCAATTTTGTCTCATTCTGTTTTATTTTGTTGGCACACCAAATATGTTTTGGTGTACTGCATAACATCACACTTCATTTGGGCCCATAGTATCCCCTTTTCAAGAGAGCATATGTTCGTTGTCACTCTACATGACCAACCCACATTGTATCGTGGCATTCTTGCAGCAGAGTAAGTCGTAAGTTTTTACTTCGAGGCACATATAAATTGTTTCCTTTGGTGAGGAGTTAGTCATTTTCAATCTAGAACTGTCGAGTCTTCCCTTTCTTCGCAAGTTGCATGAAAGCTCGAGCTGCATGGTCGTCTTGTAAACTATCTCGGATGCGATCTTTTAAGGATCCATTAACTTTACTTGCTTGCAGTTGAGATAGATAACATAGACTTGCGCACTCTGCCTTTCGACTCAAAGCATCAGCCGCTCATCTGGCCTGACTTGTGTTCAAATTGAAAGTCGAATTTTGAAATTAATTAGTGCCAACACACTTGTTTGACTGAGAGCTTCGGTTGTTCAAAGAAATGAAAAATTGAACTGTTGTCTATCTTTACAATAAACTTCGATCCGCTTAGATACTGTCTCCACACGCACAGACAATGTACTTCAACCAATATTTCTTTTTCAAATGCAATGTGCTTTCTCTTTGCTTCTTTCAACTGGTGACTTTCAAAAGCAACAATATGGTCGTTCTGCATTAGGTCTCCTCATAAAGCAAAATCTGAAGCATTAGTCTCTACTTCAAATTGCTTAGTGACATCTTTTAGTGCAAGCATTGGTCCTTGTATCATAGCGTCTTTCAGATCGGCGAAGGATTTTTGGTATTCTGAGGTCCACCCCAGGGGTCTCCTTTCTTTAAAAGTTTGGTTAATGGTTCGACTCTTTTTAAAAAGCCTTCGCCAAATAGTCTATGATAATTGGCAAGCCCGAGGAAGGAATGCAGTTTAGTGACATATGTTGGAGTTCTCCAATATTTAATCGCTTTTATTTTATAAACGTTCATGCAAAGACAACATTGTTCAATGATATGGCCAAGGAATTTGATGCTTTCCTATGCAAAAGAACATTTCTCTCTCTTCACATAAATCTTGTTTTCTCTCAGCTTTTCAAGAACTAAACGAATATAAGTTTTGTGTTCTTCTAGGGTTTCGTTGTAGACAACGATGTCATTAAGGTACACCACTATGAACTTGTCAAGGTACTCGAAATACTTGATTCATGAGGGTGCGGAAGGTTGCAGGGACATTTGTGAGTTCGAAAGGCATCACCAAGAACACAAAAGCTTCATATCTTGTTACAAATATCGTCTTGCGCCTTCTACAATCCTTAATTGTTAATAGTCAAACAGCATATCAAGCTTGGTGAAGTACTTGGCCTTGCATAGTTGATCGAAAAGATCTGTGATGAGCGGAATTAGATACTTATTGAGCACCTTGACTTTGTTAAGTGTATGATAATCTATACACATCCGCAAACTATCATCATTTTGCTTTTGAAACAGCACAAGTGCTCCAAAAGGTGCTTTTGTGGGTATGATGAATTCGATTTCCAGTATCTCGTCTAATTGTTTCATGAATTATGCTAGATTTAATGGAGTCATTCTATAAGGGGCTTTTGCAGGAGGTTTAGATTCTGGGGTAAGTTCAATCTTATGATTGATGTCCTTTCCTAGAGGTAATGTATTGGGTAAGCATTCAGACATAGTGCTTTGGAACTCCTCCAAGATTTCTAAGATTTCCGGAGGCACTATTTCCTCCTTTTTTTCTCTCATCTTCAACGGAACAATGATACAAATTGGATCATTGTACTTCAGCTCTTTCTTGAATTGCATAGCAAAGATCATCTGTATGTTGTTGTTGTTTGGTTGCAGGAACAACGTGTAACACTTGAAAATTTTATTTATTATATGTGCTTAGTAATTGATTATATATTAATTGATATTAGTGAAGGATATTATTAAGGTATTATGAGCCAAAACATTTGAGGTAAATGTTACCTTGGCGTTGGAAAATAAAGAAAAGAAGAGAAGAAAAAAAGAATTTATAGAGTTGAATGAAAGGGAAAATGAAAAGAGAACAAAAAGAGGTTAACAATTTAGTTAGATTTAACCTAATCAGTACTTAGAGTTTAAAAGGAAAGTAATAAAAAGGAAACTAGGTTTTTCCTTCAAATGAGAAGATGACACTTCATCAAATTTTGTCCTTATCATTTTAAAACTACTATTTGATTAAAACACCAACTTAAAAGCCCTAACCTCATGTAAACTCTTTCCCTCTCTTCTGAAAGTTCTTTCACGAAAAAGTCATTTTTCTTCTCAAGAATTCAAGGTAAAAATAAATTTAAGTTAAAGTTTATGCATGATTATGAGATACATGCTTAAGAGTTGAGGTTTTGTTGAGTTTAATTGATGTTTGATGAACCCTAAGATGGATTCACGAATTTGATCTTTCTTTTCTCCACTTCTTAGCTCATTTGATGTTTAAATGGATTATAATGCTTGCTTATGGTTTGAAATGGAGGAAATCATCAAGTTGTTCAATTATGTTCAAAAATAGTGATTTTACAGGGCAGTTCGGGTTTTTATTTTTTGGGTTCGATCAATTAGTTTTATTTGATAATTGAATTTGAAATGTTAAAGTAGACTCTTTGAGTGGATTATAAGCGTTGGAATCAATATATTTGGATAAATATATTTAAAGTTATAATTTTTCAAAATTAAGATAAAAATTGTAATGAGTTTTCTAGGCATGTTACGGTTTTGGTATTTTTAAACATTCTTCATGATTTTATCTTACTAAAATATTTTAGTAGAATATAATAGACACTTTAGTGGAAGCATGGGCGTTGGAATTGCATGAATTGAATAAGTATGATGAAAGTTATGAATTTTTAAAGTTGGATTAACGTTCAAAGATATAAATCTGGACATGTTCGGTTTTAATAAGTTGGTTTAACCTAATGATTTCCACTTGGTAAATGATTTTGGTAAAATAGACACCTTGAGGGAACGTTTGGCCTTGGAAGTGAAGCATTTGGATAAGTATATAATAAATTATGGAATTTTGAAATTTATACAATGTATAAGTCAAATTCGAGAATTTAGTTATAGAATGGTTCAATTTGTTTTCAATTATGTTCAAACTATTTGATGTGGATGCTTAGGCTGAGTTTAAGTGTGTATGTTATTTCTCAAATCGGAAAAGTATAACAGGTATTATGCATGGTTTAAATTGGTTGGATGTATTGTGTTGCTAATGTTTGGATGTATATGCTATAGGTTGCAAATCATCAAGAAAAATGAGATAAAGAAGAAAAATGCAAGTGATTATTCGATTGATGATAAAGAAAGAATTCTTAGTTCAATTTTTCACTTTAATGACAAAAAAATGATAGATTAAATTCTACCGAGTGAGTCTCATAGTGATCATTTATCAAATAATTATTCTAATTATCAAATGATTGAACAACTCAGAGCAATTTAGTTACAATACTTAGTTGATATTCATAAAAAAAATATCTAATGAATTATGAGTATTTTGCGTTTCGGGGTTTTGAAAAAACCAAAACCAACAACACCATCTTGTTTGCCAAAAACAATTTATAAAAATTGAGAAATAAATCACTTCAAAGGATGAGTTGAAAAAGAAGAGCTTAAGTCACAAACACAACACGCCATCAATCACCTGCCATTCAAAGTGAGGGAACACAGTGTATGTCACAAACACAACACGCCATCTCTCTCTCTCTCTCTCTCTCTCTCTCTCTCTCTCTCTTGTTCAAACAAAAGAACAGAAAAATATGAAGAAGAAGGCTGAGGAAGAATTCAAACCCGATCCATACATTGCCACGGTTCTCACTGTATGTTTTTCACGCTGATAGTTTCTTGTCATCACCATCAATGGCGTCGGCCTACTTTTGGAGTTGATCTACTTGACGGTGTTCTTTGTCTACTGTGGTAAAAATCTGTGTTTTCCTTAACTCGCTTCTATCCATCTTCAACAGTTCAAAGTGATCAAGACGAGGAGCGTGAAGTACATTCCGGTCAGTGTTTCTAATCTCCGGTTTGAATTTCCAGAAACTTTTGGCCACCTTCGGATTTTGATCGATGACTATAATTGTTTTGGCAGATGAGCAATGGTCTCGGAGCAATTTCCAATCTAGTTCAATTGGTTTTGTACGGTTGCTACCACAGAATAAACCCATCGGACGACGAGAACGCGAAGCAAACGGAGCTCCAGATTCCGGCGCCGGGAAAAGCGAAATAGTCTAGCAAATTTATTGGCTTTTACATTTGTATTTTACGTTACCTGATTTAGACCCTTTTTAGTGACACTTTAACGTGACAATTTTTGTCAACTTAACAATCAGCAATTCAAGTCAAGTCAAGTCAAATGCAATAAATTGAAGTCAAACTAATGCAACAATTTGTTTGTGATTAACAGAACGACGTGTCGTTCTCGTTTTTTAATAGACAATTTAGAGAGAAGAGAGCGCCTTCTCAATGTCGACGGCCGGAAAAACGACTCTCCAAAACCATTGTTTAACGTCTCTTCCTTTCGCTGCAGTCTTTCTCAACAGAAGCTTAAGCCCTAGAGTTCAGATGAATCCACTCGAAGATGCGAGAATTATCCATCTTATCCATATCGCGAGGATGATGATTGGACTGTGGCCCATTTGCTGAGATTGCTTGCTCGATACCCTTATCTACTGCCATCCTACCTTTCTCTATTCCTATCTTCCACTCACTTCGCAGTTCATTTCTTTTCCTCTGAGGGGATAAACGTCCCTCTTCTTCAATCTTTTGGACTAGTCAATCTCTTCGATTTTCTATGGCCACCGTTGTATCCTGTCCATGTTTTTCTTCTCTTGCTGCCTTCAAAGTCACAATACCCACTAACCATTTTCGGCTCCCAACTTCTCAGAGAAGCGCTTTGCGCAAGGGATTAGGTCCCAGATACTCCTTTAAGAGTTCTACTCGATGCCTACTTCAGAATGAGCAGGTAACTTCGAGGAACTGCTATGGTCATTTTCTTAAGTTAGGAAGTGTGTTTTTGGGTGATAATATTTTTGGTTGAATGACCAACTGATGAATGAATGTTTAATTTTGAGTAATGAAACTGATAGAATTCTAATTGGCATTACTGATTGTCCACTTCCAAGGATCGCATTTTAGCGTGAGTCACTCGTTAGAATTGAAAACTTACTGACCGAGCAATTATCAATTTTGAAGCAGATAGGAATGCCTTTTTCCCTGAAGAAATGTGCAATTTCGATTGCTTTGGCTGTTGGTTTAATTACAGGAGCTCCTACGTTAGGATGGTCTGGGGATGCAAATGCAGCTAATCCTGTGTTTTCGGATTTGTCTGTGTTGATCTCTGGTCCTCCAATTAAGGACCCGGGAGCACTATTAAGATATGCCTTGCCTATTGACAATAAAGCTATTAGGGAAGTACAAAGACCACTTGAAGATATCACTGAAAGTCTTAAAATTTCTGGAGGCAAGGCTCTGGATTCCGTTGAGAGAGTAAGTTTTCGATCTGTTTTTCGGTTTGTGATTTGTGGCAATTTTAACTTTCTTTGATCGGTTTCGTTCCATTTGATGTAGAATACAAGGCAGGCATCCCGCTCTCTCAAGCAAGGGAAGAGTCTAATTATATCTGGGTTAGCAGAAGCAAAGAAGGAACATGGGATTGAACTTCTGGATAAGGTGGAGGTTGGCCTTGAAGAGCTCCAACAGATTGTGGAAAATAGGAATAGAGATGCAGTGGCCTCCAAACAGAAGGAGATACTTAATTTCATTGGAGGGTAAGATTAGTGGTTATAACATTCTATAAATTTATATTACTCAACTTCTTCGATCTTAATAAATGATTAATCCAGCTCCAATGATTAAACAGTCAAGACTAAATAGAAAAAAGCACAGAAGAGAAATTTGTTTGTAAGAAAGCAAGCTAGGAATAAACTCATAACCTTTAAGGATAAGTGAAACTATCAAATGAACCCTCCAAAACGTCAAGAAAAGTGAAGTAGTCGTATTAGTCCAGGTAAATTGGTATTTGGCTATCAATACAAGCAGAATATTGGTCTTTTATGGTGATTAGTTGATTAAATGGCTTTAAATTTATCCTAAATTGTTTTCCTTAGATCTGATTTTCTGAATTAGCAACAATCATGACACATCTGCAGAAGCGACAATTGATATTGAACTTGGAAAACATAGTCTCCCTACCTTTTTGGTAAACAAGTCACAACTATACTTAAAATTAAAAATATATGTTCTTAGCATAGAAGTTAAGGAATAAAAAAACGTAAATACTCTTAAAATATTTTATTCTCATATATTATCTTGTCATTTACTGCAGCTGAGATCTTCCTGGGGCATTGGGTTTCTGCAGTGTTGAAGAGGATATGGTTGATGGATTTCCGTATGAAGTTCCTGAAGAATTCAGAAGTATGCCTCTATTGAAAGGGAGAGCAACTGTAGATATGAAGGTTAAGGTGAAGGACAATCCTAATGTAGACGAGTGCGTCTTTCGCATAGTTCTTGATGGTTACAATGCTCCTGTTACGGCTGGAAACTTTGTAGATTTGGTCGAAAGACACTTCTATGATGGCATGGAAATCCAAAGAGGTAGAATCGAGAAACCCTTTTTTTATTTGTATATATGTTTAAATTTTCTGCATTTTTTAGCTATTTTTTTAACTCCTTGTTTTTCCAGTTACAACATTTGAGGCGCGAAAAGAAATTATCATCAACAAATTTTGTTATATTAATATGTGATTTGCAATAAAAAAAAGAGATATACACAGATTAATATCATTCACTACATATATATCTAAATGTAGTTCTTATCAAACTATAAATGTATCATAGCTGAGAATTTGTCCTTGAAATCATATCAGCCGATGGATTTGTTGTTCAAACTGGTGATCCTGAAGGACCTGTTGAGGGTTTTATTGATCCTAGTACTGAGAAAACTAGGACTATACCATTAGAAATCACAGTGGCAGGGGAGAAAGCACCTGTATATGGAGCTACTCTTGAAGTGAGTCACACACTCTCTCTCTCATATATATATATAGACACTCACGCCCGTGCACACACATACTATTTTGCTCATAAATTTCTTTATAACACCACTAAACATATAATGTGAGCAGGACCTTGGTCTATACAAGGCACAAACAAAACTTCCATTCAATGCATTTGGAACAATGGCCATGGCCAGAGATGTAAGAACAAATCTTTTTCTTGCCTCCTTTTCTGTCTCCTAGCTTTTTTTTTGGGGGGGCTATTTTCACTAACTTTGCCTCCTAATTTCAAAGGAATTTGAAAATGATTCTGGATCTAGTCAGATATTTTGGCTGTTAAAGGAAAGTGAATTAACTCCCAGTAATGCCAATATACTGGATGGTCGATATGCAGTTTTTGGCTACGTCACCGAAAATGAGGATTATTTAGCGGATCTTAAGGTTGGTGATGTAATCGAATCGATGCAGGTAGTGTCTGGCCTTGATAATTTAGCAAATCCCAGTTACAAGATTGCTGGGTAGAGACAGAATACCAATTATAAACTTTGCTGGAACATTGTTGTTGAGGGAATTTTAGCATTTGAGTGGAGAATGTATTATTTACAAAATCATATTGGAATTAAACTCAGATGTTTCGTCTTTTCTTACTGTTTTGTCATCAACGTGTGTTTTAAGAACTTTTTTTAGTACTAGGATCTTGTACAAATGATAGCTTGAACTACTTTTTAGCAAAATTATATTTTATGTCGGTAGCAAAATGGTATGTATTTTGATCAAGTTCATCGTATGTCTAGCGAATTTTGGTTTTTAATGGTCATTTTAATTTGGAAAATTATCAATTTTAACCATGTACTATGCACGTTATTTCCGTTAGTTCTATGTACTGGCAAACCAAACTTTATATTTGATTCTGTTATCAGTTTTGACCTTCTATCAATAATTTTGTTAAACACATGTTTAAAAAATTATTGAACAATATTAAATTCACTTGAAATTTTTATTACATATTAACTACGTAATAAGAAAATAATCTAAAAATTTTTCGTAATTTTTTTTATATATGTATGATTTATTGTAATTTTATTTTAGTAATTTATATAAATATTAGAATAAATTATACAAATTTTAGAAAATCACGAATATTTTGCTATTATTTACCCATAACGTGATGAACATATAAAAAAATTGTCAAATAAATTTAATATATTTGGATATTTTTTAAATTAATCTCAGTTTTTTTTTTTACTTTATAAATTAATTTTTAAATAAAAAATAAACGATATTATATTTATTTCAAAAAATTTTCACATGTTCACCATATCATGTATAGATAATCAAAAAAATTTTGTGATTTTCTAAAATTTATATGATTTATTATAATATTTTTATAAATTACTAAAATAAAATTATAATAAATCGTACATGTGTTAAAAAATTACGAAAATTTCTAGATTATTTTCTCATTAAGTAGTAAATATGTAGTAAAAATTTCAAGTAAATTTAATATCGTTTGTTTAATTTTTAAATGAGGGTTTAAAAAATTATTAATGCAAGGTCAAAACTGATAACATAATCAAAGTACATGATTTGATTTGACGATTTTTTTAGTACAAGAGTCTAACGAAAATAAAATATATAGTATATGATTAAAATTGATAGTTATCATTTTAATTTTGTAGTAGCACCACTGATTCACTCGATTTTATGGTGCACATTTCATAACACAATCAATTTTGAAGATTATTAAAAGGCAGTTTAACTGAGATTTGTGTCTTCAATTGAGTGAAATTGAGCCTATTTATGAATTTAAGTGAGTCAAGAAAATTATGAGGAGTTAAAATAGCATTTACAAAAAGTAAACACAAGACAAACTCCCTTAAAACTACACTAAATTCATACCTTGGAGAATAAAATGGGTAAATTAATCTCTGATTAATCAATTTTGGGTGAACTATGAAGTCCATTTTACAGGAAACTCCAGACGTGTTCCGGCATGATGACTGGACTGAAATTTTTACATTTTGTTTCATAATACAGAGCCAAAGATGACAGAGAACTTTACAAAATCAATACTACGATACAAATTGCATTCCTTCACTCACCTTACAAACACCCCTCCATAGTTTCAATATTTCTTCAAATCAGATACAATACAAACTGAATTTCTAAAATCTCTGTTCATTCTCTGGCCGCTATAATAATAACCCATTCTCGCCTTGAAGAAGCGAATCGATCAAGGCCCTCGATGCCGGCTAAAACATAAACAACCTTGCTGTTGGTCAAGAGGAATCATACCTCCACCTTTACTTGTATCAATGGCTTCCAACATTGCCACTGCCTCGTCCATCTCCGGCCGCTTATCTGGGTTAGCGTCCCAGCATCGCTTCATTACATTTGCAAGAGAGCTCGGGCAACATCGAGGAATCTCGGGCCTCAGATTCTGTCGTTAAATACATAAGTTTGATCTTTCTTCGAGTCTGATGGTGATAAGAAGCAAATCGACAATTTTTTTTTTTTTAGTACTGAGCTAAGTTCATATTTTAGATACCTGGCGGACAACGGCTGAAGTCACTTCCGAGAAGCTAAGATCGGGATAAGGCATGTCACAACAGTATATCTCCCACAAGCATATTCCAAAACTGTACACATCACATTTCCTATTGTATGGATTGCCATTTAGAACCTGTCCAGTTCCAAGTCATCTATGATTGAGTTAGATACATCAGTTGGGCAAACAAAATTTATTACATGCTCCCATTTATATAAAATTAATGCCCATTTGACCCTAATTAAGCATTTCAACAAATGTTAAAGGCATCAACTTCAACAAAGCGAAGCAACAGCGATTATAGCAAAAGAAAAGCAGAACACAGAGAGATAATTAGCCAGCTTCATTTTAGAGTTAAGCATTAACCTCTGGAGCCATATAACCCAGGGTTCCTGTTTCACCAGTCATGTCGTTTGGATTAGACGCCTCAACGCGAGCAACGCCAAAGTCTGCAATTTTTACTGTACGTGTTTTGTCCAGGAGCATGTTTTCTGTTTTAACATCTCTGTGGACGATCTTCTTTGAATGAAGATAGCTCAATCTACACATTGAGTATGACATATCAGAAATTACAAATGAATGAAAAAAATAAAATCAATAAATGGTAAAATAAGATTAACCCTCTTGCCAGGTCCAGAGCCAGATGAACAACTACTTTAAATGCCAATTTTTTTCTGCGGTTCTTTATGAGATATGTTTTCAATGCACCTCCAGGACAGTATTCGACAACAACACAACACATGCTGCTCGGCATGCCAATTCGGCCGTTATCTGTTTGTATGTGCAACTCTGATGTCCCCATTGTCGCACCAACGAACTACATAAGTCATTACAAAATCACTACTGACAGAATAAACTAACGAATCTAACCATCACAACAAGCATATAAATATTTAAGACTAAATTTTTCTTAATGACATTTGCCATTCTGAACATCATTATTAGAATCTCGAATGAAAGATGAACACCAGCATTTTAATGAACTTACCTTTGTCACATTAGGATGTTCAAGCTTATGCCACACAGCTACTTCTTGGGTAAAAGCTGCTCTAAGAGCAGCTATTTCAGCATCCGACCTATGACCCTCTTCCCCCCAATCAAGCATTTTTACTGAAAGAAAACTTGGGTATTAGTTTCTAACCATATATTTTCGAATAATTGATTGAGTTCTATAACCCTCTTCAAATTTCACATAAAGTTCCAATTCAATACCTATGGAGTTTGAATGAACCTCACCTTATTTAGCATAAATGAAAATTTTCCAAGTAAAACTAGTGTAATATAGATCAGAACTTCACAAATTTGAACAGCAGAATGGAATATTTAAGACTTGGATATCGTGACTATTAGCTGAGATGAGCATGCATACAATAGAATTCAACAGCTTTTTCTTAATAATTCGGTAAAACAGAAAAATGTGCCGTCTATAAATTAAATAGGCTACCTCAAAAGTTCAGAAAAGAAAAGACGTCAAGTCAATACAGGTAACTGCCCCTTCAAGCTAATCTCGTGAATCACAGTTTTGATCAGGATAGATCTCTATAAAGGGACTCTTGCAAAAAAACTCCATGATAAAATTTCTAAATTCTTCAAAATGTTTTTTTTTTCTAATCCAAGGCATAAAATTAGTGCGTTTCCTAGAGAACTCTCTGATTGATGACTTGACTAAAAATAGTAGACACTTCACTTTTCTGCAAAGTGGGTTTTTGTTCTCATATTCCCCAACAATGGTAAGTTAATGGCTTGTGCTAATCTGCTACAGCACGTCCTCCTTGAAGAAAACAGAGAAGAAGCTATACCCTCCAAGTTAAAAACCACCAAGATCCCGACAAGCTATGCTAGAAATGCTGTAAGGCAAAAACATTATCAAAGATTTGTAATACATTTAGGGGCTAAATCTCCGAGATTTCAGCAAGACCATATGAGTCAACCCCAAGCATTCAGATCGATTGTAGGAGTCACATCTATCCCAAGGTGGCAATAATAACGACTTATCCTATTCAAGTAAAGTTCTAACATCCAAAATTATTAAAAAAAAAAAAAAAGACGGTCAGTTTAACACTGATCTCAACTCAAGTACTCAAGAAGACAGCAGAAACACCCATAAATAGGAGCTGGAAAACTGGTCTGTCATGCATGGAGAAGCCGACAACAAATACGACGGGGAGAAGACAAAGCATGAGGAGGAAAGAACCTCATGAAGAAAAACATTGAGAATCGAAAATCATTACTTCTCAAACATGAGCATTCATAAAAAATAAATAAATAAATAAATAAAAACTAATCCGAACCAAAAAATCGCCATAATAATTGAGGGTAAAGAGAAGGAGAAAGCCGTACCAGCAACGTCAAGACCATCGTAAATTCCACGATGAACTGTTCCAAAAGTGCCACGAGCAATAACGCCCTTTATAATGAGCTTAGACGGGTCAATCTCCCACTCTTGCCTGGTGATCGTAGGCCTCGCTCCGCCTTCTTCATCTTCCTCTTTTTTGATCTTCTCCATGGTCCATGCTCGGTTGAGATGCCTCTGCAGTTGTTCATCCAAGCTTTTCAGATCTATCTGATCTGCCCTCACATACCCACCCCCACTCTCACTCTTCTCCTTCATTTGTAGTCACTTCCGCAGCGCAAGAGACGAAGAACAGCAGAGAAGTAGCGGAATCTTTAAATGGGCAGCTCGAGAAGACTTGGTTCCGTAGGGGCTACTGTCTTGAAGAGAAAGAGGAAGACTATAATGGCGTACACAAGTAGTACTGCTTCTTCCTACTTCGCCATTTCTCTCTCCATCATCCATGTGGGCACATGGATTTTGCCTGAACAAGACGTGTGTTTCTGACCCACCTTGGTCTCTTACCCTCACCCTTTAATTTATGAAGAAGAAGAAGAAGACTGTTGCCTGTTGGAGAAGTCAGTCAAAATTTTCTCTCTCCGCCATTTTTATCTTAACACGAAGCAGCTACGGCCTCTCCATAGACAGGAACTGTATTATTAATGGAAGTCAATAAAGTAAACAGCGTCACATTGTGACGAAAGTGATCTCTTATCGCAGTCTCTGCCGTTAAATATCGAGACATCAACATGTAATTTCAGAATTTTAGTTTATACATAGATTTAGTGTCAAGAACCAGCAATCGAGGTCATAGTTCAATTGAGGCATCATTAGTCTTGACTCTTGAAGGTGACGTATAGGCAAATTGAGTTGTCAAGAAAAAGGTCTATTTTCAATTCTCTCTCTTTGGAATGCTCTTACTGCGTTGGAGCAATCGATGATAAATTGTCACACCTCAATTATGTGTTCTTCTGATGACTCGTATGTACAAATGGGAATATGCTCTACTTGATTGAATTTCGATTCAAAGGAACGAGAACATGGAGGTGAAATAACTCACCTTATCCAACATAAAATGGTAATGCCAAATGCTAAACAATTACATATATTATGAATAACGGCACTAAACAGTTCAAAATTTGAATCTTTCATCATGAAGAATTTTATTTCTGTGGAAGGCCCAAGTCTTTTCATAATTAATGAATTGCCTCAACCGTGTGGATGGATAGAAAGAGCGTACTTACTTCCTGTGGTCAGGACGAGACGCCCTCAAGTCATGTTCTTGCAATACGGCTGGGAGGCCTAGCTTAGAAGAAAAGGAAATCAATAGGTTGATGTAGGATGTGAAAAGGCGTTTTTCCATAAAAATACAAGCAAGAAATTCTGCTGTTCTGTTGTACTTCACTGCGTCTCTGGCTTGAACTGAAATACCATTTTTGCCTAGCAGACATCTAATTCTTCTCTCCGCCCAAAACTAGAAACTAATCTTACACATAATTGGATTTAAGGTTTCTTTTTGGGCTATTAGATATAAAGAAAATCAAAATCTTTGAAACCACACAAGGTAACTAACAAGTTAAGAGTGTATTGAGCATTACACACTAATCCCTACACAAGATATAGCAAGTAAAAAAAAAAAAATCAATTCATAAGAGTAATGCAAAAAAGGAAATAAAGAAAAAAGGGAGAGCAATAGCACTAAGCAATATAATGATGCACATGAATGAGCAAAACATTTTAGGCTGATGAACAGCAGCAGACCCGTGAAAAGTGCCTTTTTTAAGAGCATAAAAACAAAAGAAGTGGTAATGTAATAGAGGGGGTGAGAACTGAGAAGAAGGTCACGGGCCAAAAAAAGAGGCATCAAACTTTCATAGGTTAAAAAAAAATAGATGATTGAGATTAGAGGCTCGTGAGTTTTTGCAGCCTCTGCCTACCTGCCAAAGCTTCTTCCGGATTAGCCAAGATTCATGTTTTATCACTACCCAGTAGCTTCTATAAATACAGGTCTAATCTATATACACCCTTTTTCGGAACAAAAAGGGTGAGCTAAGCGAAAAGCCAGCCAATCCAACTATCTTTACAACGAAAAAGAGCTAAACCCCCACCAATAGCCAAAGAGGACTTCTGTATATGCTTCATGAAAATGTAGTTTTAATAGGCCTAGTGTATCAAAAGTATGGCAAATCAAAGTGATCTTGTGTTCTAAATTTATCTTGGCCGTGTTATGTTATCTAGAACAAGATAAAAAGTTGTAGAATAAGATGTCATGAAAAAAGATAAACTTGCTTGTGATCATATGCTATATGTCAAAGCCAACTAGGAAAGTCTTAAAACCAAGCACATGTGGCGAACACCAGTAAACTTTGAACACCGAACCCATCAAGCCAATATTAGATTCAAAGAAAATGATGGCAGATTAGGAGTCTTGCTTCACTTTCATGCCTTTCAAATAATACTTTCGCAATAAGTCACAAAATTATAGAAAGATTAGTAATATGAAGCTCTGAAATTCATCGAAATTCATATTAGGAAATATACCGAGGAAGATTGAGGATTACTGACCCCATGGGCTGGCTATAGTTGATTGTAGAAAGAGAGGCACCATCCATTTCCTTGGACGAGCTCCTCACAAAAATGCCATTTAACTATACAAAAAATCATTCAAAATTTTCATGGACACACTATTGCGTATACTAAAACAACTAGTGTTTGTGTGACACTGTAATATATGTAAGTTTTGTTAATGTAACAAAAAACGGGGGTGGCAGCTTCCACCATGGAACACTAAATGCGTCGTTTCTTTTTCTCTGGCGTTGCATGTACTTGTGCTTTAATCCCATATGTTTTCAATTGAAAATTTTCAAACGCCTCTGATATGACTCCAACCTGTGCAGTTCCATGAAGCTCATAAAAGAATTAATTTACTTATCAGAATGATTAAGCTAAAATAACAGAAAAAAACCCTACCAGTTCAGGCTTCTTGGAATACACCCTCACGATCATATCTTGATATGATGTAGGTAATAAATGACTAATGCGATCATCAGGTATCACAAACTTGTCTTCACTCTCATAATCCTGATTAGACATTAAATGCGTCAAAATACTTCAATCGACAAGTTTCAATTTAAATTTAAATACTCAAAAGCTTCATACCATGGAATCTTTGAGAGTCATATATATCACAATATTATCTTTCAGACATACTGTGATAACAACAGAATGAACATAGATGACCTCTTAGCACTTGAGGTCCAACACGAAAAATGTTTCAAGCACACTTTTCTCATTTTTTAAAATTCAACTTTTACGTCGTCGTGAGATAATATACCAAATCTGACGAAAGAAAACACCGAACATCATAAATCTCAGCTATTAATCATCACAATATTGACAAAAAATCATCTACTGAAAATGCTTTTTGTCTCAGAAACAGCCCTGAGAGTCTAAACAAATCAGTACTTCTAACATACGCCATGATTTCGTCATTTTAACAATGCAAAGAATTTTCAGGGACATAATTAATAGGAATGGCTATAGAGAAAAGGAAACTGGCAGATCTAGGACTTATAGTATGACCACTATATTTGACAATGAAACCATTACCCTTGAGAAATTCATCAATTATGTTAAAGAAGACAACAAAACCTATGATTGAGATCGTAAATCTTAGTATCTCTATGATAAGTGTGTATCTTACACACTTATTTGTACTTTTTATGTACTTGATTCGATAAATTTTTCTCAAGTGTTTAAGAGAATTTGACATAAAATATAGTAAGTTAGAATATCAACGAAGAAGATTGGATGATTCGGTAGACAAATTGAGAAGTTAAACTAGAATGGCTATCGATGAATAAAAAAAAAATAATTTTAAGTTTTGTTCTCAATCATTGATCGTTGTTTTAATATCAACCGTTGATCATGGACGCTGACAGCTAATTCAGAACTAGATTATAAAACCAGAATTAGAGGTAGTTTTGAGTCGATAGCTGGAGAGTCGTCTAGGGCTAAAAATGACGGAGACTGGAACAGAACAAGAGCATCAGGAAAGGAGAATTCAAATCGGCAACTCTAGTTTTTTTCTCATTCTCTTCTCAATTATGAACATCTTTATTTATTTTATTTGTTCTCGTTACTTTAGCGTGAACTAAACTTCTTTTCACAGGGCTACGATGTAGCCGGATTATGAATATTTAGTATTTCCTTTAATTTAAGTTATTAATTTTCTATTTCGTTATTATGTTGAGTAACTTATTTTGCTCTTAATGTTTGCGATTGTCTGATCAACAATAGCATGTTTGTAAGATTATTTTAAAACCGAAAGGAGATAAATAATCGTGCAATGAATAATTTACCATGAAAAAGATCTTAGACTAAAAATAACTAAGGCGTTTATATGGTGATTTAATTTCTCATTCCTAATATATTCAATTAATTCTTAGAGTTAGAAACCGAGAGGTAATAATTCGTTAATTGAATAAATTTGTCATTAATCGAGAGAAATTGATAAATACATTAGTGAAATTCTCATCAACACATAAGAATAAATATTAATGAATTGAATTGGTAATACTAAATCTGATTAATTTAGGTGAAATCATAAATCTTAGAGTTTTTTCATATTAATTACTCTAATTTTATTTAATATTTCTGATATTTAATTTAATTAATTTGTTGTGTAACTTTATTTTAAATAAAAAATTATCAAAATCTTGTTATTCAAATTAAATAAGAATTAATTTTGTTTAATAAATTGCAAAGCTAGTACTTTTGGAATCGACTCGTATTTACGTAATTTATTGCTTTTGCGACACGTACACTTGCGTTAGTATTTTTTCGCAACAAATTTTTGACATCGTTGCCGGGGATTATTTGTTTACTATTATTAAATTAAATAATTCTAAATTATATTTGAATTCAATTATTTAACTTGTTTATTTTATTTTTTATTTTTATTTTTATCTTTATTTATTTATTTTTATTTTCTTTAGTGTATGTGAAAACACGGTACAGCCAACCTACTTCCAATCGATTTAGAAATTGAACGTACCTCTAGTAGAAATTGAAAGGAAACGAGAGAAACTACTATGGCTCACGAATTAATCGAAGAAATTGAGAGCAAAAAGTTGGTTAAATTCTTTACATGCTGATTCTATCACACAACTTGGCTGAATTATGCCAAAAAAATTTATCTAAATTTTTCCCTTTTGAGAAAACTACAAAATACCGTAACGACATAGTTAAATTTAATCAATACAACAGTGAAACGCTATATGAGTCATTAACTTGTTTTAAGGAATTATTACGAAAATGCCCTCAACATGGTTTGCCACGTTGGATGCAAATCCAAACATTCTTCATCGGTTTATCAGCTTCTACAAGGACTCTAGTCAATGCAGCCGCTGGTAGTTCGTTCCTCCAAAATACTGAAATAGAAGCATTTATTCCATTGGAAGAGTTAGCACTGAATACCGACCAATGTTTAATTGAGCAGCAGATTTTGAAAAAGCAACCGAGCACTGCTAAGATGGACGCAGTAAAGGCGTTGACTGTTCAAATTGCATCACTTACCAAGCAATTGCAGAATAACCAAACGTCGGTCAATTCGATCTATTCTCCAATGAATGCATGTCAATGGTGTCAAGGACCACATGCGAGTGAAGAATGTCAGGAATGGAATCAAATGGCCCATAATTCTTCTGAGCAAGCTCATTTCGTTAGAAATTACAATAGACCTAATTTTCAAAACTCGAACAACTACTACATAGGAGCACGCAATAATCATCTGAACCTCTCGTGGAAAAATCCTAACAATGCCAACAAATGCCGTAATCTTTCCAACAACCTCAGCCATTCCAAGAAAGGAAGCCCAGTTTTGATGAAAGAGTCGCTAAAATGGGTGAGCACACTAATAAATTCATGGCAGAGACTCGGACTACCCTACAAAATCAATCGGCTCAAATCTAAAGTTTGCAGATAGAAGTGGACCAAATCGCTAATTTACTCAACAGACGACCTCAAAGAGCATTGCCTAGTTCCACGAAAATAAACTCAAAAAATCAATGCAATGCAATCACTCATGAGTGGTGCGGTGATGGATAATTCGGGTCAAGAAACTAAAAAGGTAGAAAAACATGATAATAGAGACTCATCGTCCTCACCTCCAATTAAAACTGCATCCCACAAGCCCCAAAAAGATTCTTCACAAAGCCTAACAAAGGAAACCCCACAAGTCCTTTTTCCTCAACGTCTAAAAAGCGTCAAAACAGCCAAACAATTTGGAAAATTTTTGAAAGTATTCAAACAACTACACATCAACATTTCATTCGTCGAATCTCTTGAGCAAATGCCTAGCTACACAAAGTTCTTAAAAGATATTATGTTACACAAGCGTAAGATGAAAGAATGTGACACGATTGCTTTGACTGAAGAATGTAGTGCAATTATTCAGCGAAAACTCCCACAGAAGCTGAAAGTTCCAGGAAATTTCACTCTCCCATGTGAAATTGGGGAGTTTACTTTCGAGTGAGCGCTGTGTGATTTAGGCACTAATATTAATTTGATGTAATTGTCCATTTTTCAAAAGCTTGGTTTTAGTGAAGCAAAGCCCACAAGAGTAATTTTGCAAATGGTTAACTGCTCTATCAAGCATCCGCGTGGAGTGATTGAAGATGTCCTTGTCAAAGTTGAAAAATTCATTTTTCCTGCAGATTTTGTGGTCCTAGATATGGTAGAAGACCGCAATATCCATATTATTTTGGGCTGGCCATTCTTGGCAATAAAGGGTGCAATAATTGATGTTCAAATGAGCGAACTTAAATTGCGACTACAAGATGAAAAGGTGACGTTTAATGTGTTCAATTCAATGAATTACCTAAAAGCCAATGATGATGTGTTTCGGGTGGAAATTATAGACACCGTAATAGAGAAAGCTTCACTTCAACCACGCGATCTTCTTGAGATAAATATACTTAACCACAGTTCTTCTCTCGATGATAACTCAAATGAAAAATAGTATGCTTTGTGGATGGATTCATTTGAGCCAAATCGGAGAAAGTACTTTGAAAATTTGGGAGAATCACCACTGCGGATTCTACTATCTATTGAGAGCCCGCCCACGCTTGAGCTTAAGCCTATACCTTCGCACCTTCTCTACGCATTCATTGGTGAAAATTCGACGCTTCAAGTTATTATTTCAGCTGACTCATCCACAACGGAAGAGAAGAAATTCTTACGCGTACTTAAGACGTACAAGGTTGCTATTAGATGGACCCTATCAGAAATAAAAGGAATTAGTTCCTCATTTTGTGTTTATCGAATTTTAATGGAGGAAGATCATAAACCATCAATTGAACACCAACGACATCTAAATCCGACAATGAAAGATGTAGTGCGGAAAGAAGTTTTGAAATGGTTAGATGTCGGGATTATTTACCAGATTTCGAATAGCTTATGAGTGAACCCGGTACAATGTGTGCCAAAAAAAAATAGAATGACGGTAATAAAAACCGACAACAATAAGCTTCTATCATCTCGAACTGTTACCGAATGGAAAATTTGTGAATTATCGGAAGTTGAACAAAACTATATGTAAAGGTCACTTTCCTCTACCGTTCATCGATCAAATGCTTTATAGACTATCAGGGTGCGAGTTTTATTGCTTCCTCAACGGTTATTCCAGTTATAACCAAATCGTTATCACTCCAGAAGATCAAAAGAAGACAACTTTTACATGTCCATGTGGTACATTTGCATTTCGCCGGATGCTCTTTGGTCTATATAATGCATCGACTACTTTTCAACGAATCATGATGGCAATCTTCTCAGATATGATAGAACACTACATTGAAGTCTTCATGGATGATTTTTCAGTGTTTCGATCATCATGTGATGCCTGTTTAGAAAAATTATCCAACGTGCTAGCTCGGTGTGTAGAGACTAACTTAGTGCTAAACTGATAAAAATGTCATTTTATGGTCAAAGAATGTATTGTGTTAGGACATCGGATTTCAACACAAGACATGGAAGTGGACCGGGCAAAAATTGTGGCAATTGAAAAATTACCACCACCTGTCACAGTTAAAGAAGTAAGAAGTTTTCTTGGACATGCGGGCTTCTACAAGCGATTTATAAAAGATTTTTCCAAAATCAACAAGTCGATATGCAACTTATTGGAAAAAGGTGCGTCATTTGTTTTCACGGCCGAAGGTTTAGAAGCATTTAATATTCTAAAAGAAAAGCTTGTGACAACACCGATTATAGTTGCTCCTGACTGGGAGTTGCCTTTCGATATCATGAGTGATGCTAGCGATTTTGCAGTAGGAGCAGTTTTAGGTCAACGAAAAAATAAAATTTTTCAAACAGTCTACTATACAAGTCGCACTCTTAACGATGCTCAACTCAACTATGCAACCACCGAGAAAGAATTACTTGCGTCGTCTTCGTATTTGATAAGTTTAGACCTTACGTTATGGGTAACAAGATAGTCGTATTCACCGATCACGCAACAATAAAGTATCTCATGGAGAAGAAATGCGCCAAACCCTGGCTTATTCGTTGGGCATTGCTGCTGTAAGAGTTCGACCTTGTGATAAAAGATAAGAAGCGAACGGAAAACCTTGTAGCGGATCATCTCTCACGCTTAGAGACTCAAGTTCATGTATCAGATAGTAATAAGTCAATTAATGATGATTTTCCAGACAAAAAGATCCGAGCAATTGAGCAGCTACTATGGTATGCAAATTATGTGAACTTTCTCGCCTGTCAAATCATACCATCCGAGCTGTCCTATCGCCAAAAGAAAAAATTTCTCTCAAATGTAAAGCGATATTATTAGGAAGAGCCAATTTTATATCGACATTGCGCAGATCAAATGATAAGATGATGTATTCCCAAAGATGAGATAATATCGGTTTTAAGGCATTGCCACGCTCTTGAATGTGATGGTCACTTTGGAGGAAATCGAACAGTCGCAAAAGTGCTTCAATGCGATTTCTATTGGCCAACACTACTTAAATATGCACATTCCTTTATCATGGCTTGTGATCGATGTCGACGAACGGGTAATATATCCTACCGTAATGAGATGCCATTAACAAACATCCTCGAAGTTGAACTTTTTGATGTGTGAGAGATTGACTTTATTGGATCATTTCCACCCTCGTTTAACAATAAATATATTCTTCTCGCGGTGGATTACATCTTGAAATGGGTCGAAGCAATAGCTACCCCAACTAACGACGGCAAAGTGGTACTGAAGTTTCTGCAAAAGAACATATTCACTCGTTTTGGCACGCCGCGCGCAATCATTAGTGATGAAGGTACACATTTCTGTAACAAACAATTTGAATTGCTACTTTTGAAACATGGTGTGAATTATCGAAAGGCATTTGGGTATCACCTCAATCAAATGGTCAAGCGGAAGTCTCCAATCGAGAAGTCAATCTTATTCTCGAGAAGACAGTGACTAATTCACGTAAAGATTGGGCGCGCAAGTTCAATGATGCACTAATGGACCTATCGGACCGCTTTCAAAACTCTACTAGGAATATCACCATACTGGCTGGTATTTGGTAAAGCATGTCACCTACCCGTTGAACTTGAGTATCGTGCTTGGTGGGTTATGAAAATGCTAAATTTTGAATTGACAACCGCTGGCCATAAACGCTTCCTCTAAATAAATGAACTCGATGAACTACGCACCAATGCATATGAAAATTCTAAGATTTACAAGGAGAAGACAAAAATATGACATGATAAGCATATCATGAAGAAAGAACTAGTGTCGTATTAACAAGTGTTATTATTTAATTCACGTTTAAAGCTCTTTCCGAGTAAACTCAAGTCAAGATGGTCGGGTCCATTTACGGTAGTTCAAATATTTTCTCATGGCACCGTCGAGCTACGTGGAGCAGATAATGGAACATTTAAGATAAACGATCAAAGAGTGAAGCCGTATTCTGGGAGTGATACAACTATCACTCATTTTACACCTGACGCATGAGGTTCATAAGACGTATGACGTTAAAACAAGCAATTGGTGGGAGGTAATCTATTCATTTTATTTTAGTCATTTTGCTTAGTAATATTAGTTTTCATTATTATTTATTTTGGTATGTTTAATGTTTAAATTACCGTTTTTAAAAAAATAAATAAATAAATGAAATAGAGAAAGAAGAAAACAAAGTAGAAAAGCGACGCCGACTGAACCCTTATGATGCCGATCGATCCACCGCTTCGACGACCTCCGATTCTCAAGAAAGTGAGTAATTAGAAAAAAATCTTGAGTAGCTGAAATAACGAAGGATGAGTTGTCCTCTAAATAATCGATTGTATCCATAAAATTCATACCCTCTAGTCCAACCTTTCATTACAAGCTTTTAAAGACCTATCGCCTCTTGTTTTGTTTAATTGATGTTTGCTATTAGTTGGATTGTGGGCAAGGCTGTTGAATGATTAGAGTCAATAGAATGATCTCAAGTGAGATGTGAATGCATTCTTTTCCCGTAGCTACATTAGTTGAACCAACTGTCTGAGGCAAGAAGAATGAACATACACACGAGGATTTCTAAGTAAACAATTGTCGATGCACTAATATAAGTTATTTATTTTGCAAAGTGTTAATCTTGGTGACTTTAGTATGAGTTTTTCAAGCTGAGACAATTGTCATTAACTTTGATTCAGACTGTATTGCCATAGTTTGTTTTATATTGTTAAATGGGTTAGGGTTGAAATCTTTCGTAATAGCTGTATTTAATTTTGTTCGCTTGAGGACAAGTTTTCGTTCAAGTTTTGGGGTGTAATAAGTGTGTATTTTACACACTTATTTGTACTCTTTTATACTTGATTCAATAAGTTTTTTTCAAGTGTTTGAGACAATTTGATGTTTTTAGTGTAAATATGCAGACAAAAAGGAAATATAGCAGGTTAGAATATCAACGAAGAAGATTAGATGATTCAGTAGACAAATTGACAAGCCAAACCCAAATGGTTGTCGCTGAATAAAAAAAAAAAAATTTTAAATTTTGATCTCAACCTTTGATCGTTGTTTTAATCTCAACCATTGATAGTGGACCCTAATACCTAATTCAAAACTAGGTTATAAAACCAAGGTTAGAGGCAGCTTTGAGTCAATAGCTAGAGAGTCGTCTAATGTCGAAAACGACGGAGACCAAAACGGAGCGAAAGCATAAAGAAAGGAGAATTCGGATCGACAACCATAATTTTTCTTTCTCCTCCTCTTCTCAATTATGAATATTTTTATTTATTTTATTTGTTCCCGTTACTTTAGCATGAACTAACTTCTTTTTCTAGGGCTACAATGTAGCCGGAATATGAATATTTAGTATTTCTTTTAATTTAAATTATTAATTTTCTGTTTTGTTATTGTGTTGAATAATTTATTCTGCTCTTAATGCTTGCGATTGCCTGATCAATAATAACATGTTCGTAGGATTATTTTGAGACTGAGATGAGATAAATAATCGTACAATGAATAATTTATCATAAAAAAGATCTTAGACTAGAGATAGATAGAGCTTTTATGTAGTGCTTTGATTTCTCATTCTTAATAATCCGTTAATTCAATAAGTTTTTCATTACTCAAAAGATATTGATAAATACATTAGTGAAATTGTCATCAACACATAGGAATAGATATTAATGAATTAAATTGGTAATACTAAATGTAATTAATTTAAGTGAAATCGTAAACTCTAGAGTTTTCTCATATTAATTTCTACAACTTTATTTAATATTTTTGTTATTTAATTTAGTTAATTTGATGTGTTGCTTTATTTTAAATAAAAAATTATCAAAATCTTACTATTCAAATTAAATTAGAATTAATTTTGTTTAATAAATTACAAAGTTAGTCTTCATGGAATCGACTCGTATTTACGTAATTTATTACTTTTGCAACATGTACACTTGCGTTAAAATTTTTAGCAACACTCTCACTCCAAGATTCCCTACAATTGAATTTAAAATTGATACTTTTATATTTTGATATAAATAAATAATGATAAACAAAATAAATAGCATTGATACCAGACTAATTCTGAAATTCTAATTGTGTTTGTACAACTGTAAAAAACAGTGATAGAGTTCAGAATTCAAAATTGACGTACCTTGAAAAAGTTAATGCTGACAGAATACGCATATGCATGAACCAACAAAAGCATAAGAAGCAAAAAACAAACTGTCATTACTTAAAGGATGAAAAAAATAGACATCCTCAACTTCCTTGAGTACCTTTCAAGAGGATTATGCTTTCCACGAGTCAAATCAATCCTGACATTACTAACAGCAACATCATCCTCTTGTAGCGTCACTTCACCATTTTTCTGTTTGTTTGATGAGATGTCAAAATGATCAAACTAGAAACACTGTTTTATTCCCTTATAGTAAAACTACTTACATAAAGATGTAAAAATATCGCAGAAAAGGACCTGAGAACAAACTATGTCTTGAGCAGTTACACCTCTGAAATTTTCAAGTTTATCTTTTGGAACAGCATACTCATTGCAAAACTGCCACCAACAGAAAGTAAGAAAAAAAAAACTCCGTGATCATGGTCTATGAGCTTGTAAAATAGAACTGCAACAATAGACTCTATGGCATCATGAATGCTCTCATTAGATGAGAAGATAATTACAGATACTTGCAAAATTCTGCAAGTGGTTAAAAGATATTTACTCCGTAAGAACTTCTACCTGGTACAGATTTCTTCTACGGATGCGCAGAATCAAATCCTTAGATTCCTTCAGTTCTTGGTACGGAGCCGTCTCAATGGTTTTGATTATTGTATCATCTAACTGCATTTTTTTTTACATAGCGAGAGAAGTGTGAGGACTAAATTAGGTGGTTAGTGAAGACTCTATATAACTCAAGTGAATATCTTTTCAAACCTTCCAGTATTCAGAAGGGTCCTGAATGTATGATGATATTTCTAAGTAATCATTTGCTTTCAGTAGAGCATCTACTACCATGAGCTCTATGGCCTAAAATGAAAAAAGAATATAAGAATAAAATCTTTGAAAAATATCAATTCAGATTATAAAAGTATAAATAAAAATATAAAAATTAATGGTGCAAGAGGGAAATATGAAAGAGAACATACAACCAGTAGATAATACCCAATCAAGCATATGAAAAATAGAAGATCTGCATCTACCTTTACTTTTGGATGAGTATAAACTGTTCGATGTAAATCAGCTCGTGTAGCAAACAACTTGTGGATGGTAAGATCTACCAAAGATTGTTAATCATTATAAAAATTTTACTAATTTGTAGAGAATTTCTGAACAATATTTCTAATTGTAGTAACTCAGAGATATTGTCAATGTATGTAAATATCTGTGAATAATAACAAATCAATTTTCGCACAAGTTATGATTTCTTTATTTTTTCTAATAGATTTTTCTTTTCCAGTTCTTGGAGGTTATATCTTTTCGGATCTTCAACTGATGTAAGAGCCCAGTTGTGCATTAATATAAGTCCAAAAATCGATATCAAGAGGCATTACTAACAGTCCTTAGCACGATAGCAAATCTCATCACCCAAGACCCGCATTGTCTCCATTAACCTGGCAATATAAAATAAAATTAAATGCAAATTCATACTGCCCTCTTCCTCCCTTGACCGACATGAAAAAGAACTAGTTTTTAAAATACCTCTGAAATTGAAAGTTGCATCCAAGACCACAAGCTCGACAATCACGAATAATGTAATCAAACCTGAAATAAAAAAAATTAAAATTAAAAACAACACACATTCTTAACTAGGCTAATGGGATGTAATCATGTTATAGTGAGAGATATTATAGATTACTTCTTACTTATCAACATCAATACCGTTTCTTCCATTTGCAACAATGTCAAACAAGAAACGTTTTTCCTGAGATCCCTGGAAATCAAATGAGAATGAGAATGATGTAAGGATTTCAATGTTTTCTCCCAGTTCCATAGCCATATTCAGAAGATAATTCCTTAATAAATATCATACTTTTGGTGGTGAAAACTCAGAGCTAGCAAGTATCATCTCCTGCGAAAAGGGAAGGGAGGAACAAAAGGTCGAGATTGAAAACAAATGCACAATATTTTTGTTTGAATAATCTGTACTGAAAAAGAACCGTTCAACCACATGCTAAAGTGGTTATTTCAACACTTAGCACTCTCTCATTCACGATAATATCTTAGAAGCTCTCATATAAGAACAATTGTCATCTTACATATTGAGCTTTAACCTACCTTAGATCTTCTAATCATTTCAGAATCAATTTCAATGTTGTGCTCATCAACAATATGGTCAACCATTTTAACTGACATCTGTTCATGAGACCTACAAAAATAAAATCAGTGAAATGAACTAAGAAAATGGCAAGTTTTGTCCACGATGAAGAGTAATCACATACGGGTGCTTTCAACCTTTCCTCACAATGCGAGAACACAAAATATATTAAAAAAATTAACCAAAAACTGTGTTTCGCCAAGCAAATACATTTAATGGAGAAGGGGAGACATACCAATGAGAACCATTAAGAACCCGAGGAAGAAACTCGCGTTCAAATAGGTGACTAAAAGGCCCATGCCCCACATCATGCAGGAGTCCTAGAATTTAATTGCACAAATAAGACAGTAAATTTAGGCAGTAAATCAGAGATAAATAAATTACCTGCAAGTTTCACAGTTTGGATGTCACCACGCTCAATACCAAGCTCCGCACCCTGAAGGTTTAAACAAATTCACAATGAATTATTGTTGAAATTTTACCCCGCAATCCTAATGATAAGAAAATAACAAAATTAGCTTACTTGATAATATTTTAGTTTATGGATAGCTTCACTGGCAAGCCAATACACTCCAAGGGAATGTTCAAACCTGGAGTGCACAGCTCCAGGATAAACCATGTGTGTTACGCCTGAAATATTTAAAATTATAAGCAAGTCACATTTTTAACAAAAGTCCAACACAGGACGATGCAGTAAGTCTTTAACTCATAAAAATATATCAAAAAATAACCACAAGTTTGAATGTATGAAATTAAAATTCTACTTTCCAAATCAAAGTAAGTTGTGAATATTTGAGTTCAACAAAACTAGCTACAGAACTACTTATTTGCGTTCCTCCCTTTGACTTTCAAAGCTATTTGGGAATTCATTTTTAGAAATAGCCAATTCAGAAAATGGAATTGACAATTTGATGATTTATAAAGTCAAACCAAATAAAGAAACCTGCCACGTGTTATAAGGAGGTTTTTGGTTCAAAGCCATGAACGCATTGTTGTTTAAGACATCCTCGCCAAGTAAATTAATTTTTTTCACCTTCATCCTTTTTGTGAACATGATTTCTCACACAAATAAAAGGTATATCATCCAGGCGAAAATCCACTCTCTGGTGCGCAGAGTTTGTTAGTTGAACATTTAGAGATACAAGAATGTTGAGGAAATTCTCAAACAGTGATAGGAACTAACTGTTAACTCATGTCCAGTATAGAATTTAGTTTGGTTGTGTTAGTTTAGTTAGCCTACGCTTTTGCTTTTTCCAAGCTCATCATGAGCAGTACATCGATATACATGTAAACTCAGTTTCACAGAAACAATATATAGAAAAGAAATACAAAAAATACTTTTCCTCTTTGTGCCGCCACTTCCTTCGTCTTTCTTACCATTTACGGACATTTCAACTCTAACAAAAACAAGAAGTTTACCTAGTTGTTTCAGTTCACGAAGTCTGATACACAAAAATAAAATCAAAGAGTTATCGACGATTGCTTCCTTTCATGATAATATTAGGAGTAAGAAATACATAATAAGAAACTTATTAACTTGCCTTTGAAACTGTTCAGTGTCGATAAACTTCAAACAGAGCTGCAACCATGGAAAAAAGAAAAAAACCAAATCATCAACACAAAACACACTAGAAATAATATCACAGTTTCGATAGGGAAAAACGATTGAAATAGTGAAATGTTCAAGGCAGTCTGATAGTATTTCACACTCTGTCTTGAAGTCTTAAGAATTTTTATCAATCAGTAAATGTAACACAGGTCCATGCGGTGTGTGTGTGTGTGTGTGTGTGTGTGTGTGTGTGTGCGCGCGCGCGCGCGCGCGTGTGCGTGTGTAGAGAGTGAGGGTGAGAGAGAGAGAGAGATACAGGGTCGAGGAAAATATTTCCATGGACATTGTCGTGGACATGCTTGACGAATCTAAGATCGTTAGAAGAAGCGAAGGTGGGAATTGGAGAAAGCGAGACATTCTCGTTGCAAAACGCGCCCATGCTCCTGCAAACTCTCGAGCTCTGCCGCTTCGTCTCTAACGAAAAACAAGCCAAATAAAGTGGAATAAAATCAGAAACAGAGAGAATAGGGAAACAGTAAGAGATTGGAGATGATGGAAACGAGCTACCTGAATACCGGGAGGGATGGTTGGTTTCGGAGAGAGCCGGACGGAAAAAGATGGGCCTGTAAAAGGGAAGCGAGGAAATGAAGTGCCGCCAAAAGATGTCAATTCTATTTATTTTTTATCTTTTAATTTTTTGCCGGACAGATGTATTTGATTAGTAAATATGCAACTTTTAATTTTTATCTAAATATTAATGGATATAATTTATAATATATTATAATAATTGTATCTGTTAATAATTAATTATCGTGTCTTAGTACTGCACAACATAATATTTGTCAGAAATTTTTTATTTTTCTTACCAACAAAAATAAAATGTTTTTTTTAAAAACCCTAAATATAAATTTTTTTAAAATAAAAACCTCAAAATTTATTATTTATCGATTCAAAACTCAAAATTTTAAAAATTAAAAATTAAATCTTTTATACCGATCTTAGGAAGTGGTCTCCGCAGGGAGACCGACCTATTCAATTAGGAAAGCCGGTCACTCTTTTTTTCAATAAAATCTGTGATTTTTTATGTAGAGGCCGACCGGTATAATTGTGTCGATTTAAAAAGTTTAAATTGTTTATTTTCGAAACTTTGATATTAGGGTCGATAAATAATAAATTTTGAAAATTTTTTTTAAAAGAGTTTAAAATTAAAAAAATTCAAAATAAAAATATAATTTATAGATTCTGATTATCTTTAATTTACTTAATTTTGAAAAAAATAAATAAATAATATTTTAAGAAAATACCAGATCAATAATTTCTCGGCAGTCGAACAGAATCAAATTACATATATCCACTAATAATAAAGTTAACATTTTTCAAATATCTATATGTGACTATATTTTATCACGATATTTTATTTTTAAATTATTCTTTTTATACTTTATCAAGTTATTTTAGAACTTTGAGCCTTGAGGCAACCTTTTAAGATCATGGTTTCCCCTGGGGTTGACCAATGTTCTGCTGCAGAAAAGAGAGAAGATAGGGGTTGAAAAAGCCCAAACGTTTATTCTTTTAAATAATTTGCCAAATAATAAATATAAAGAGATAATTTATTATATTAATTGTGTAAATTATTATTTGACACGTCAATAAATTTTATAAGATAATCGAATAAAAAAATAATCGTAATATTATTTTATTATTTGTTGCTTTAGGAGAATAAGATAAAAGTATTAGAATTATAAAGATTTATAATTCTATTTGGATCTAAATTGTAAAACTATAAATTATAAATTATATTATGATCGGGTTTAACTCCATATTAAAGTTATTTAATATAATTTTAAGGGACTTGAAATATATTAAATATAATATGATTATATTATAATGTGTATAGACATTATGAGTAATTTATCAATTTATTATGGACAAAATGGTAAATTACTCAATTAAATTAACTGAATGGTTATGATCCCCAATTCACAATAAAACTCGTTGCATCTTTGAAACCGCCATCATTATAGAGAGCATTAGAGAGAACGATTGTTGAATTCGGAAGATTCACGTGCCCAATTTACAGTATTTTCTTCTAAATTTTTTAACGTAAACGATTAAAGATATTATTTAGATTCAATATTTTTGTTTGATTTTTCTTTTGAATTTAACAGAAAAAAGACCGAGACACTCCGAGCTGATAAGCTTAAAGCTGTTTTCCCATCAGTCAGGGAATACCGAGTTACAGACTAGGCAGCGGAAGTGGGTTACTGTCTAAAGAAGCTGATCAGCTCCAAATAAAGGACCTCGAGTTCCTTCAACAGCAACCCGATAATTGAACTAAATTAAGAATTTCAATAGAAAACACTGCTAATTTAATTGTGATTTTGATTGAACTTTATAACATTTTCTCAAAAGGGTTTCTCTTCCACTTCAAGAAACAAATATAGACTGTCATCAAATTTGACATTATATGATAATCATAACACAGTACTGAATACAAGCAGACAACATTGGAACTCAAACAGAGCCAAATTATTATGGAAATTATAGAACAATCTCAAGCCAGAACCAGAAGGCTATTTGATGTACATTTATGATAATCACTGGTACTGACTTGCAAGTTTCCCTTCCTTCACAATGTAGTTCTGAGCAGGAAATTCTTCTCCCTTGAAGTAATTGTCAAGCATGTCCTTCACCCCAGCTGCATATCGCAACTGCAAATATTCCGGCGCCGATACTAATAAGTGGATCGACATTTGGGGAGAGAGAAAAATCGATATGAAAAGGGAAAAAAAGAAAAGGTTTGTAATAATAAACTACCTGTGCATCAATGGTGGTGCCAGAAATATGAGGTGTCATTGCTTGATTGGGCATGTATCGCCAAGGATGATCCTTTGGAGCTGGTTGTGGATACCAAACATCACCACTATAGCCTGAAAGAAGAACAGCATAGAAAAATTAACTATGACATGCCTATCTTAAAAATAAGTATTTCCATTGCTATAAATTTGTTCTGAGATACCTCCGATCTGCCCACTAGAACAAGCATCTGCAACAGCTTGAGTGTCCATTATCGCTCCTCGAGCATTGTTGACAATCAGGACTCCCTTCTTACACTTTGCAATTCTAGCTTTGTCGAATAATCCCCTGAGTCACACAATCAAATTTTCTCTTGATTATTAAAGCTCAAAATCAATTTATTCAGTGACCCGAATAAAGAGTTCGAAAAAAGTTGATCGGTCAGTACTTTGTTTTCTCAGTGAGAGGAGTGTTAATGACAATGATGTCACATTTAGGAAGCATGCTGTCCAAATCCTCCTCATACTTTGCACCGATCTGACTCTCTGTTTCTGCATCCATCTTGAGCCGATCATGGTAGAGAAGATTGCAGTTGAAAGGCTTCAATCTTTGGAGCAAAAGCCTTCCAATTCTTCCTGCCCCAACTGTCCCCACTGTCTTTCCTTCAAGATCATAAGCTCTGTAAGCAATTCCGGCCACATTCCACTCTCCATTGATGACCTGATGATGGCCAGGCAAGAAGTTTCTCACAAGGATGAGAATTCTCATGAGCTCATCCTCTGCAACTGAAACTGTATTGCTTCCGGTGACCTCGGCCACAGTTAGTCCGGCAGCAGCAGCAGCCTTCAGATCAATGTGGTCAGACCCAATTCCGGCTGTCAAAAGCAGTTGCAAGTTTTTGGCTTTCTTTATTCGCTCGGCCGTAACATACGCAGGGTGGAAGGGTGTTGATATAAGAACGTGGAGATCTGGAATGTGCTTTTCGAGCTCTGAAACACAGCAAAAACCTTGAGATATGGCCAAATTTACAGCAACAACGGATTAGATAATTGCTTTTATGAACATTTATGTTAGGAAGCAGTCACTAAACTTAGATATGCATTCAGCTGAATATGTTTAAACCAACACAAACCAGTAAAATCGATGGTATGATCTGAGAGAAGGCCTTTTTTCACTTCTTCTTGAGCACCAAAAAAGGAATGAAGATGAAAACAAAAACCAGGTTTCAGAATTGTTATCTGAAAGCAGTCTTTAAAAATACATCTCTTCGCTGTTTTGAATCAAAACTGAAAATTGTTTTCAAAAACCAAACACAAATAAATGCTTGACGTGGATGGAAATCCAATCCTAGAGATTGAAAAAATCAAATACATGAGAATGTAGTTGTTCTACCTTACAGCACGTGAATCAAAACTAAAGACAGGTGTAAATTGTAACACTGACCACTATCAGGTCCTTCCTTGTCATCAGTGACAATGTATTGATGGCCTTGTGATTCCAGCCAATCACGTATACCTAAGCTTCCCTCTACACATCCAACAAAGTTTGGATTCTTTGTAAAATACTCATTCGCCTTGTAAAACACCCCTACTATCTTCTTGCTTCCTGGTGTAGCCTGTTCAAAATCGACAAAATACAACCACAACACTATAATCAAGTTCTATTAAACGCAAAATAAACTCATTCAGAAACAATCAATCCAAAGTCTTCAAGCACATGGAATTCATTAGTTATCAGGAAAAACCCCAAAACGGTAAAACATGCAATACAATCATCATAAACGCCATGCAAGGACTTTGGAGCTGCGGTTGACGAAAAACAAAACTAGCAAGAAAACGAAAAGGATATACTGAAAATCAAAAACCCTTGTGAAATTTCAGGCAACCATCAAAGATCAAAGGAAAAGAAAGCTCAAGACGATCACTCACGTGGAGATTCCGAGTGACAACTGACGGTGGTTGAGAGGTAAGAGCCTGAACTGCAGAGGTAGTCACACGCTTCACCGCCATCGCTCTCTTCTTCTGTAGTTGGGTTAGAAAATTTGGAGTGGAAGCTATGGAAGAAATGGGATTTCAGTTTGATCAGTGCTTTGTGATTGGTTGCCGCTACCCATCTCTTATATTTATAATATTTGTTTTTGGCATAAATCTCTTTCGATAACCAATTGAAACTCATCTTTTCCTTCTCTCTTCGCTGTAGTATTTGAGTGTTGACATCTACTGTACATTTCACCACGTGTCCATTGTCCTTTCTGCCACCTAAGCTTTCGTCTGCTGACGTAATTATTCCTACGAACGGTATGTCGAACTCTACAAAAGATATACATAATGCTGATATTCCGATACGTCGTTAGAGAGGTTTTCCGATGACCCATCATTTTCAATGGTGTTGAGCTGTCTTGGACATGGCCAAGAATTTCAGACTTGAAAGAACGCACGGATGTCTAAATAATTTCTGGAAGAGCTCCACGTGTAGCAATAATATCGCCATACAGAAGACGAAACGTACACGTGTGAGAGAAAGAATGGAGTCAATGGACTAGCCAAGTGGAAATGTTTGGTTTAATCATCTGACGTGGCGGATATGAGGGAAGGAGTTGGGAGTCTAGAGGATTCTTCGTCAGTACAGCTTTCATCTGGTGAAGGTCGCCAGGCTGGACTTAATCTGAACTAGTTAGAACACATGATACAAGATGAGATTGATCATGTCCCAGTTCTAATCTAGTTTTCAGTTATATTTTTAATCAAGCAAATTTAATTTAGTCCCTAAATTTAAGTGGTCGGGATATATAATACCCTCAAATTTCATCTTATGACAAATAAATCATAATTTTATTAAAAAAATTCCGTGTTCGCTAAATTTTTATAGAATAGATAATTTTATCTACAAAATATAATAATTTTAATATCGCAGTGTAGAAAATGATAGTTTAGTTTGAGACTCGCTCATGTTATGACTTATTGGTCGAGAGTTTTGACTGGTGGAGGATTCTGACCGGACAGAGCGTTAAGTAAAGTGCGACTAGAGATTTATAACATAAAAGACGTATTTTTATGTACATTGAACATAATGTTTTAAATAGACTGTTTGACGATAAGTTTGAAATTTTAAAAGGCTAAATTATTTTAACTCATTAATTTTAGGCTTTGCATTTCACATTATCCATTTAACTATGATACTTCATTTGATTTGCAAATACGTTTCTAAACATTGAATATATATTTTATCATCTTGTTCTTCTCAAATTATATTCGTCTATCAACGACTCGGATGATAATGCGTGAACTTGACGCGTGTATAAAAATGATTAAACAAACATTTAAAGTGATAGACATTATCAACACTGAATTATTTTATGTAGAAAAAAAGGTCGCATTTTAAGGAGTTGGTAAGTGTC
Organism: Begonia peltatifolia; assembly: GCA_022433055.1. NCBI lineage: Eukaryota > Viridiplantae > Streptophyta > Magnoliopsida > Cucurbitales > Begoniaceae > Begonia > Begonia peltatifolia. The sequence continues at coordinate 2,375,511 of CM039530.1, forward strand.
GCGAAAAACAATTATTAGGGACAGCGCTTCGTAAACTAAGGATACCATATTTAAAAATAGGATATTATCCAATATTTTGTTTCGGATGGGCCCTAATCGCCACCTCCCATCAAATAATTTCCAATCAACAACTATCAATCATTACAATCTCAAAGATAAACACCCAACTAGTTGATTGATTATTCTCAATTTAATCGTTTCATCTTTGTTTATATGTATTAACTTTGAAACAAATCAAAGCCGTTAATATTTTTCGATATATATATATATATCTATCTGTGTGTGTATCTGATTTTGTTCAACCTGATATTGGATGACCTTTTAAATCGAAGATCGACCATACATGAGAGATTTTTCTAAAGAACTTAATAATTAAGTGATCGAATAGTCAATTGTCGAGTGGATGAGACTAGAGATAGGCACAGTATAGTTTGGTTTAGTTCTACCTTGGAATTGTTGTCCACAGTTCCATAGGAATCAAAAGCGATTGTGTTTCATAATTCGATTATGATTTGGTTCTAAACTAAAAATAAAAAAATTATTCTTTTTTTTGTTTTTGTTGGAGTTCTTAGAATTTGGGATTCAGTTTTCGAGCATGAGATGTTTCTTTACGATTTTGGCTTAGATCTTAATTGGTTTTTGGATCAAATTTTTAACAAAAAGTTCAATGTAGTTTTCACGATTTTTGACTCTCAAATTTGCAAACCGCGAGTCTGGAACCAAAACTAAGAACCGGACTGAAAGAGGAACAAAATGACAGTTCCAGTCCGGTTTTGTCCACTCCTAAATGGGCGAGGATGAACCTTCGTCTTTACGATATTGTGCCCAGAGACTTTAAAAGTTCGAGGCCGAAACTCGTATTCCATTGGGCCTAATGGTGGCTCCAGAACGCGGGACAGCAATACAGATGGGATAGTGTCATTGGCTGCTTTTTAAGAAGAAATGGGAAGGAATAGGTCTAGTTTGAAGCGTCGGGTTTTCGAGTTTTCTGTTCGCGAATGCCTTCGACTCTTCTTTGATCGTCTTCCATCCCGATTTGCTTAGCTCAATTCGAACTTTGAGCGTGAAAAATGAACTACGGTCACGAAGATGAAGATGTAGATGGACACGAACATCACGGTGTATTTGATTCGCCTATCTTTTACTCTCCTCGACAAACTGTCTGGGAACAGAGAGTTCCGTCGCCGCTGGTTGTTTCACCGGTGCACTCCGATGTCTCTTCTGACAAATCATCTCTCAGCCACGAACTCTCTTCTGGGGAAGACAACCATCCGAGTACTCACCCGGGGAATCCATCCGCTGCATCTCCGGCGACTGTCATGGCTAACCGCTCTTATCGAGCAGAGCCTATTGTGGTGACTAAGAAGAACGTGGAATTTGAAGACGTGAGATACGTTGAAGAAGGAGGTAAAGCTGCTGGTGAAGGGAGCGGTGGAAGTGGTGGAGGTCGTCGATCGAGACCGAACCTGTCAATTTTGAAGAGGACGAGGACGGGAAATATACTAAAGAGTTTCTCGATCGGATTTAGGGTTTTCGCGTTCAATCTTTGTTTAATGTCTCTAGCAGTCATGGCGGCTGACAAGAATAAGGGCTGGGCTCTGGACTCCTTTTATCGCTACAAAGAGTTCAGGTTGTCAATTCTCGTTGCATCCTCAAATCTAACTAAAAAATTTCAGAGATGAACTTTCTCGAACTTTACTAACTGAAGACTTAATGTTAAATCCAATCAAATTTGTTCTTAATTCGATCAACTGGCGATGGTGTTGTTGTTGCAGGTACTGTTTGGCAGTAAATGTAATTGGGTTTGTGTATTCAGGCCTGCAACTCTGCGATATGGTCTACCATTTGAGCGCCGGAAAGGACTCCGATCACCTAAATCTCCGGGGTTACTTCGATTTCTTCATGGATCAGGCAATTATTTTTGGATTAATTACGCTACTGACTGAATCTGAATTATTGCTAAAACCTCTATATTGGACCACATTGAGAATGATAAAACTTTTGCTGGGTCTTAAGTGTCTAACCCCACTATTAAAGTCTGTCCATGTTTTCAATTATGATGGTGCAATTATATGATACCGAAAACCCATATTTTTCTAGAGTTGAATTGCTAAATTTAGATAAAATTTGCATTGTTTTTAGGCATTTTTACAACTCCAATATAATATTAATGATTACACTAATTAATGAACGAAGTATATAAATATTATAGTATAAAATTAGAAGATAAATCTATTATTATCCTTCTTTTGAGATTTAAAGGCTGTCAACTGCAGATGTTGGCATATGTTCTTCTATCAGCGTCATCTTCAGCCGCAACCCGAGTTTATGATTGGAGCTTAAATTGGGGAGAAGACAAGTTTCCGATGATGGCGGGTGCGTCTGTGGGACTCTCTTGTGCTGCTTTTGTGGCTTTTTCCTTGTCCTCTGTCGTCTCTGGATATACAGTGTGTAGATTGATGTAGCATATACTATTATGTATCCGAATTTCAAGACCAAGTATTTGCAAATTATTCAAAAGTGAAAAAAAAAAATTAGGAGGGATAAAATAATATATATATATATATATGCATTTTATGGAAACATATAAATCTTAAATTGTGGATTGAAATAAGATTAAGCATTGTTTTACCATTCTTTAATAAACCAATTTTTGTTATCTGCTTTGAACATTTTTTGGGGCTTGTATTATGCAATTAGGCAACTGGGTTTTGAGAAGAGAGAGATATCTGTTATGAGTTTGAGAATTATTCACGGAGAGAGAGAGAGAGAGTGTGGAGACAGTTAATCAGTGTTTTGAGTAATTAGGAAAGAGAGGGAGGGAGAGGAGGGTGTTAATTTAGAAAATTCCAATTATGGTAAATTAATTAATGTGTAATTAAATAATCAAATCATAATTAGTCCCCGAGTGGTGAGTACATAGGATTTTCCGATTCTATAAATATGATAAGAACAGTCTGCGAAGGTCATTGTCTTTTTGTACTCGTTCTCTAACAGCTGTTAAAGAACTGTTCTTTCCAGTCACAGCAATTCAGAAAACTTTCCGGCCGTCGCCAATCACAGAAAAAAGCTTACAAGGTGCTTTGATCTCTAAATATTAAAACATTATTAATGGGTATAATATGGTAAAATATGTCACGCATGTGTATATTATATAGTCTTGTTGCTGTGCAGATTTAGCTTTACTTTGTAAGATGGGTAGAGGAAAGTTGGCGATGCAGCTCATAACCAAGGAGAAAGCACGAACAGGGACTTACCAAAAGAAGAAAAAAAGCCTTTTTAAGAAAGCTTTTGAACTATCCATTCTTTGCGACGTTGATGTGTGCGTGATCATCAACGGGTTTCAAAATACCGACCAATCGAAAGCAAAGTCTGAGACTTGGCCGGAGAATCAGGAAGAAGTAGCGCGGATTATAGCCAACTATGAAGCCAAGGGTAGGAGCGGACGGTGCAAGACTAATTCCAATTTATCCACTTTTTTCTTAGACAGGCAAAGGAAAGCCAATAACAAGGCACAATCAGTAGACAAGATGGTTATCAAAGCCAAGTTTCCAGATTGGGATAACCGGATAGATAGCTTCTCCAGCGAACAGCTGTTTGAGCTTTTACAGCTAATTGACTGGAAAATGGCGGTGGTTGATCAGCAATTGAACACTTTCCTGATGATGCAGGCTCATCAGTTCTCCATTGTCGATCACTACTCAGGGCCAGAACAACAAATCAACCACACTTCTAGTTTTCAGGCCAACTACGGAAATTCCGGGTTTGATTGGGTGAGTGAATACCCAGAAAACGAAAGCAATTTAGGAGTTTTGGACCATGAAGTGCTTCATCTTCAAATGCAGCCTCAAATGGAGTTTCCCTCGCAGCTCATCGACTATCCTACAGCGGTCACTCCACTGCAAACCTGGCCTCCACCATTCCTCCCTCATCCATCAATACCAAGGATGCCTTTTCTTCCCCCCTGTCATACTTCATGGTCAGACTTGATCAATGGTGGTCATCATCCGCTGATGGATGCCGAATATGAAGAAAGACTTTTGACCATGAATGGCTTCTGTAATTTCAGAGGTATTTAAAGGTTTAGCCTTTTTTTTCCTGCACTCCAGCCCTTTTTCTACACAATTTTAATAGAACAATGAACATTATACAGTTATCAATCTCTTTTACACATTGCAAGTCTGTCTGTATGTATGCGACATATATGAAGGAACAACTTGAAAAGTTATGTTATCAGCCACAAAACACACTTATTTCTCACTCACACACAAATATTACCATACATACTATGATTTATGAGTTACCTCCAACCCGACTCAGCCCCAAGCTTACGCTCTGCAGAAAGCTACCAAAGTGCACCTACCAGTACCGTCTTGTCCATTTCCTTAATCTGTCAACAAATATGTTGCTCATGCTATAGAGCCTGCCTGTTCACACAGGTCCAGAAGGTCCAGGGTCTGCATTCGTTTTTAAGTTGAAAAACGACGAAAAGACACAAGTATCATAAATCACTGGCTTTAGATGAAACCATGTGATTTGATAAGCAATTACATGAAATATGTTGTGAAAACCATGTGATTTGATAAGCAATTACATGAAATATGTTGTGAAATTAGATCTTCAATTGTGATGTTGTGGGAAAATTAGTGCATCTTTTGTGGAACGTACCTCTGGAATTGAGAGCTCGAGTCGAAACTTGGGGCCATCGTAATGGTGCAGGACTGGTCTAAAGGCATCTTCTTCAAGGGCTTTGCAGAGCTTTCTAATACGGATCCTAACCTATTGATCAAAAGGAAAAAATATTAGCTTTGATACCTTTCAGTCACCTCATTGAAAAGATAACAAATTCATCTGTTATATTATAAATTCTACCTGAGCAGGAAACCTGGATTCTCCTTTACATTTTTTATCTTCCCAAGCAGTTGGATCTATGTTAGAGCCCCCAAAACTTGATGCCTGCAGACATCCCATTAAGAAGGAATAAATGTAACAGCAAAACTTAAGCCAATAACAGATGAACACTGATATGCACTCCGTCCCAAAAAGGGAAAAAAATGAAATATATAAGAAATTGTAACAGATAGGAATTGGATCACAAACCTCAAAAATCCCATGCAACTGATGGGTCGTGTAATTATACAGAAACAGAGGTAAGCCTGGTGTTATTGCCCGGACTGAATCCCGATATCTTGGAGGTAAACCTGCCAAAATAACCGAGCGCGAATGGTATAAAATACGGGACTGCATTTGCTAGTATCCCCAAAGAAACCATAAATATGAGTATAGTGATGAAAATTTTAATTCAGTACCAAAAAGCTGTCTCTTTAAATCTTCCTGCATCGTGTCATTGTTACACACAAAGATATATCCCCCGAGCACCTCGTTCCTAGGTAGTGTCTCCGTGGCAGGCAAGGTCTTGAACCTTTTTTCATTTGCACTGGAGTTGGCATGTTCATTGTTGTCACCATTGCTGTTGTTGCTAGGCTCTTTCATGATGTGGTTATTCCCACTGTACTTATTACCAGTCATATTTCCCATAAGATTAGCATTGTTTTTCGGATAGATAGCATTCATGTTGTAAATACTATTCCCAAATGAACCTTTCCCAATGTTTTCAGATATTTTTGATTCTAAGCTCAACAAGTTAAAGTTAAGGCTGTTCTTGTTATCCTCCTGAAATCCAGACTTTTCCCTAGGCTTGATATCAAGGGGCCCCTTTGTAAAGTTGAGGTTATTCATGCGCTCACCCTTTATTCTTGTCTGTTCAGCCAATTTGGAAGCAGCCACTAACCATTTGTGATCCTCTGAGACTTTAGATTGCCCTCGGAGCTCATCTCCCAACTGCCAAAAGCTATCCATTTTGCAAATATATTGAGGGAGACACAAATCACAAGAGCTTCTTTCAAGCTTGAGAGAGCTATAAAGGAGGAAATAAATGAAAACAGATGAAGAAATTAAATATTTTATATAAATATAAATATAAGAATCCAACTCTAGAAATAATGAAAGAAAAGCGAACTTTCTTAGAAACGACCAAAGGGATTAATGATTCCAAAGAAAAATCAAATCACATAAGGAAATTGGTAATATTCAATTTAAACCCCGAGATGTAATGAACAAAAACCACCTTCAAATAAATTTTCGAACGATCTAAACATTGAAATATAAAAAACGTTCGAAATAAACATTGTTGGCCCTCTGATCTCAACATCAGGGGGCCGATCTCACCAGTGAGATTGGGGGTGGTGACCATTCGTTCTCATCAAAATTTGCTATGTTTTTAGATATAGCCATTATGAATGTTTGTAAATTTAATTTAGGATAATTAAATTTAACATAGTGATGACTGTAAAAATATAGAGCAAACGATATCAAATCTTTTTGAATTTTTATCACATGTTCAAATATGATGGGAAGATAATCTTGAAAGATTCGTGATTTTGTAATACTTGTATGATTTGTTATAATTTTTTAGACTATATTATATAAAATAAACGTAAAAAAATATAATAAATCGTACAAGTGTTGAAAAATTACGAAACCTTCTAAATTATCTTCTAAGGATATGCTGAACATGTGAAAAAATTTTCAACAAATTTTGATATCATTTGTTATGTTTTTTTTCTCCAGAATGGGGTCACCACCCTCGATTTCACTTGGTAGCGAGATCAGGGCCATTCTTAAAGATCAGCCCCGCGATGTTGAGATCGGGGGGCCGACAAGATTTATTTCGAATGTTTTTTTATACTTCGAGGTTTAGATCATTCAAAAATTTACTTGAATGTGATTTTTGTTCAATACCCCATTGAATATTACCATGAAGAAATTGATTTGATAATAAAAACAACTAAATAATGAACCGAATCCTCGCAACATTGAGCAATTTGTTTTTTTTTTTAATAACAACAACTCTCCCAATCAACTTCGTTTCAACTGTTGTAGAAAATACAATCTGCTTCCAAAAGAGACGAGCCCAAAATGCCTGCACTTCAATTCGGGCCACCTACTATGGACATGTTTAGATCAATGTACGATAAAAATGAAAGTTTGTATACTGCTCCGATCAAGATGCAAGTTACTCATTTCAAGTCTTAACCTTAAATTTCCTCGATTTTTCCACCAGAAAATACAATAGCAACGGCTGTACAGTGACAGAATAGACCATTTTTACTAATATGCTTCAAATCTTGAGGTAAGATACACCAATCAAATCAGGTCCTCATGTTTACCGCGTAGAACATGTGTCTTACTCAGAAGAACCAGTACTGCCAAATTTTACAACTACAAGCTAAATCAGCTGAGAAAAATCCCAGATTTATCTCAAAATCCAAGAAGGGAAGCCTAGATTCGATAACTTGCGGAACATCGTATGCTTATATTTAGGGATCGGAGAGAGTAGGAGCAAGCGTACCTTTTATCAGCTTTGCAGAAACACCGGGCGAGAAAACAAAGGACAGAAGATGGTGGAGTTTCATTGTATATATAGAGACCGAAATGCCGGAAATGCCTGTGAATTATTCCCAAACCACATCTTTGCCACTGTCCACGTGTAGCTCCATAATTTAAAAAATTGAGTGAAAATTTAATGCCTTCACATGATTGGCAAGCAAAATGCGTAACTGAGAGTCCATACATGACAAGCCTATCTTGTTAATTGTTATTAGCAGGAGATTTAAATAATTAATTTATCTAAATTTTGATCTTATTGTTAAAAAATCATTAAGTTAACATGATTGTATTGCATGATGGCTAATAAAAAAATAAATTGTCTCGTGTCGCATAACCACGGCATCATTTATATCCTTAATCATTATTAGCTATTGCATATCTTTTCTGAATCTATACTTATCTGGTTCTGGTTCCGGTTCCAGTTTCGGTTTATGATTTTTGTAAAAAATAAAAAATAAAAATTCACGTACTTCATTCACTTTCGAAAATGAAGGATTCATAAAATTCAATTTATTGAAATATGAGTTAGGGTCATTGTCTAAGTGGGAGGCGTTAATCCAAATTGAGTTTTAATAAAAAAAAAAATTCGTAAATTGAAGAATAATTCACGACTGACATTTTGAAATTTTTTTAGACACTCTAAACTTTAAATTTAAAATATTAAATTGAAGCTTAGACGAGAGATAAGTCGTTCGCTCTATAAGTGATAGCTGCTAGTTCGAATTTGATTAGGCTTTCACGAGCATTACACAATGAATTTAACGGTTTGTGTCAAATTTTTAACTTGGTAAGCTCGAGTTTGGAAAAAAATCTTAGTTGGAATATAACAATTTGTAGATTTCTCAAAAATTGATGGTGATTAATTTAACATGAAGATCAAAATAGTTAAAAACTTTAATATTAATTTGCTTTGAATTATTATTATTATTTAATTTTGGAGGGACGGAGAGAGATAGCCAGATAGGGGAACCGCCTTCCATAGTGTCGTCTACAGTTGCTTACAAAGGCGCTATCCAATTCTTACTGTTACACTGCCTTCTCCTACTCTCTCGCACAGCCATTGAGAAACACTCGTTGGTTAGGACGCCATGGATTTGCAGCAGAACGACTTTGATCGCCTTCTTTTCTTCGAGCACGCTCGTAAGAAAGCTGAAGCTACTTACGTAAAGAACCCCTTGGATGCCGATGTTTGTTTTCTTTTTAGTTCCATTTCTCTTTATCTCCTTCACTGATTCAATGCTTTGAGTAGCTGCTTCTTTGCTCTTAGCTAAGCTACCTTTTTAGTGATCATGATTATCAGCTTCCTTCTTTTCCTTTCATTTTTTGGTATTTTATCATCATTGACCATTATTGTTGTTATTATTAATTTGCAGAACTTGACGAGATGGGGTGGTGCTCTATTGGAATTATCTCAGTTTCAAACTGTTCCGGAATCGAAGAAGATGATTCAAGGTGAATTTTTTCCTCTTCTTTACTTTTTGGGTCTAACTTTGTTTATCTTAAGAGGAAAGATTTTGATGTATTAAATCGACCAAGTGAAATTAATTTGGGCTCCAAACACCCTTCTGCAAGATAACATAGTATCGTGAATTAATTAGCTTGACGCTGTGGGTTGGCTGTGTTAAGCCTGTATGTAGCTCATGTTAATTAGAATGAGCAAGCAAGTTATTAAGTTAGCATGGCGAGAAGGAAACTAGTTCTCCTCTTGTAGTTTAGCTCTTTGATACATCCTTCTCTCTCCTTTAGAGAGAAAATGAGATTGGGGAAATGAGGAAGAATCTTTCAAATGAGGAGACTGTAGGATGCCTACTGATTATCAAATGTCTGATTTTGGCAGTCAATTCACTATAAATTTGACTTTGGTGGAATTGATCTGATTGGACAAATCTTAATATGGTCTCATAGTGGTGCTCCATAGAATGTTTCCATGACAAATACTTAAGGTTTGCTGTTGAGCAGCTAGATGAAATTATGTTGGTAATAGATACTGTCTGTCAGTACTTGATGTGATCTGCTTAGGTATAAAGTCATTAAGTTTTGGATACTTTTGAGTTTGTGGACCTAAAAGATGGCCTCTAAGTCGCGAACCTTGACTGGTACCTCATTTAAAAAGGCATCTTAAGTTGAATCTTAACTTTGGTTGATTAGGTAAGGAAAGTACCCGTTACATGTCCTACCTTGACAGAATTTATAACTTGTTATGGTAAATGTTTTTACATATCTAATATTTGTTAGTTTGATTCAAGTATGTTTTTCTGTAAGTGATTGAAGTATTCGTTAGTAGTTAGAATCGTTAGTAGTTAGAACAGTTAAACTGTGAGTATCCAATTGATCATGGGTTAATTTAGATGCAATATCGAAGCTCGAGGATGCGTTGTTGGTGAATCCCAAAAAGCAGGATACACTTTGGTGTCTAGGAAATGCTCACACTTCTTATGCATTTTTGACCCCGGAGCTAGAAGAGGCAAAGAAATATATTGATAAGGCTACCCAATATTTTCAGGAAGCTGTAAACGAGGTATGTTGCCAACTCTGCCAGTCTGGTACTTTGAAGCTTTTGCGATTAAAAGGAACTTTGTCATTGTAGATGTTGCTATCGATTTTTCTATCCTCTACAGGATCCAGGAAATGACCTCTATCGCAAATCTCTGGAAGTTGCTGCTAAGGTACTTATACCTCTTCGCCTTTTCGAATTGTGCGGAGAACTTAATGATGGAGCATGCTCAAAATGGTTTGTTAAATAGAAGGGTTGTACCGTAGTGGAAAACAAGCCATTGTAATGGTAATGTTTCTAGATGTGGAAGTCTTGTTATGGTGCCTAGAAATTTAGTGAGATTGTTATTAAGTCATGGCTATAAATTTTTAGATTCGGAATAATATTTATTAGTTCAATGTTATTCGCAGCAAGTCATTGATCTATCTTAAACTAATGAGTGCTAAGAGGGAAGGTTAAATCCTTTGATTATCTTAAGTTTTGGTTGAATCATGAGGAATTGTTATATGCTCTCTTCAAAATGGTTTGAACATTTTCTTTGGAAAAGAAAAGAAGCTTGTTTTGAGAGTTTACTTCCATTACCACTTAAAAGTACATGCTCATTTACCCTTGTTATGGAACACAATTCAAGACTTATAGTCTCTAAGGCTATTTCCGCACAAGGTCACTTTAATCCATTTCGGTTCGCATGATTAAATTTACAGTGTTAGAGCGACGATCTTAAAACTTGGGTTGTTTTCTTTTACTAACAAATGGTAACGTGACTGTGGCAAATTTTAATCTATTTATTTGAACTCCATGCTTTATTGTTAGGCTCCTGAATTGCATGCTGAGATCCATAAGCGTGGATTGGCTCAGGGATCAGCTAGCCGTTCTACTTCATCTGGTACAAAGGTCATATATTTCATATTTCTGTATTTTTAATTGTTTTTCTCTCTCTTTTAGATAATATTTTCAATTCATTTTGAAGTTTTGTTCTGTTCAACTGTCATGCTATTTTGTGCTATATCTGGTACACTGGGTATCATATGCAGCATGCAATGTATAAGCTGATGTATGCAATGTTCTTGCTCTAATACTTTTGGTTAGGCTTTGAAGAATAACAATAGCAATGAGCTGAAGTATGACATACTTGGATGGATAATACTTGCTGTTGGCGTAGTTGCATGGATGGGATTTGCCAAATCTCATTTACCTCCCCAACCTCCACGATGAGCAAGGATTCTTCGGATGGATCAGAGTTGTTATTCTTCAGATTTTGAGCTGATGGTGCTGGAAAATGAGCTTAGCAGATGACTGATGACTTATATGTAGATATGTATTTATCTTTTATTTCAAGTTTACATTACTTGCTTCTTGTTACGTCCGTGGTTTCAACTGAGAATAGTGTTGAACTTAAATTTTTAACTTGATTTATTGGAGTAGATTTAGCGGAGAAGTTCTCTTTATCGCTGGCAATGAATCGTCATTTTAGAAAGACTAATGCAACATTTGTCCTCTAATTTATAGTCTAATATTACGTATTGACATGACGTTTACGAGTTAATTAATAAATATCAGGTCAATTAGTAAAATTCGAATGTGAATTTAACATTACTCTTTATCGAATACATCCGAGGTATCAAAATTGGAGGAAACTGCCTTGAATCTTTTAATCCGCAGCACATCCTCAGTTGCACCTGCTCTCTTCTTCTTTGCCATTGCAGTACAATCTGTTTCTTCGCTACGTTACATCACACAGCAAACAGGATGCTAGGCTTTCAATCCTCAAGTCATTAAGGATTTTTTGTCACCCAAGACAAAAATTGATTTGGTCCCTCCAGTGAGCTGAGAGTTACCCTGTTAGTTTGAAAAGCAATGCAAGAAAATGACACGAGAAGGGTATCAATAGCTTCATTCTTCACAGATGTTGCTGCCGTGCAGGTTCCATCTAAAATGCGGTTACGAGTTCATCTTTCAATGCAGTCGAAATTAGAGTATTTCCAAATCTCATTCCACTAAGCAAATGGCGTCAACTGTCTAAATCAAGCTCAAGTTTGACATAACACAATTTCAAATGCATATGACAATGCCTTTGTATGGCTGCAAAGCCGCTCTATCCTTACATTGTGATTGCTAAGACAGCACAAATTTTCTGGGGTCATAATTTTATCAAAAGACGAACCTTTTCTTCCCCTCTAAAGAATCAAATATTTACTTTTCAACCTTACCATATCAATCGTCTGTACCAAAGTAACGATCACCAAACTCACCCAGACCGGGAATGACACGGAACTCCTCGTTCAATCCAGCATCTATTTCTGAAGTGACAATTTTTAAGGATGGAAATTGTCTGAAAACACAATGAATACCCTCGGGAGCCTGGTGATGATGGACACAATGTCAACATCAATATATCTAAGCACCAACATGAGTATGTATATGATGGAAAAAACAAATCAACGACGACTCACGGATATTAGATTTAGAAATATAATGTGCGCTTCTGGAACACCCTTTTGTATTAAAAGCTCAATTGCTTGGTTGGCAGAGTTACCTACAAGAAAATAGTGAAGGAAGCATTTCAATCATCATGAAGACTACATCTTCAATGGCCCAGGCCATTGAATCGTGCAAATGCACCATATCACAGCTGAAATTTTTTGAAATGTGCCCCCACTATGGAAATCTTATTTTCTACACTACTATCAGCAAGCAAGAGGAATAATGTTCCTAATCAATTGGTGAAAATTATTAGAGTAAAAGATAACTTTCCTTGTTTAATTTATTAGCAGCAGTAGCTAAGGTTGAGTTTTCTCATAAATTTCGGGATATTATATACAAGTAGGAGCAACTCAATCTATCTAGAAAACATGATTCAAAGGGTTTCCATTTCAATACAAATTATGATCATCAAACACAGTGACCAATATCTACGACAGTCAAGTTATTCATGCAAAGAGCACAAAAAAAAATCAATTGAATATCTTTTAAACAATGAATGAGATATAATTTTGCGGAAACAATTAAAAATTACCTGTAGCCAGAACAGGGTCAAGAAGTAAGACATGACGTTCTGATATATCCTTTGGTAGTTTTTCATATATAAGCTGTTTAAGTCGAAACAGAAGACCTTCGTTTAGTTTATCAAATTCACTTATTAAAAAAGTTCTATCGAAAAAGATGTTATTTTATAAGAAAAGGTGACTGTACCTGCTTCCCATTGTCTCCATCACGGTGAATAAGAATCTTTCCGATTTTTATTCCCTTGCAGCATGCCCGCAATGCATTTTCCATGCTTTCACCACTATAAATTAAGAGAATATGTAGTTAAAAGAAAATTAGAATGAAAGAGTTGCATTGCTGCAAAATTGGATAAAATGCTCAAAATTAAAGGAACTATCCTATAGTTAACAGAAAATTGGAAATAAAGGGTTGCTGAAAGCTACAGCATTTTGGATTAAATGCTAGAAATTAAAGCATTTTATCAAGGGTAAAGCAAGCTACGAAACTGGCTAAACTTTACTCATTTTCCAAGATCTAGAACAATGAAAAACAATACGCGATCTCACCTTCGAATAATTGAAACTCCACATAATTTCTTGCAAAAATCAACACCGGTATATACAGAACCTGAAATGACGTAGTTTGTTTATCAGCCCAAAAGAAAAGATCCAGAAAAGAAAGCATCATTAGAACACATTTCTTCTAACCGTTACATAGTTTAGCAGTCATACAAAAGCGATTTCGAGAATAGAAGAACAAGCCAAAAAAAAGTATGATGTCCTCTCAGCGCCAACAACTAAAGGCCAAACTACAAGAAAACAATATATTCCATCCATTTATAGATAACAGACAAGCCCGGAGAGAGAAAATAAATACTTCATTTCCTGTGGCCATCTAACATTTATGTATAATTCTTGGGGTCAGTAGAGCAATGGAATCAAACAGATAAAGCTACATTCCTAACTCTCTGCTAAATCCTTCCCTCATGGTAGAAACTAGGCCATAAATGTTCATATAAATCCCCAGAAAAGGGAAAAAAGCAAGAATATCCAGGTATCTGCAGGAATATTTTCACGAGCCATTTAATATACCCAAAGTGTAGCATGCACACACCTGTAGGAGTAACCACTTGCTTCTCAGTAAATGGCAAATGGCCAAGGCCATGCTCGACCACCTGAATATTTAAAGCAGTCGTATAATTAGTGTGGAACACTAATTTCCTTAAATAGTATGTCATGTAATTGAACTCCAACTAAGCTCAGAAGGAAGTACCAGACGAATAAGTCTATCAGAGTAAAATACAAAATCATGCTTTGATATGTCTCGATCTCTGATTAATGTATGCATGCCTCTTATCTGTAATATTTACCAGCAATATAAGTATAACGAATCAGAAATAATGTGGTCTAGGAATTATAGGGGGCACAATAAGAAGCTCCACATCCATATAGACTTGGTATTATGTAGCACGACCAGACAAGTTCACATCCAGAAAAAAACTTTTGCAAGTAAAATTTTCAATTTTCAGGCTGCCTATTGTTAGAAAACGACAGCTGATTTACATCCTAATTTGTTTCCAATTAATCTAGTCAGGAGATTGAGTTTCCTAATTTTTTAGGACATATTTTAAGATTGTTTGTTGCAAATATGATTGCCATATTTTGTGAGTACATAAGGAATTTAGAAAGGATGTGAGGAAGGCAGCACATAGCATTGAATCAAGTTACTAACGCCAAGATTAATGGAGTATGCAATTGGTAACTTCCAATCATGAAACCTTCCATAATTGTGCAGAAAGTTCTAGCAATTTCCAATCGAGAAGGCTACCTGTAACGAACCCCTTTTCTCCTAATAAGACATTGTTCGCTTTGAGCAACCTCACGCCCTCACGGATTTGTTTTTCAACGAGAACGTTTCAAGTGGTAACCTAACTTAGTACTGCTCTTGCAAGAGCACTATTAACTTAAGAGTTCTTATGAGATCCGATGTCATTGTGTTCCTAAAACGTGTCTTACTTTTCTAGGGGAGACATCTTTTACATATGTTTCATTTCTATCTTTTTCCCAAGCGAAGTGAGATTGCGCTCGACCTCATTTCGTAACGATCTGAGATTTACTTATACTCAAATTCGAGATTTGCCTATACTCGAGTTTCTCTGAGATTTACGCTACAATCGCACTCATAATCTTTCGGATAGTCACAATCCCCCCCCCCCTCCTCCTCCTCCTCCTCCTCCTCCTCCTCTCTCTCTCTTTGGGTTCAACGTTCTCGTTAACCACATCTCAGGTTGGATATAGGCTCTAATACCATTTATAACGAACCTCTTTCCTCCCATTAAAATATTGTCTGCTTTGGGCAACCTTACGCCCTCACAGATTTGTTTTTCAACGAAGACTTACTAAGTGGTCACCCAACTTGGTATTGCTTCTCGCCAGAACACTATTAACTTCGAAATTTTTATGAGATCCGATGTCATTGTGCTCCTAAAATGCATATTACTATTTTAGAGGAGACATCCTTTATATATGTTTCATTTCCATCTTCCTCTCAAGCGAAGTGGGATTGTGCTCAACCCCCCTTTCGTTACGATCCAAGATATGCCTATACTCGAGTTTTTTCGAGGTTTGCCCCGCAAGTCGAGATTTATGCTGCAATTGCACTCTTGATTTTTCAGATCGTCACAGATGGCCTAGTGGTACCAGTTCTAAGGAACTTGGGACTATAACCTAGAGGTCCTAGGTTCGAGAGCTTGGGAGGGCAAAAATTCCCTTTCTAGAGAGGAAAAGATCACGAGTGCGATTGCGAGGCAAGCCTCGGAGAAACCCTATTATAGGTAAAGGTAAATCCCAAATCGTTACACTACCTTAATCACATCTCATTTCAAAATCCTTACAAAGATTATTCTCATTCTTATAAATTACAGAATGAACACAATGCTTTCTTTGCGTCTATTTCTAGGCCACCAAATCAAGCACTACCATCATCATGATATTGTTCATTTGAACCTTTGTGCAACTATTTCCTCTTTCACTCCGTGGATGAGAGTCCAAATTCACGTCACTTGATTGCCTCACATTTAACCACGTTCTCTACAAAATCCTTCTTCTCACTTACTGATATTCTCTCTTTTTTCCATTTAATATTGTTCCCTGCACTTCATTCATCAATATTTTACAGTGTATTTTGGGTAAAAAAGCACCTATGGTAAACATTGCCTTATAGTCTTTGAAATTAATAGATAAATAAATAACATGAATAATACCCAAGGGTAGAGAGAGAGAGAGATATAGACCTGAAATGTTGACAGAATTACAGTAACATTGGGATATATCTTACAAAGGTCATGCTGACCAAGCTTTGTGCGAATATGTTGGACAATCAAATCAATGGCAACGTGGTTCTCCCCTCCGCGGGGTATGATCACATCAGCATACTTCTTAGATGGCAGAATAAAATCATCAAAAGCAGGTTTCACAAACTTCGCATACTGCACAGTTAGCAAGACACATAATGATCCAATAAGTATTCATTATATAGCTAGATAGGAATATACACAATATTGGTAACCAAATAATAATCAAGAGTGTCATATCATTTGTAGCTACAAATTGAAAGATGCAGAGTAAACCTTCCCTGAACAGAATTAAACTACTAAATCGTAAGAAATACAGTGAACCAGTCTATCCCTCTGTCCTCTGCTCCTAAATTTACTATAAAAACAGAAACATGTAATGGTCCTCCATAGAATTCCCCTCCCTCTTTCATTTTCTCCCCATACACATTTCCCTCAGCCTTGTCCCACTCAACTATAACTAATTCCTCCTGCTTAGCACCTAATTCCCAATCTACCCTTCCTTTAGCACGCTTGTCTTCCTCCTCCTTTCGTATGTTTTCCCAGTGTTTGTTAGAGTGCGCTGAAGTTGCATCGAAAAATTATTGAAACTCATAAAAAATATTAATGGGAAGACAGTAGAAGATCCTACTTAACTCAAGGCTGCATACACAAACCATAGTATTCAACGTAGAAATTGCAGAACTCATGCAGTAAAACATTTAAACAACCAGAAGTGTTTATGACATACGCCGCGGAGAAGAAATTTGTTGATAGGGAAAGAAAAAGAGGAATGAGGAAAAGAGTGAAAAACCGTAGAAAGGAGAAGAAGGAGAATTGTAGAGAGAAAAATAGCGTTGAGAAATCGAAACCATTTCATTATTTTAATAATCATCATAATCAGTTTTTCTAAGTTACAATATTAAAATTTAAATAGTAAATGTTAATATTAACCCTAAAAGATGAGAAATTAACTTTAACCGAAACAAATAAATAAAACATATAAATAATAAAATTAAAATATCTAAGATATCCGCGTCAGTTTATCTTTTGTTTGTGTTCTCACACCATATCTACTATCATAATAGCCATAAGTTATAAAATTCAAATCTAACAGGAATTTAAGGTCTAAAATGAATTCATAATAAAAATAATCAAGCACAAAGCACAACCTGTTCAAGAACAGAGTTGATGTCTCTTCCCCTCTCCACAATATCGCGTCTAATTCTGCGTGCAAGCCTCACATCAGCATCTAAAATTGATCAAAACCACAAAAAGACTTAAATTAGTTAGGCTTAATGAATAAAAGCCGATCTGTTTTTATCTCAATAACAAAAAAGTAACTTATTTTTCCCCATACAACAAAAGTGTGCAACCAATCAAAAAGAAAACATAATGTGCAATTATATAATCACAAGCTATTAAATAGGTTTAATGCTACGCTAATGTTTGTCAAATTACAACAATTTTGCTCCCAAGTAATAAGTAGACATGCCCTAAACTACATAATAAGTACAAGACCATTGCCAAACGAAGTGAACATCAGCATTCATATGACTACATTCCAGCTCACTTTCACAATGTCCTTGCACACTATTGTGTAAACTAAGAACAAAAATGGAAAAAAGAAAATTATTTTAAATTCTCTTTTGAGATCCAAATACTTAAATTAGTTAGGCTTAATGAATAAAAGCCGATACGATTTTATCTCAATAACAAAAAAACTAACTTACTTTTTCCCATACAACAAAAGTGTCCAACCAATCAAAAAGACAACATAATGTGCAATTATATAATCACAAGCTATTAAATAGGCTTAATGCTAAGCTAATGTTTGTCAAATTACACCAATTTTGCTCCCAAGTAATAAGTAGACATGCCATAAAACTACATAATAAATACAAGACCATTGCCAAACCAAGTGAACATCAGTATATTAATACAACTACATTCCAGGTCGCTTTCACAATGTCCTTGCACATTATTGTGTAAACTAAGAACAAAATGGAAAAAAGAAAATTATTTTAAATTCTCTTTTGAGATCAAAATACTCATATGAAGAATAGAAGATTTAAAAATAATCAAGTCTCTTCAAAAATAGTCTTCAATGAAACTCTACTTGATTTAAATATTCAATCACAACAAAAATTCAAATATATTAGCAAAGACCCTAGCACATATAATGTATCACTCTGTATTATTTTCTAATCAGCGAATGATCTTGATGGTCACCTGTAATTACTTCTATTTTCTTCTACTTTGATGGAGTGGCTTAACATCAAAATGATTAATATTTAAATAAAAAAGGGGAGATTGACAAAGAAAAGGAGAGAGAAAAAAACTCAATACTGATTTGCATTTGAGAACTTAAAAGGAATAATAAGAATGTGATAATAAACAACAAGCAGAGAAGTAGAGACCAACCTGTGTCTACAAAAATTTTCATATTCATTAGATTGCGGACACGCTGATCATGGAAAACAAGAATTCCTTCCAGAATAATAACATCAGATGCATTTACCTGTAAAAGAACATGGGTATAAGGTCAAGGGGCTGCTTCCTGAATTGCTTTCTTCAAATAAAAACAAATAACAATAACCTCTCTTTGAACTAAGTCATTCATCTTCCCATTCAAAGAAAGAGCATTCAGCGGATGAATCATATCTCATTATTTATGCAAATGATGCAGAATCATATTTAATGTTTAGCATTTAGAATAGGATCTCAAGTCCATATGGCGCCTTCATATTGAGCATCTTGGGGTGCCCACTCACTAGTCTCCCTAATCGGTAGGGTTCTCATGAATTTTGCAAGGCTGGAAATCTAATACTACAAGACTAGAGAGAACCATGCATAGCAAACCACCCAATGCAGAGTGAGAAATGCCCACTCGACAACTTTCCTTAAGTTAGCCCTTGACAACTTTCCTCCTTCTAATGATAGTTACAAATATAACTTGAACAGAATAGTAGTGATAAAGAGGTTCCAGAACAGAGTAAACAAGAAAAAAAAAATATCATGATGAGATTAATAATCTCCTCGATGATCCACTAATTTGTAATTTATTAAAGCTTTCACTGGCATCTGTCAAACAATCACCAGAAGAACATTACACGGCAAATAACTCATCAAACTCAACAATTTTATTTCGTCTTCGGAAGAATAAGCTAAAAAGAAGGGAAAAAAGCATCCAGAGAATAGTCATGGTTGACAAAATAGCTAGCACTTGGACAATGCTAGCAGATTCTCATTTAAAGTAGACGCTCAAAAAGCCCTTAACTGATTTCAATACCTATGAGTTAAGCATTCACTACCTGCCGAAAGCTATCAGATGAGCGGCGATGTTTTTTGAAATCATATATTGGAACATGGTAAGATTGCCCACTCTTTAACTTTTGAATGCAATCCAGAAGCTGATCGGTGTCAAAAGCATCTAGAAGGAAAACAACATAAATTTAAGAACGACAAAGTTTGGCCAAATTGTCATACTCTCTGCCGCCTGGCAAGGACAGTTGCAAATGCTACCACCATAAAGTAGCTTGGTCTAAGAATCAGTAATATTAAAAACATAATCGTGAATTTTATTACCAGGATGATCAAAGTTATATTCCTGAACGCACTGGGATTCCTCTGGAGTTAAACCACGATAAAAAGAATCCTGCGGGATAGTCAGAAATACAGTGGGAAACAGTGTAAAAAATTTGGGAAAGCAGAAAGCAGCAGTCGCGGTTTTTTTTTTTTTTTTTTTTTTTTTTGCGAACACAAGAAAGCGAAGGAAACAAACCTGATTGACAAGTACAACTCTGTGATCATGAAGTTGTTGGATTATCATGTCACAGACCGTGGTCTTACCCGAAGCCGTACCACCTGAAACTCCTATTTGATCGACAAGATAACAACGTAAATTTATATAAACGAAAACCGCTTTTAGATGATAAATTACAAAAACGAGAAGAAAAGCAAGTATTTTGATTGGGATGGTCGACATTCCAAGAGATAGAGATATGCAGTCAAATTGACCACGGGCATACCAAAAGAAGTAGAAATACAGAAAAAGCAAAGTGAAATAAGGAGATATCTCACCGATGACGAAGGGCTGCCTGAAAGCATTCGAGTCTGACGAGGAAAAGGAAGTAGCCATAGAAGCGCGATGAGTAGCAGAAGAAGGGGACAAAGAAGGGGCCGACGATGAGCGAAGGCCGTCCAATCGGAGGCCGGAAAAGTGGGGACCAGAGGCTGCCTCCATCACGTAATCAATTGTCGTCATCTCCTCCGGCATCGATGTTCTCCCTCTCTTCAGAGTTGCCCCTACTTTGCGCGCAGAACCATTTTCTACTTCGCTTTGATTCTTCTATTTCCCTTTCCAACGAGCCTGGCAATTCTGAATAATTAATTAATACCTTATTTTCCACCTCATATAACACAAAATAATTATTAAAATAGACGCTAAAATAAGATATCATTTTTAATTAAAACCCTAAACTTTTCATGTTGTCAACGGACGCATTGTAGTTTAAGGTTTAACAGACACTTTATCGTTAACATCAATTAGATTTTCCATTAAACTATTGATACACTTCTAAAACTCATTAATCGATCATAATTTAAAGTTCAAGATTCAATTAATTTTTATATTGACAAGAACATTATTTTTGTAGGTGAAAGAATACTGGATTGTTTGGACTGGAAGACAACATTTCAAGACATAAACAAGTCAACCAGTATGTTTATATGAGAGGTCAAAGAATGTCAACTTAAGTCAAAGAATGGTCAATTCAAATTCAAACGAGAATTTGACTTCTCAGCTACAACTATGCGTAATTTTCTGTTTTTGCATTTGAATTTGGCAAATATTAACCTTTTTGTTATTTTCTATAAATTGCATATATTCATTAGATTGTGTGGTTAGATTAGATGAATGTTAAGTTAGTGGTGGCCAAGGTGTGACACACAAGGATTGGAAGACTCAAGAAACCAAGAGACTCGGCCTACACTCAAAGGAGGAGCGCGCACCAACATGAAGTGTAAACACAATCTATATGAAGGTCATTCCACTCAACTATTTAAAGGGAGGGTCCACATCATTTGATGACCATTCCACTTAAGAAGAAGGTGTTCATTTTCAGCCTTAAACGAAGAAGAGGGGTGCTCAAATATGGCCTAATCGGATTCATAAACAAAATCGCACCCAAAAACACATCAAACCCAAACCATAAGAAGAGGAGCACCATTTTCAACATTCAAATTTGAATAAGTCATCAGCTGAATGCAATTTTTATGGAATTGAAGATAACTTGTTGAAGAGGAAGTCATCTCCACTGTTGATTGAAGATAGAAGTTGCAACTCATGCACAACCGATATTGCTCCTTGTGTGAAATTACCTTAATCACTTTAGGATTTTACTTAAGCATGGTCACTGGATATTGTATTTTTCATATTTGATTTTGGAATGAGAACAAGTAGTCTCTTTCTCTCTAACTTCGGTTCATCAACTTCATCATCATCGCCTAAGGTTATTCCTTGGATTGTTCATCAATTCGGGTGGAGATTGTGCCTCCAATTGTTGTCAAGTCCGTGATTACTTGGTGACTCTTAATTCTCACATTTTCTTCTTCTTATCTAACACCTTATATATGAGAGAAAGCTGAGCAACTAGCCTTGTGCCATTGTAATCTTCTTTGGAAGGTTACATATTCCTGAAAGTATTGTAAGTTGCTCATCAGGCTGGTTACGTGTCTCTTGTCATAACTTTTTTGTGTGATTTGTTTTTAACGTCAAATTTGTAGGATATTTTCATCCTCCATCAAGTAAGATCCCTTCCAAATTTCGTTTCAATTAGACTTATTTTAATACTTTTTTTATTTTGGATTTTTGAATTAGAGGTGCTCTCGGATTTAGCCGAAAACACCTCCTTGTGGTGTTTTCTTGCATAACTTTCGTTTTGCATATCATAAAGTTATCAACTATGCTCTCTCTCAAACCCCAAAAAACTACGCCTTCTACTTCTGTCAAACTTAAAGAAGAATTTAAGCAGTTGGGAGATCTAGAATTCCTGATCAAGGGCTTCTAACTCGCAATCACGCTTATCTTGTTTTTGTCTGCTCCATGGTAGCCTCTGGCGCTGATCCATCGACAACCTCCACCATTTGTGCTAGATTAGGGTTGCGTCTCTTAGTAACTATGCCGCCTAGTACAACTTATGTCTTCACGGCCATGGCAGGGTTTGTTGTGGTTGTCATCATTTTCTTCTCAGGTAGTAGGTAATACCTCCAATTTTTTTATTTCGTAAGAATATTTCTCGATTCCTTTTGAAGAAAAATAGCATTTTTGGCCCATGTGCTTGGATCCGGCAAAATTGGCACGCTCAATGGTGAGCAATCGATCGGCCCCTGTGATGTTTGGCGATCGCGAGTCTGGCCAAACAATCGGCCCTTCACCACCGGAGCGCTACCGATCAATCACGCAATTGTAGGCGATCGATCGACCGAGGCTTAATGCAGGACACAGAAAGCTAACGATCAATTGCGAGGGCATAGGCAATCGATCGACTATGTGCATTGTTCATAACAGTGCGTTAGAAAAAAAAAGTTTTAAGGAAATTTCACGAATTTTCTAAATAAAGTTTAGACGTTTTTAATCATTTTTAAAAATATAAAATATTTTAAAAAAAAAAATCTTATAAAATTTTACAAAAAATTAAATTAATAACGACTGCGTTACAAAAATTATGCTCCAATTGAAATGATAATTTTTTTTACTAGTTTCTAAAACTAGGGTCGTGATTTAAGACATACCGAGATTTGACCCCAGTAAATGTTTGCATAACCAAAAATACTTCGCCAACGGCTCTGCTACTTTTAAAACAATGAATTCCTAACGGGGACAATGGCTCTAACATCGAGCCGTGACTTTGACATATTGGATCAAGTAAGATAGTTTGTTGAAACTGAAAACCAAAATTACATGGGATAGACACTAGTTGTACAATGGTTGGACGCCATTGGATCGACCCTGTGGATAAAGCCCATTCAACTTTCTTCCATGCTAAAATTTGTAGTTATTTATTAAAACTTAATATTAAATTTATTTTCTAATTTTATTTTTTAATATCTCTTACAAATTACCATAATTAATTTGATAAAAGTTTTTCTCAAATAAAAATTTAAATTAGGGTTTTTTTTAAAAAAATTATCAACTATCAATCCTAACAATTTAAATTTAAACTATAAAAAAACTAACAAATCAAAACTTGACGGACATCCGATCAGTATTCATTTACTGTTTATGTCTTAGAACAGACGTTTGTTTTCTATTTACTTTTTTTTATAAATTAATTTTAAAAAATATCAAATAATATTAGATTTATTTGAAAAATTTATCACATATTCATTATTTCATAAAAAAATAATCTGAAAATTTTTGTGATTTTATAACACTTGTACAATTTATTATAATTTTAGTGAAATATTTTATAAAATAGAGATGTAAAATAATTATAATAAATCATACGAATATTAAAAAATTATGAAAATTTTCAGATCATCTTCTCATAATGTGATGCACACATGATAAAATTCAAAGAAATAAAATATCGTTTGATATTTTTTTAAAATACCTCCCACATTATTTACCCCTCTTTTATAAATTAATTTGACAAAAATATCAAACGATATTAGATTTACTATATTACCATATGTGCACTACATTACGAGAAGATAGTTTAAAAATTTTCATAATTTTTTAACACTATAATATTTATTATAAAATATTTTATTAAAATTATAATAAATTTTTGTGGTGAATATATAATAAAATTTTTAAATAAATATAATATTATTTGATATTTTTTTAAAATTAATTTATAAAAGATGAGTGAATAGAAAATAAAATCGACGTACGTTTTAAAACATAAATAGTGAATGAACCATTTGCCCTAATTTAATTTGTTAAGTATAAAGTCGCTTAGAATTGATGATTTAATACGTTTTTTAAAAAAAATAATTATGAATATTTATCAACAACTGAGCGGCGCAGAGGATGCCGCAGGCACACCTATTTTGGGTGAAATGAAGCTATTTTTGGCTTAATAACTCAGCAAAATCTTACTTCACATAAACTCTTTATTGGCGTTCATTATCAGTAATATGAACGTAAGATCATATACATGTACCTCCGGATCAGCAAAGTTTTAACAACGGCGATCTGGTTAGAGCGAATTTTAAGAAGTGACGGAGACGACAGGGCTCATCTTGGGGCTGGTCTTCCTCCGCCGCTCGCCCAACCCTCGACACGAAGCCAAGCTCGGAAGGCAGCATTGCGCAGACCTGATCGGCTTCTCCTTCGTGTACAAGGCGTCTCCATCGGCAGTCCTCTCGCTGCTGCAAACAGAATTTGCTCCAGAAACTCGAGGGGTATTATAATTGAGCTTGGGAAGAAGGTCCATTTTAACGTGTTTAGCTAGGGTTGCTCCCGATTCACTTTGATCGTCGTCCTCCTCCTCCTCCTTGTCTCTGAAACTTTCCTTGAAAAGTTCAGATAACTTCTTCTTCTTTTCGGTCGGAGATGGTTTTTGATTCTCAATATACGTTTTCTGAACTCCATTGATGGTTGAGGAGAAGTTGTGATGGACTGGAGTGCTACCACGAGAGCTAGAAGGGGTAAAATCTGCAAAACAAAGGCAAGAAATCAGGGACTTCGATTGATGATTTGAGAGAGACGGAGAGTAGTGTCGATCGTTCAAGTAGATTGAAAAAACAAAAGATTCTTGTTTCTTACCGCCATTAACACTGAGGAAATCATCTTCGCAATCTGAGTCTAACCAGCCTTGGCAATCGAAAAATGCTTCCTCCTTGCTACCTGTAAAAATCGGTTAACTTCTTTCTCAAAACACAGCTCCGATCAAAACAAACGAAGTCGAAAGATCTGTAAAAGATATGCAACAGAGCGTAATAAAACAACGAATTTGTATGATAGTACGAGAGCTGAGAGAATTGAAAGAGGAAGAAATTGCACCAAAAATAGCAGAAAACCCACATCCCAAGAACAGAAGATGATCAAGAGAGGTAATCCTTTTCAAAACTACCCAATGTCGGAAATACTATTATCTGAGAAGATCAAGCTTGAGAATCTAGCAGGCAGTTCAAAATTTCGCTAATGAATCGCTGTTTAATCATTGATCAATGATTTTGTTGGAGCAACCACGAAGAAAGATCATACCGTAGAGAGGCGGAAACGAGGACTTGCGGGATTTAGCAGAGATTCCGTTGATCGGATGTTTCCCGGCGATAGGTCTATCATTCTTGATCGGCGACGATATAATCACCAGATTCTCAGTCTTGCATTCGAGAGAGTGACTCAGTTTAATGGCGGACTCGGAGCCTCGATGAATGGAAACACACGAACCCATTGTTACCTCCGTCTCTCTCTAACTTTATCTCTCTAACCCAGTACGACTCTGAACATCGCCAAACTGATGACACGATAAAAAATGGAACTTCGTAGAAGACGAAGAGATGGCTTTGAAGTACAGGAAGAAAATGAAAAAGTCGAAGAGGCGTAATTAGAAAAATATCCCTCGGAGAAAAATCAGAGGGGAGAGAGGGAGAGATTTGTTGCCATTGTTGTTGCTTTCTGCAAGTGGATTTGAGAGCAGCAAAAGATGAAATCTTTCTCATTATAATCAACTTTTCTCTCCATCTTTTGTTTCGTCCGACTCGTGGGAACGCGAAATCATACTTAATTTTTGGAAAATTAAAACTAAATAATAAAAAAAATGAGAAAATGTCGTCCATATGCGTCGTGGAGACCGCGTATGCAGCCAAATTAATGCAGTTTAATAAAAGTTGATCTCTAAATTCAGAGAAATTGGGTTCATCGCCTCCCAAGTGGGAATGTGGAAAGTTTGACCTCAACAATCACGTGCTAATTACTGCCTTAAATTAGCAGTTTAGTTTATTGGAAAGTTGGTCAAACGTGATAATTATGAGATCTGGAAAAAAGGCTACTGTAATTATATCTGGTCTGGATTGTGAACAAGAGTATTTAAGGGGCTATCTGGTGTAGCCATTGATGCTTTTAAAGCTTTGATTTTGAGCTCTTTGTGCAGGGCTTTTTGCAGTCACTGTAAAGCTTCGAGAATAATGTGAAGCTCTGCGAGGGAGAGACGGAAAGAGATAGACGCCATTGACAGGTGAAAGCGAGCGTCCAATGATTTCTGAGGTCGGTCAGTGTCGTGTAGTGGGGAAGGAGATGGACATGGATAATAAATAACAACCAAAGCTTCGTCTTATCCAATAGCTGGTGACTACGCCCAGACCTGTAGCCTAACTTAGCTCTTCTGTAGGGTGGGCAAAACCTGACACAACTCCCAGTTTTAACGGAGTCCCGCAGGCCAACTGGTTCCAAATTTCTAAGAATAGTGGTTCGGTTTTTGTTCCGGTTCCAATATTTGACCAAAAACTAATTAAAACTAAATCAAAATCAAACATTGAATTAAATATTTGGCTAGAAAATCATTTAAAACCTGACCAAAAATTTCCAAAAAAAAAAAAAAAAATCAACTCAAACCTGAGCCAAACTCCAAAAGTTCAAGTGACAAAAAATATTAATATTAAAAAATTTAATTTAATTTTTATAAATTAATATAAAATAAGGATAGAGAAAAAAAAAGGTAATTACCTCTTATTATATATTCTTGGTCTTTCTGAAAATAATAATTGACATTGTCTGTACGAGGCAATTAGCAATGCATACTTAGGTCGGCAGAAGGTAGGCCATGCTTCACCAACCGCACCTGACACACCTCCCCCACCACGGCACCATTCATTGTCAGCCATATCAAAGGTCAAGTCTGACCTGGACTGGCCCATTGTTGAGCCTAACCAAATTTGTAATGTCATTGGGCTCTAACTTTTGTTCACATGGTCCTATCAATTCTTGGGTCTAGAATCAAATGCATGCAACATAAATTTAAAATAAAAATTTCAAATTTAAGAACCATACTTTCGTATACATTATAATTTAATGGTCGGTATGTTCGATGCACGTACACAGTATAATTGACATATTTTGAACGTTGATACATACAGAAGTGACCATGACTTTTAAATTTCTCTTTTAGATAATTCAGTGGTATCAATAATAAAAATTTAAATTTTCCGAATATTAAAACAATATTTGATTATATAAATAGAGAATGAGAAATAATGTAATAATCTATTCATGTATTTTTTATTTGCGTCATTACCACAATTCAATCAATTTCTTATTTCATAGAATCTATTTAAAATCAAAGATAACTAAAACTCGTAATCAAGTTCTGGTTTTAGTTTTTCTACATCGATTTTACGTCTCTCTTTCTCTTATGTTTGACTATGATGTGAAGCATTGCTCGCATACTCCGATGGTCCCATTAATTTATGCTTCGACATAAGCCTTCACAAGCTTCTAGAGTTAGTTGCGAAATAGACGACAAAGGTTGTGCACGTACAATTGATTAAAATATAGAGATTTTATAGGAAAATAGATACTATTTACCAATTTTTAACTTGTTCTTCTTGATATTACTATATTTGTCGTATGAACGAGTAAGACAATTCTACTTCATTGAAGAATTGGATTTGGTTGTTTAATTATTTGCATATAAATTATAAGCAATTTTTTTACAAAATAAAGCATGTTATTCTTAGTTGGGATCGACTCTATGTTGAAATTGGGATCGTATCTTTTCTCTCATCCTTTAGATTGAAATAGCGAACGACGACGTTAGGGTATGAAAGGACTCAATTACTTTTGCAATAACTTAAGTGTGCATAAAGCAAATGTGGTAATTAGAATTTCGTATAATAAAGAGTAATTAAAAGAATCGATAAGCATAATAGGAACTACTACCTCACACATCATAGACCATTTTTAATAACATTCTTTATACGATAGAAGGAAACACGACACGTTAAAAGTGAATTTAAAAAAAATGAATATTTCTAAATGACATATCATGGTAAGTTGAGATGATCAAGTCTAAAATTACAACAACTAGAGAGTCGAATAGAAGTTAAACAATGATAACGAAATAGAAAGATAATGATAATCTAAAATGAAGAAAGAAAAGTTGAGAAAGTGGAAGAAGACATCATATTTTGAATCAACAAGTTGAATTTTTCTAATTTGCAAGGTTTCACCCTAACTATGGACAGTCTTGATTAGGAAAATGACAAGTACTACACCAAAAAATCTCTATTTCCATGGAAAGTTAAGATTGACAAGTTATATAAGAATGGAAAAAGTAAGCAATGCATGATAAAGAAAATATAGAAAACATTCATCACCAACCAGACGTTGTATTCCAGTATAAGACAACAATCGATCAAAATGAGTGAATGTAAATGTTTCTGGAGTAAATCCAATTTCGAAAATAGAGAACTCTTCGACCAATGTACGGGTCTTTATCCGTCATTGACTTGAGTAGTCTCCAATTTGAAACTCTAGTTTGATTTTGGTGACAAAAACATTTGACACATAATGATTTTTTTCCAAACTCAAAGAGTATTTTCAAAAAGCTTGTAACGACCAGTAATTTGATCGTTACTAACTTAACTTTTCGTAACACTTTGTAAGAAAAATTCTTGAAAAATACTTTACATCTTTAAAAAAGATTAAAAACGTCTAAACTTTATTTGTAAAACTTCGTGGAAAACATTTGTGAAATTTTCTTAAAACTTTTTTTTTTTCATGCACTGTTGTGAACAGTACACATGGCCAATTGATCGCCTACACCCTCGCGATCGATCGGCAACGCTCGATTCTGCCCGCAAAAAGGGACTGATTGATCGGCCAATCCTGTCCGATTGATTGGCTCACGCTCTATGAGCGATCGTCAGACCTCACCAGGGGCCGATTCCGCCAAACCCAAATAAGGGGCGATCTATCGCCTCCTTTAGACGATCGATCGGCGCCCTTATGGATTTTTACTTTCCCAAAACATACAATTTTCTCAATACTTAACAATTTCATCGAACCTATCAATTCATCCATTCATCTAATCGATAATTCAACCATAAATCAACCCCAAACATGTATAATAATATCGTTTTAAATCAACTTATAAAAACGATATCATTTTTACTATACGTAGCGGAATACTTAAACATAAAGTTAAACTCATCTATCAAAACGAAATTAAATCAAAGCTAGATTTGAATAAAACGTTTCAACTAATAAATTATTTTCATCAAAACGTTTAAAACTATATACATACGTTTTACCAAAAGTATAACTCGGGATAACCCACAGGTCAAAATCGCTTCATAGCCACAAGATCACGCCATGGACATCCCCCGTCAACCGTCTTCTCAATCCACTCAAGGTTCTAAGTTCTCATCTGAGATATTTTCACCTACACCACAAAGTCAACTAATGAGCCTAATGCTCAGCAAGTGATGTAAAATAAACTAAATGCTTATGAATATGCATGTAGTTCGTAAATCATGTATTTTTCTGGCTTTAGTCATATGGGATTCATGCTAGAGCAAGTAGACACACTTTGCAGTCCAACCTTATGGGATGACCATACTTGCTCTTTAAGAAAATAATGCAGACACACCTTACGGATCCTCAATAAAACATGATGCCTGAATGCGTAAAACATACATATCCTCGATGCCATGAATGTAACATAAACTAAGCAGTTATACAGATCCATCAATAACCAAACAAAAGCTAACATTAATGAACAATCAACCTAATAATCTCTACCCAACCAGATATCTATAAATCTACAATTCTATAGATTTCCAATTTACATCAGTTTGGCCATCAACTTCCTAACTCATTGTGGTGTGGGCTAATCGGCCAAACGCATACAATATGCACTTACCTGAAGTTCTTCGCACATTTTAGGGATTTAATCACCCTCCTCGGCGATTTGTAAACCTATATCATATTCATCATAGTTAGCACTCCATTGACTAAAATATACATAACTCCTAACACATTTCTTAATTGAAAAAATCCAAGTTCACATGCTTCCCAAAGAAAAAATATCCCCGTACAAATCAACAAACCAATTTCAACCAATCCATCCAAAGATTTTTCAATTATAGCGTCATTATTAATTCAATTAAAACAACTCAATTCAATTAGTTTTAGCCCAAATAGCAACGACTAAACAAATTTATGCATCAAACTCAGATTTAGCCTATACATTGCATAACTTCAAAATTCATAAGTTATGATTTGCTTATCTAAATGCATTGATTACAAAGCCAACAGTTCACCCAAATAGTCTTCTATGACATACCAAAACAATTTATCGAATGGAAAGTAATAGATTAGGCTAAAAACTTAAATCCTAAAACTATCTAGAATTCCAGTTTTTGAGTAATTCAACTTCTAATTCATCATACATCAATCCGTATTCTTTTCTATTTCATTTATATTCACATGAGCAATATTTCAACATAATCAAACATCGAATAACCAAGAAACAGAACAAGAAGTCTCATTTTTGTGCATCAAATCCAAAGCTCAAAGACCCATAAATAAAACTCAATAAAATCATACTATAATCTCACAGGTCTCACAACAAAACAAAAAGTAACACATTTCACTACAAAATATGTTTCTACCAACGAGCCATGACAAAGAGAATAGCAAAATATGCATAGATAGTACGTTCAGTGTAATAAAAGAAAAGACAATTTTGTTACCATATGAAAGATCAATGCACACAAATTAACAAATATCGATACAAAAATAACTATGAAAAGTCTAACAAGGACCTAACCACGTTCATCAAATATCGATCTATGATATCATTTTAGTATATAGTAATGTAAAATTAATATAAATATAATATAATATAATATTTATATTTATATTTATAATTATATTAATTAGGGAGTCCGGGGGAGAAGTTTCTTGTTATGACGACCATGAAACTTGGAAAGCAGGCATCTGGGCTCCGCTGGCACTTCTCCACCACAAAAGGAGTGGCCCAACGAGAGTGGCATAAGCGTAATTAATATCCCGCAACGTGGCATTTCTAACTCCCATCTCCTCCCTTCTAAAACCTTTCATTTCTCCCTCTTAGATTTCACCCCACGCGCATTCTCGCTTGCTCTCTGCATCTAAAACCCTAACGCCACCTCCTTGTTGCCATGTCTGTCCTCGCCCGCCTGAGTGCCAAAGCGTGGCTCTTAAGGTGCCGGAGTGTCATATCTCTTACAGGAGGAAGACTTTATGGATCGGCTGCGGCAGCTCAGCTACAGTATGATTATTACGAAGAGGACGACGAGTCGCTTCTTCGTGATCGCTGCCAGGCTAGGCCAATGATGGACTCGGAAGGATGGGTCCCTGTAAGAGGTGTGCAGTGGGTGGTGATAGGCGACCCTGGCGCAAAGAAACATTTCTACGCCGAGAGGCTAGCTAAGCTTCTCGATGTTCCTCATATTTCTATGGGAACCCTTGTTCGCCAGGAGCTCAACCCTCGCTCTCTTGTCTATCAGCAGGTTTGCCTTTTCTGTTTTAATTCAGTTCCTCAAAATTTGACCGACTTTTGTTTTGTGAGGACCTGTGAAAGATGAGAATTATTTTGATCAAATTCTCTGCATTTAATGGGATTTTTTCTTTGACGCGATTAATTAAGCTCCATTTATCTTTTGTTGAATTTTGAAGCACCGCTGTGATGACCCATTACCGTAACCATTTGTGTTTAAAATGTTGACTCCGACTTGAAGCGTGTTTGGGTTGTCAGAGTTGGCATTCTTTCTTATTTCATTTAGAGATTATGATGTTAAATTATAATTTAGTGAATGTGGTCAGGCATTTGTCTTGACAAAATCCTGTGTTACATTTTGCTTTTGCTACCTATTCAGATTGCGAAGTCGGTGAGTGAAGGGAAGCTTGTCCCTATGGAAATCATATTTGCGTTGTTGTCAAAGAGGCTTGAAGAAGGCAGCTGCAAGGGTGAAACTGGATTCATTCTCGATGGTATTCCACGAACAAAGATTCAGGCTGTGAGTACTCTATCTGTTATTAAATTTATATACCATCTAGTAAGAACACTTTTTATTTTGATAGATTTGTAACTATTTTATGAAAAGTAATCAACTATCTGAGTTTTCTTCGAATAAATTACATCTTCAGAGACTTTTTGAACCAGGATAGCATAATAAAATAAAGTTGAGGAGGGTAACTAAATTTGTCCAAAACGCAAAATCTAGAAAGTTAAAATTGTGTTTACTCTATTTTCTTATGCACCTCAATATTTGAAATAATTACAAAAAAGAGTGATATTATGAGTGGACCTAGTAACTTAAATTTAGTTCAAGTGATAAATTATCATAAATAAAAAAAATTAATCAGTTAATTTGACATAATTTTATAAGGCAATCACGTTGAAAGTGACGGCAAAGATTCTGGATGTAAGTACTCTGTTTGATAAAAATTGGTTGTTTAGCTTTTGTGCATAGTTATTACTTTACATTTACTGTCCTATTGAAGATTTGAGTTTGTACATTTCTTTATTATTATCTTTACTCTTGATTTACAGGAGATTCTTGACCAAATGATCGATATTGATTTAGTTGTGAACTTCAAATCAACAGAAAACCAAAGGATGACGAAGGATTCTGGATGTGATAATCTGAATGTTCGATCACAAAACACAGAACCTAAATCCAAACCTGTTAATGTAGTACAATCATGGAAAGAAAATTTACCTTTATACGTGGAGCAGGTATGTTAAGTTTTTCTTTTGATAAAGCTTTGTTGCATTGACTGTCATAATTATGAATACAAATTGTCTAAAAAGACAAGGAGATTTGAAGATTCGCACGTAATGTTTGATGCACCCCTTTGGATTTCTTAATTCAGGGAAAATCATTGGAAGATTATTACAGAAGTCAGAGGAAAATTGTGGACTTTCAGGTTAAAGGAGCACCTGGAGAAACTTGGCAAGGATTGTTGGCTGCATTACATCTTCAGCACAGAGACGCAGTGAGTTCTTCACAGAAGCTTACTGCATGAACTGTTTTGGCTGAATCTGCATTGCGGCCTCCTCATTTGCACGCTGGGATATTATATTAGTACATACGTGTAAGGGCAACAATGTTGATAATTCCCCCAGGCAAATTTTGCATCAACAAGTTTTTGTTTCTCCGATTTTATTCAATTTTTGTTTGACCTTTAATGGGGCTTCTGGGTTTGTAACGTAGCAATTTTGTGTTATTCATGTGATACCAAAGAACTATCACATGGAAAGTGTAAAATGTGAGGCGAGTATTAATTCACGTATTCTTTCCTTTACTTGTCTCTTCTTTTTGGTCCAGCACCTTAACCTACCAGTACAGAATTATCATATCAATGAACTACAAAAAAGTAAAAACTGTATCTTCCAGTTAGTCTATTCGGTATTTCTGGTTTGGAGACTGCTTTTTCACAGCGAGGAGATTCATAAGACAATAGATATTCATATTTTTGCACGTTCTGCAGATCAGAAGCAGTGCAAATGTTACAAAAAATCTTCATTATTTCTTCGTTTTTATTTGTACAGAGAAGCAACCAGCTTTTACAGCAAAATTAGAACAGAATTCAACTCTACCGGTGAAAAATGAGGTACATAAAACTGCAACATACATACATACATGTTCATTCGTGTCATACTTGCTTCTGCCGTGTCTGTGGATGAGATGGCAAGGTGAGATATGCTGTGTCACACCGAACTAAAATGCTAGTCACTGTTCTTCCAAATTTCTCGGAGGAGTTCATATCGGATAGCATTTTGATTTGTGTTTTTCTTTGAGATCCAACTCGGCTTCGTTGAAGCTTGCAAGAATCGTGGGCTATCCATGGGGATGGATTCCAATGGCGAATTCAATTCATCGAGCTCATCATCGCTGGTGTATGATTTCCTGAGCAGTGAGGACCTGCTTCTTCTCAGTTCAGGTCGTCTTCCTACCTCCCCTTTACTTCCTGCCAGCAAAGCTGCCAAAGGTGGCAAATACACTATTGATGCAGCAGAGCATGGAAAATTAGCGATGAGCTTCTCCCCAGCTTCATTTGGATCCTAAATTGAAAGAAAAAAAAGAAAAAAAAAACTTGAAAGTGAGTCGCAAGTAATATGTTTCGTACTTTGCTGACAACTAAACAATTTGGTTGGCGGATTGCCGAAACACTAGATACAGGAGTAAATGATCGACCAACGATCCACATACAAACCTCAGAATTTAGTGCTTCTAGAACCACTTCAGGAACTGGGTCAGGACAAAACTCGTCTGGGACAAAGTTGTCAAGAACTCGCTTAATTATCAATGAACCAAATGCTGGGCACACCTTAAACCAGTACAATAATGCATCGTAAGCAGGAGAATTGCAAAAAAGAATTAGTGTTCTAAGAGAAACTGAACAGAAAATATTGGTTCCAAGGGTTGCCGCTCTACCTCCCTCCGTATGGTTTTGTCCAAGAGCATGTCTTTCGGGAGCATCATGAGATCACTTAGTGCATTTAGGAGATGGAATGTCTTGAAACATGTATCCTGCCTGTCATCACCATCACCGTCAGGTCCAAGTTGATCATCATCATCCATACCAAATAGGTCGGTAAGCACTCGAGACCAGTTCCCAATCTAATCCAAAGGTCACAGATAGAGAAGTTTCAGCTCATGGAAAATATATGCTAACACTCTAGATTTCTATCTATGTATTTCGGTTAACCTCAATGATAGTTCAGATGCATGGTAGAAATAAGGTTCACTTTGTAATCTACAAGTCCTTGTTGACTAGTAAGAGAGGGTGAGAGAGAGAGATGCACGAAATAAGTGAAAATAAACACCAAGTGATGTAAGAAACCCAATGTCGGCGAGAATGTCGGCAAAAGGCAAAACTTTTAATACTTACTGCATTTTTCAGCTGTGCTCCAGCCCCGAAACTTGATTTCCCAGCTGGAATTGGAAGAACCTTAGAATCGCTAATTGGGTCAGACACAGGATCAGTTGGGATTTCATCTGCAGATTCTCGAAGAATGGCATTAAACATGGCCATATCCAATCTAGCCACACATTGCTCCATAATCTAGCATCAGAGCTCAAGTGTAAGACTCAAAGAAACAAAATGTCATTAGTCAATAAAAAAGTCGTAGTAGCTAGTGATAGAGTTCAACAACATTTTAATTATCATGAAACCATTGCATAGAAAAGTGTAAAAAGAAGTCATGTTAACTGTTCTAAAATTGTGGAATGAAATTTATTGGGACTAGCAACCAGAGACCTACTGTAAATTTAGTAACAATTGGAATACCATGTATCTTGCAAGTTTATAAATGTTATTTTCTGTAGTCTACTGCATTTATTTAAGGCTTCCATTATACCATTTTCAAAGGTTGATTTTCACTCGTCAACGTTTCTATTTCTAATAATGGAACGTTTAAATGCTTATCATTCCATTTTTCCAATCTGTCTCCTTCTCTAGGGATGGCAAAAAAATGATAGAACTGCAATCCAAAAATCTCTCAGAGAAAATTACCAACTTAGCAAGTACAGGCAGACAGCCGCATTCATGGCCACCAGCGCGCACAGGACAAATTCTGTCGGAAGCATCCTTAAAAGCATTTTTCCAAATGTCCAATGATAAGTTCCCTTGCTCTTGATCAATAGATAGAATTCTTTTATAGCTCTTCCCTGAGTCAGGACTTGAGACTTTATCAATATTCTTTGCAGCAGATGATTGCATATGCGGGGCCAGGGTCTAGATTAAAACAAAGCAGGTATCAAAGTCAGCCATAGAAATCTATTACACGATTTTTGTATGTTTGAGCTTTTGTCACAAACATTTAAAGAGAAACAAATATGGAAGAAATGAATTAGGGTACGACCTGCCACCAAATTGATTCAATGATTCTGGAAAATATCCAGGCTTCAATCCTCTCCAGCGCTAGTATAAACGTTTGAGGGTGCCCCCAGTTACCAAATCTCTCGTCTTGCACAACATTTCTATCTTCTCTTTTGTCAGAAGATGATGCTTTACCTTTTACTTGATGAGATATATTATTCCCCTTTCTTTCAATTTGTGATCCAACAGAATATTGCAGATCGACGTCGCCATTGATTTGACAAATGACAGTTCTCAGCACAACAGAATTTGATAGCCAAAATGTTAACCTGTAATTATAGATTACAGATAAAAGCTCATATAAATAGGTACAAATATATGTTTTAAAAAAAATAGAGAAAATAAAATTATAAATATTGGAGACTGGATTCCATAATTCTTTCTCCATACTTTCAATGAAAAATAAGTGATTGCATAATTAAATACAGTAGATTCTGTAGTTGAGTCCTTAATGATGAATAATTATCTTAATGGGGACAGAATTGTTATCAGTAGGTCCCATATGCTAGGACGAAAAAGGCACTTAGGAACCCAACTAGGCATGCGCTACAAGAGTGTTAAATAGTTTGTGCTCGTCTCTTTCATGAATATGAAGTAGTTCTTATTTATATAACTGAATGGTGAAATGTGTCTTAAATAAAATTACAATCACATTAAATACCTTGGGACGTCATTTCCACATGCTTTCGCAATCAAAACTAATCCACAAACAGCAGTTCTCGCTGCACTTGCTCTTTGTGGCCTAGAACAATCACTAAGGTAAAGCCTAACTAGGCGTCGTGCAGGAGCATGGACTTTACTCATGGAACTTCCATGTTCAGCAACTGTAGAATATAGAGAAGCTTCAACTGCTGCGGCTTCTCTCAACTCTCCCTCAAGCATCTTAATCGTGCATTGTAATTGCTGGATTTTGCTATCCAAAATAGCACTTGTTGTATCTTTCGGATATATTTTGGCATCTTTCTTCTCATTGCTCCTAAAACTGCCAGTGTTTCTATCTGCGTGCTCTAGAGCATCATCTACCTTAACTTCTGAGATCTGATTACTAATGGGTCCAATACTCCTAACTGAATCTATTGATGATCGAACAGACTTCACTTGCTGTAATCTGTCACTTGTAAGAATATTGTTTTTTATTCCACTATTTCCTTTTCCTAAAGGAAATATATCACCTCCTGACAAGTCTTGTATACCAGCAGCATCTTTTGTATTGAGCGTCTTGTGGCTTGTAATTTCCATTTCCTTCTCCAACTTCTGTCTATCTTTCTTAATTTCTTTATCATCTTTGTCTACAACTGAACTATTACAAGTATCAAGACATGTTGTGTCCTCTTCCAAAAAATCTCTGCCACTAGCATTCTTCTCATGAATCTCCTCTACCAAATGGCCGGGTTCATTACTTTTCACACTAGGGCGGGAATCATCATCCTCTGGTGTTCCATTTGACGATGAACAAAATGAATAACTATCGTTATTTAAAGAATTTTTCAGACTGTGGATTGAACCAGAGTTAGGAGAGCCACTCATCGAAGCATGATCATTGACAGGACTTCCAGGATCAGAGGACAAGTCTACCAATGATGAAGAAGATGAATTTGGCTTCAGATTTTTATCAACTGTATTGTGCAGTATCAAAGATGATTCATCACTCCCTGAAATTAAGGTCCGTGCCTTCACATTGTCCCCCAAATATTGTGTCACCGAGCGATGTCCTTTCTGAAAATTCATGCCGAGTTACATAAGCCTTAGTACAATTAAGAGGAAAAAAAAGATTGGTCTAGCAATAGTCTGACCTGAACACTACACCCTAAAATCTAGAGAGATAGTAGAACACCATGACCTGAACACTACACCCTAAAATCTAGAGAGATAGTAGAACACCATGTAATGATGTTCATATCAACTTTCAAACTTCGGGCTAATTATTTCATTTGTAGAATAATTCTCTATCTCGTAGAATGATTATTCTAGGTTCATTCCACCATCTGATATAGACAGGATATTGCCTAGAACTTTTGGTATGATACTTAGAAGCAGGCAACTTCAAATCTCTCAAGAAAAGTAAAAAAAACATAGGATAATAGAAATACGAAGCTTAACAAAAAGGAAAAAGAAACTAATACCCCATCACTTTGAGGAGGTAGAGCGCCATCAGTTTCCATATTTGAAGGAAAAAATGTCATGGATGAGAGTGAAGAAATATCATCGTCAGTGAAAGAGGCAACGTCATTTTCCTCACCATACTCTTCATTAATCAAGGCTGAAACAGATTCACCAGCAGTACTGTCAAATGACATCCCTCTTGACAAGCTATCTCTTAGTAAGGAGCTACTATGTCCTTTATCAATGGGTTGAATTTTAATATACAAAACCGGCTGATTTGTGTTGCCAAAGCTCCGTTTGCAGTTCATTTGAGCATTTACACACTGTGCCTCTCTTACAATACCATAATCAGCTAAGTCTATGGTGGCACTGGCCAACAATGGGCCTTTTGAAGTTTTTTCCCTCCGAACTTCATACAAGTGAAACTCCATATAATTTTTCTTAAATCTGTCACCACTGCCACCTTTAGTAACCGTATCTCTAACCAGGGCCACAGATAACCTCAATGACTCATTGATTTCAATTCGTCCCTCACCAACAACTGATCCAAGGGTTGGCACGACAAGATTGGTAGACCCAGAATAACGATCACCATTTTCCCATTGAATCATAACAGAGCGAAGGGACCGAAGCGATTGTGATGGGGGCCAAGGCTTAATCTCCTGAATATGAATCAGATAATCAATTTTAATTGAGTCGCCTCTTCTGGTTTTTGCCTTCATGCTTGAAACCATGGTTCTAGAACTACCGTGAAGCTCCTCTAGCCAGGAATACTTTAAAATGCAGTTAGAAGTGCTCAATAATTATGACCCTGCACTCCATGATAGAGAAACTGTTCAAACAGTGGCAAAACTAGATCATTAACATGAAATATCAGGAAAATAATATGAATACTAGTTCTAAAGAATTTTTATTTGAGATGAAGGTCGTCTTTGCACCAAAAAGAAACAATGTGATTACATAAACGGCACCATGCAAGCTACTTGTATTATAGAAGTTTCTGATAAATCAAAGCACTGTAACTTTATTTTAACAAGTAAAAAAAACAACGAT
The DNA here is from genome assembly GCA_022433055.1 of Begonia peltatifolia. Taxonomy (NCBI): domain Eukaryota; kingdom Viridiplantae; phylum Streptophyta; class Magnoliopsida; order Cucurbitales; family Begoniaceae; genus Begonia; species Begonia peltatifolia. The sequence continues at coordinate 2,414,811 of CM039530.1, forward strand.
AAAGAATCCACGGGATTTCATCCAGAAAAAGGGAAAACATGAACTGCAAAAGTCAATGTAAGAAAACAATGCTGAATTTGGCTTTTCCTGAAGAAAACCTAAAATACTGCAGCTCATAGAAGGCAAGTAGGATTAAGTGAAGAACAAATAAAATCAGCAGCAGAGAGGCTACCGCCAGCAGTAGCATCCAAACGAAAGCAAATGCTAAAGTAACCATCAATGACAGATCCAGCAGATACGCAACGCAAATAAATGAGAAATACAGTCGAATTCGTCAACAAAATCCAAATTCAGAACAATGCAGTTGCAAAGAAGTAGAGATGCAAAGTGGAGATAATGAAGCATACTCTGGAGCACGGAAGAGGTTGGGAGTGAAATTCAGTGCAGAAAACCGGAGAAGTGAGACTGAGATCGAAAATCGACAACTCCATCAATGATTAAAACTTCTTGAATGAGAAGCGACAACGAAGAATGAGAAGCGGTTTCTACTTCGGGGAAGAACGACGCCGTATCGTAAGTTTTCAACGTGGTGATAACGACCCCTTGACCGCATTGCTTTGCCAGTAATTAAAATGGCTGAAACGTTGATCAAAAAGTGGAGACGACTCAGACGCAGTATATGCGCGTGGACATTACGTAAGCGATTCAATGGGTCACCGGCGTCACGCGATTAATAGGAGAGTGGGGGAGAGAGTGAAAAAAAACAGAGGTGTAGTTGTCGCTTGGTTGGCGGTACTCGCCGACACAGGAGTTTTGCACATTTCCTACTGTAGTGGGACCCGCACCAGTTCAGCAGTCTAATCGTGGGGCCCACTTCTGTCCGACTGCTCTTAATGGGCTTCATGTTTGGGCTTCGTCTGTTTTACTGCAAGGCCGCCGTAACTTAACAAAGCAAAACTCCGATAGAGACTAGCCCACTCTCTTCGGTTGGGTTCGGTTTCAAATTTTTTAAAACCGAAACAAAACAGATCAAAAAATAAAACTGAACCCAAATCGGACCCATTTTTGGTTTTATTACGCTTGGTTTTGATTATTATTTTTTCAATTTAAACTTGATTTTAGTTTAATTTTGTCCAGTTTAAACTCTAATTGAGACTATTTTATGACTATAATTTATAATTTATAATATAAAAATTATATAAGTATTATAAATTTTGTCCGTGAATGATTTTTAAAAAAAGGTTTCAATTCCAATTTTTCTAAAATTGAAATTAAATCGAACTAAAACTTTTGGTTCAGTTTTAATTTAACGGAACCGATTTCCACTCTTCCACGCGCACACAGATAGAGACGTCTCTTGGCTTACAGAATTTAGATTAGAAATAATTTCGGCGTCAGTGAGATTTACTACTCCGTCTTAGTATTTGAAATTCAAAGCTGATAGCGGGTAAGAGATTAAATGTTTATGGACATCCCCTGTTTATCTTATTTCTAGTCTACTGTACTGCCTTTACTGCTGTTTTGCACCAGTCACGGAGTATTTCCCTTGTCTTTCCATTTCATTTCATATAACTCTTGTTCATAGTTTACGGAGAGTTGTAGTTCTCCATCCTGCTACACGAAGCCTGAATGCACACATGTAAAGATGGAAAATGAAGAGTCTATAATTTAGGATGTTTTTTACTTAATTAAATTGTATTAGTGAGGGGGTAGTTCTGGTTAATCTGCAGCGTTTGTTTTATTTCGTCATTGATAGTTTGATTTATAGTAATGTGGTAGTAAGAGTGATTTCTGTGATCTGATGACAGGCTTGCTGTGCTAACGCCTGATACATGTAATGAAGGAGGGGCACCTTGAGATCTTACTCTAGGCTGGCGCTCTTCAGCCGGCTTGCGAGGAGGCTTTGCTAGACGGTGGCTATCACGGACGGGCTAGGCTAGCAGAGGTCCTCATGGGTTGTGATTTAATCCAACATGTCTGTTTTTTCTGCATTAATTTTCATCGCGCGAGTTGGTGACGTCCAGGCCATGAAAGTTTTGATCGGTAAGAGGGAGGATAAGATCTGTGATTTTAAAGACAACAATGGGTTTTCAGCGGCGATGATGACTGCATCGCCTGCTTTGATGGGTCATGTAGAAGCCTTCCAGATGCTGGCTTATGCAGGTCAGACGTAAAGCTTTGGAACAAATCTATGTGAGGATGTATAGTTTTTGTTCTTCGTGTGTAATTTGATTTCATCAAATGCAGAAAAATGTGAACTTTAAATGCACTACGTTCCAAAATCATCCAACTATCTAAAATATGCGAAAAAATCACTAACGATCAAGCGGTCTCCGCCATGACCGGTCGACCGGTCATTCCCTGTAAATAGGGGCTCTCTTCCTTTAAATCTCACAACACTCTCTTCATTTTTTTTAACTTCACTCGATTAGTTGACGAGCAAGATATTATTTTTTTTAATTTCTTTTATTATGCAATTAAAAAAATTTTATTTTATGCAATTAGAATATTTTTTTGTTTTTATTTTTTGTGGAATTATTTTTGTTATATATTTTTTCATTGTATTTGTTAATTGAAAATGCAAGAGTAGCGATATTATTAGTGAATATATTCATAATCTTATTTTTCGCACCGCTTATTTAGTAATGTATTTGTACTGTGTAAGTAAATTATGTTTAAGAAAATTAGAATTTAATTGGTCTGTTTATGAGCCTCCGGTCTTTCCTTGTAACTTACTTAGAGATTGTCCATCTAATGAGATTATTCAGAACAGTCTTTCCTGAAAATTATCTTGATCAGTATTTTTCACGTTTTATAGCGGCGACACAATTATCGTAGAATAATTTTATTTCTAATTCATTTTAATATATTGTATTGCTCATGTGATATTTTTAAAGGATTCTGATTCAAATAAATCGATTGATGTAAACGAGACAACAAATTTTGATGCCGATATAGACTGGCTGGCGGACGTTGCACCTGCATATGAAGATCTACGAGTATTTAATCACTTATATGAAAATGAAGAAAATTAATTTTATAATATTTTTCTCTATAAAATATTTTTATAATATTATAATATTTTTCTTTAAATAAATGACGACTTCTATTCATTTTTATAATATTTTTTTCTATATAAGTGACGATTTTTTGTTCTCTTCATCGATATTTCTCCACGTTCATCGGTTAGGTATGTAATTTTTTTTTTAATTAGATATTTATCTGTTTATACTGTACTTAATTGGATCACATCTGTTATCATTTTTCATAGTGCTTATAATAAAATTGTAATTGTACTGTGTAACTAAGTTAGTTAAAAAAAAATTCTATACTTACACAGTACAAGTACAATTTTATTATAAGCGGTACGAGAAATGATAACAGATATGATACAATTAAGTACAGTATAAACAGATAAATATCTAAGTAAAAAAAAGTTCATACCTAACCAGTGAACACGGAGAAATATCAACGGAGAGAATAAAAAGTCATCGTTTATATAGAAAAAAATATTAAAATATTATAAAAAAATAAGTAGGTGGTGGAGGTCGGCGGGTCCAACTACTGGACTAGTTGATCGGTTTATCCACACCAGTCGATCAATAGTAGTTTTTTCGCCTATTTCAAATATTAGATGGTTTGGGTGATGAATAGTATAGTTTGATGGTTTTTTTAACTTAAAAAAAATAGTTTGATAGTTATTGTGAAATTAATCTTAAAATTTTTTTTAATTGCATAATAAAAGAAATAAAAAAAATAATAATATTTTGCTCGACAATTACAAAAAATATCGTCCGAAAGAGAAAATAATCAAGATAAGTCGAAAAAAATAAGAAAAGTGTTGTGTCGCAACGTCACACGACATCATGACTCACAGCGAAAACTGGTCGACAAGTCATGAATCGGTCGACTGATCAGTCCACACTAGTTGATCAATAGTGGTTTTTTTACATATTTTGGATAGTTGGATGATTTTGGTGATTAATAATATAGTTTGATGATTTTTTTAACTAAAAAAGATAGTTTGATGGTTATAGACAAATTAATCTTCAGTTTATTATGCTAAATCCAGGTCTCAGCAAGTATGGAGCTCAAAGATGGGAAGAATCTTCAATCCACGTCACACGTGACACCTCAAATTTGTCGGAAAAAAACCTTTTTAAGGACGAACGTCGTCGTTTATTCGTGGCTGGCTGGCACTTCCTGGTCTACTCGGTAGTCACTCACTGGGGTGAAGGGAAACGATATCCACTCCTCGACCCAACATCTCGAATCACTACGTTCCGCCATTGGAGCTCCTCCATGCTCCGTTTCCTGCCCGCTGAGCTTCAAAAACTTCCAGAACTGTCCCTCGGTTGAAAGTTTTTGAAGATGAGGAGATTCTCGGCAGTTTCTTCCACTCATCTCTCTTTTCTACCCAAAGGAATTTCCATTTCCACCTCCACCTCCACCTCCACCAGGTTTTCATCTTCCTCTGTTTCAAATTCACGCCTATAAATCCTTGTTTTTACTAACTTTACTCTCTTCTTTGATGGCTTTCCTCTTAATCTTAAAAAGTCGAGTCTGCAACTTACGTTTTTTTTTTTGTTAATTCGACATTTCCCTCTTCTCAAAGTTTCTGAAAAGTGGCACTGTTGTGAACAAAAAAGGAAAGAAATTAATTTGTTTGACCAATTTTTAGATGATCTGGAGAGATGGACGAAGAGATTTCCGGGTTAATACTACTTGTTGTCTGTCACATCCTTGTATATTTTCGAATGTTGAAATGAGAAGATTTTGGCTTCTGCTTAAACACATTTACTTGTGAAGTATGGACACGCTGATTTTTGTTTTGTTTAATTTAGGGATCATCTTCCATTTGCTCGGAAAAGTTTTCTCTGTCAAGCAAAGTTTGGTAAGGTTTTCTTCTTTGGTGTGTTAACTCTATGTAAAACCAGTCTTTTCTTGACTATGCTAACCAGTACACTCTGATATTGTGGTAGCTGACTCTGAGACCGATGGATCTTTCAGCTTAAAAGTGGTATCTCCGACCCTCTTAGCAGCAGAAAAAGAAGAGGCCAAGGCAGTTTTGACGCTGTTCTTAAAGAAACGAGGTCTAAGCAATGCAGTCGCTGCCCGAACAATTAAAAAGTCTGATCTTTTTGTCGAACACCTTGTGTCAAAGCTTCATTCTGTTCATAAGTCTCGATATCTAGTAGGTTCGGAATTTGTTTTTGCGAATGGATGTGCTAAGAACTAAGTGATGATTATGTAGGTAGTTTCTAGGAGAAACAATGGCCAATTAAAGTATTTTTTCTTTTCAGGTCGGGAGCTTACGACTCTTGAGATTAGGGACGCTCTTAATCCTTACCTCGAATCTCTTCTTGACGAGTATGGAAAATTTCTTGTTGATGTGGTGGAAAACTTTCCGAATCCACCAATTGGAGACAAACCAGCTCCAACAACTGCAGTGCCTGTTTCGATACCAGTGTCAGATTCAACGATTGACGCAAAGAAAGTGAGGGCCATATCTCGAGTAAGCGAGACTGGTCCAGGGGGAAAGCTCAGGCCTCATATCCTCTACCTTATTGAGCTCGGGATGAATCTTGACCAGATTAAAGAAATTACTCGCAAATTCCCATCTTTTGCTTATTATAGTTTGGAAGGGAAAATAAAGCCTGTGGTTGAGTTTCTACTCGACTTGGGAGTTGCCAGATCAGATATTCCCACCATCCTCAACAAGAGGCCTCAATTATGCGGACTTAGTCTGTCGGAAAATCTAATTCCGACAATGGAATTTCTGGAAACTCTCGGCGTAGATAAGAAACAATGGGCGAAAGTAATATATCGCTTTCCAGCACTTCTCACTTATAGCAAACAAAAGGTGAAAGCAACTTTAGAGTTCCTCCATGAGATGGGATTATCGGAGGAGAATATAGGTAATATCCTAAACCGATATCCGAACATTATAAGTTATAGCGTGGAGGACAAATTACTACCCACTGCTCAATATTTCCGTTCGTTGGGAGTCAATATCGCAGTTCTTCTTTACCGATCTCCCCAAACTTTTGGATTGAGTGTTGAGGCAAATTTGAAGCCTGTGACAGAATTTTTCTTGGAGAGAGGTTATAGTATGGAGGATATAGGGACCATGATTTCAAGATATGGAGCTCTGTATACTTTCAGCTTGGTGGAAAACTTGATGCCAAAATGGGAATATTTTTTAACCATGGATTACTCAGCCTCAGAACTGGTTAAATTTCCTCAGTATTTTGGTTACAGTTTGGAGGAAAGAATCAAACCAAGGTATGCGATTATGAAAGAGAGCGGCATAAAGTTGTTGCTAAACCAAATGTTGACGCCTTCCCGTGAGGATTTCGATAAGATTTTGAAGAAGAAGGTGGAGAAAATGGTTTCGAGGATTGATCACGGGGAATCGCCTTGATTGAAGGGTCGGAAAATGAAGATGAGAAAGATGCTGGTTTGGTGGTAGAGATGAAGGGCAAGAACATATGGAAGAAGTGGTTGCCAAAGTAGATGGCTGTAGATTTCAGGCAGCATGGAGACAATGTAGTGTCTGAACAGATGATGAGAATAAAATGGCAGTCCTCTGCTGATTGAGAAACAAACTTTAGGTGATTGGATTATCGACGAAGAAGATGGTATGATTCATCAGTTGCTGCATTTGCAGGCAGGCAGGCAGGCCCTCAGCTCAGCCTATTAGTCTATTTCTTTTAGCTTTTATCAATTTTACGCATGGTCAATGATATGATAATACTTCTTGTTTTGGAGCAATTACGCGGTACAACATCCAGCTCCAATTAATTGGTTCTGTGACCGGTTCACTGGTTTCTGGTCATTTTTGAAAACTCCCAAGTTTATTATGTTTCAAGAATTAAAAGGTCCAGTCCCAAGCCCTAGCTAGGATTTTAGGCGGGGTAAAATTTGACCGAAATTGCAGTTTTAATTGTACTGTATGGTTCGGGCGGGTTCTATACCCACGGTTCTTGTTCTGGTTCCCGATTTTCTGGAATTGTGCGGTCTGGTGTCGGTTCTACATTTTCAAGAATCGTAAAAACCGAACAAGACTGTGGTCAAATATTCAACTCAAAAACCTCATAAAATCCAATCCATACTCTAAAAAGATTGGAAAATTGGCCAATTGGACTCAAACTCCAAAAATCCAGTTTAGAAACAACAAAAAATATAAATAATTTTATTAAAAAAACTTGGATCCAACAAATTGGTTCCGGAACCCACATTATCAGTTCTCGATCAATAGAACTGCGAGTCACTATTTCAGGACCGGACTGGACTGGCAGTTAGTAGCAATGAATCCGAAAAAGTAGTTGGAGGGTCCGGGTCAAGGAGGGTGGGCTATTGTGGGCTGGGCTAAACGAGCTATCTCGTCAACAGCCCGTTTGGTTCTGTCTAGACTGGCTTATTGCCTCTCTGCCCAGCCCAGACCCACATCCCCCAGGGCCCAACATTCTTGTTTCCCTCCCAACTCTTTTAGCCACTCTTATCCTCCTCCTCAACCTCCACTCCACAAGAAACCCCCATTCACCAAGTGCAGGAAGAGAAACTTTCTGAAACTTGAATCTTGCTACGCGCTTCTCTGCCTGATCTATCTCGCACTTGAATTTTATCTCCTTTTCTAACCCTAAACTGCATCTTCTTGCTGCGTTATGGAAGTTTGTTATTTGCATGACCATTGCATTTTAACTCCCATTCCTGTTTTTTCTTCCCCTTTGAACCGACCTTCTTCTGTTGTAATTTCCGTCTCTGCGCGTAGAAAATCCCCTCTTTTGCGTTCCTTAAGATCCGGAAATGGAAGAAATTTGTGCTTCGCTTCCAGCTCCGACACACTCGTCGCTGGCTCGCCCAAAGAGGATGGGAAGCACCGGGAAGTAGCTAGTAGCAAGGAAGAAGATGATTTTGGTGACTTGAAATCCTGGATGCTCAAGAATGGACTTCCTCCTTGCAAGGTTGCTCTCGGGGAGAGGCCTTCACACGACGATAGACACAGGTCTATTCATTACGTTTCTGCGAGCGAAGATCTTGAGGTCAGTTTTACTATTCCATCCTTCCTAAATGTTCTTTTTCGGAGTTTTAGTTATCTAAGCTTACCGTGGAGCCGTGAATTTTCAGGCAGGTGATGTTGCATTCTCTGTACCGAACTCATTGGTCGTCACTCTGGAGAGAGTTTTAGGGAACGAGACCATAGGTAAGGTACTGTGCATCGGTAAGGTGCTTTATTTGAGAGGGCTTGCAGTAGGGTCGTTACTAGCTTCTTGATTTATGTGCAGCGGAATTGTTAACTACCAACAAGTTGTCGGAATTGGCATGCTTGGCTTTGTATTTGATGTATGAGAAGAAGCAAGGAAAGAAGTCTTTCTGGTATCCATACATAAGAGAGCTTGATCGTCAGAGAGGAAGGGGCCAGTTAGCTGTCGAGTCGCCTCTTCTGTGGTCAGAAACTGAACTGGATTATCTAACAGGAAGCCCCACAAAGGTATTAGTATCAGTTATGATGTGGCTAAATAAATTGCATTAAATGTCTGTTCCAAGTTGATGAAGTATTTTCTTGTCTTGTTCAAGTTGCCACTAGAGGTAGCAAACTTGTTGGACCAGGTGGTTTGGAACTTAATTGGGAGGGTTGTCATGAGGGGTCTGAATCTAATTTGGTTCATCATGATTGGACGACTAATCTTTAGATAAAAGTTGGTATGGGCGTATGAATATTTCAACCTAAAAATAAAGTTTTATTTGGATAATAGTTATGGATATTTTCCTCTGGAGTGTGAGGTCTTGTGGTTATCAATTCAAAAGAATTATGGAAAAGCAGAGTGTGGTAAGAGCACAAAAACTTTGCTTCAAGCCTCATCGTGCAATTCGTGAAAACTAAGTTATCATTGCTTTGAGTCTTATGAAGATTTCATGTTGTATCAGATAAGGAATTGAACCATATTACATTTCGTAGCATTTGTGGATAGATGGCACACCGTTGTTCCATGACTTCACTAGCATCTGTTGACTCTATTGTTATAGAAAGAAGTTTCTTAATCTTCTCTATACTACATGGACCAAAATCAAAATGCATTTAGGAATCTAACTGTTGGAACTTTGAGATGATGAATTTGAAATTAGAGGAGTGGCGTGTCATTTGTCAAGGCATTTCTTTGAAGGTTTCCGACCGCCAAACCTGCTGCCCAGCTTTGTAGAATTCATGAAAAATGGATGGTCCCTGTCCATCCAGTGACTTCAAATTCTATTATATTATTTGGAAAAAGAGCATGTGGCAAATGTCAATGTTTTCCTAGATTATCACTTTGGGGTAGTTGTATAGGGTGACAATTAAAGGAAAAAATCTTCAATGAAATTTTTCTCCAAATTGTTGCCTCTTTTTTTAGTAAAATGAACAGAGACTGACCACAAAATTGTTCGGTTTTATTTATAAAAAATTTTGTTACATCTTTTTTTTACAGAATCTGACAAATGATCGATTGCACAAGAAGTTACATGTTTGACTACGTGTTTTAGAGACATGTAGCAAAAAAAAAAAAAAAGATTGAGATGCTGTGTCAAAGTGGGATTGTAACTTTTTGGTTCTTTGGATGCAATGTGATGATAACTTTTGAGGATAAAGTTTTTATGTTCTTGTTTTGTGGGGTAATATTAGACTTCCCTCGGTGAAATCAGATTAAACGTCAAAGAATGTCAGAATTATCCTCTTTTTTGGGGGGGTTTTCCTATTGGAAAGATATTGCAATATCTTGAGTAGTAAATACTTCTTTCTTGATTATGGAGGAGATTTATCCTCCCTGTATTGTAATCTTTTCTTCTTTTCTGTATCTATAAGTAAAACTTGAAGGAGGTTAAGAAAAGTTCATCTCTCTTCTAAATCAGGCCGAAGTTCTTGAAAGGGCTGAAGGAATTAAGAGGGAGTATAATGAGCTTGACACCGTGTGGTTTATGGCTGGATCTCTATTTCAGGTATTTTCTTGTTATAAAGATGACTTTACGCTTTAATTCTTCTCATTCATGTATGGTTAAAATAAAACCATTTGTCCTTATGATTTGATTCGTGTGTCTGTTGTTTTCACTATTCAGCAATACCCATATGATATTCCTACTGAAGCATTCCCATTTGAGATTTTCAAACAAGCTTTTGTTGCAATTCAGTCGTGTGTGGTGCATTTGCAGGTCAGTTTTCCTTTTTCTCAATGCCTTTTTTATTATAATTCCTTTATAACTAGTCAGAATAATTTATGAAACTAAAGATGATAATCAATACCGATAAAATGAAAACTATAGTCAATAATAACTATCATAAAAAGAAAGAGGACACTTATTCCATCACAAGGTTTTACATATATGGTATTAAACCTTTCTAGGGTGGTTTCCTCATTGGTTGATCTGTTTGATGGTATCAGAAGGTGAGTCTAGCTCGGAGGTTTGCTTTGGTTCCACTTGGTCCCCCATTATTAGCTTACAGAAGCAACTGCAAGGCAATGTTGACTGCTGTTGAGGGTGAAGTGCAATTGGTAGTCGATCGGCCATATAAGACTGGGGATGCTATTGTCGTCTGGTATATTATTTCATGATGGGAGCTCTAGGAACAACCACAAATGCTCTTCCTTTTTTTCCCATAAGTTGATACTTATTTCTGTCGTTTGAACCATCCTGCATTGAACGGTTTTCAGGTGTGGACCTCAGCCTAATTCAAGGTTGCTTCTAAACTATGGTTTTGTGGATGAAGATAACTCTTACGATCGTTTAGTTGTTCAGGTGATTGTAATTATCTTATTCTCAACAATATTTCATTAAGGCATCTGTCCTAATGTATTGTGACACTTATATTGTAGGCTGCTTTGAGTACTGATGATCCTCAGTATCAAGAAAAAAGATTGGTAGTGCAAAGGAATGGAAAGTTATCAGTACAAGCTTTTCAAGTGTGAACACCAAATTCTCACTGGAAAAAGAAGTTATTGTGTAACATTTTAACAACTTAGCTTTTCTTTTTTCATTCAGATTTGTGTTGGTAAAGAAAAAGAAGCAGTGTCAGATATGCTTCCTTATCTTCGACTAGGCTATGTTTCTGATCCTTCTGAGATGCAATCCGTTATTTCTTCTCAAGGTCCAATTTGTCCGGTTAGTTGTCTGATCGTGCTTTCACTTGAGCATCCTAAGATTTGAAACTTATAGTGACTTGGATTTGAGATCTGCTGAACTTAGAGTGATTTGCATTTGAGATAACAGGTGAGTCCCTGTATGGAACGAGCAGTGCTGGACCAACTTGCAAATTATTTTGAGAGACGACTAGCAGGGTACCCAACTACTTTGAGTGAAGACGAATCTTTGGTAACAATTATTTTGTGTGTTACAACTTACAAGTGACTACATTATACTCCATTTTTTCAGTTTGAGGCTAAATTCTACTCTACCCTGTTTCTTCGGTCTTGTAATTGACTGCATTCTACTTTGTTTTTATTTCCCTAGTTGAAAGAAAGTGATTTGAACCCGAAGAAGCGAGTTGCTACCCAGCTTGTTAGACTAGAAAAGAAAATCCTTCATTCATGCCTGGAGGCTACCTTTGATTTGATCAATGAGTTACCGGATCACACTATATCCCCATGCCCAGCGCCTTATGCCCCTTCCTTGAAATAGCAAGGTATATTTATTTAGTCCCAGCTTTTGCATTTGCAGTATGAATCCATGCATTGGATAAAGCCAATATTGCTTTATATTCCATACCTTTGCCCAGCTCCAACTGTGCAAATTATGGATCTTTGGTTTGTTAATCGGAAGCATCAGCTGAAAGGAGAATATCTAAGCCAGGTCTGGCAGTCGATTTTTTTTGTTTGCTGAGACTAGGTTTAGATGCTTGATTGTCTGCTCCATTGGAGTGATTTTGTATATATCTTGTTTCTCAGCTATCTGAACTCCTTGCTCTGCAACGAAGGGATTAGCCATAATGGTGGAACTAGTAGGGAGTTCTAGCTAGGGAGATTGAATGTTCATGCATTAGAATTTTGACAAATTAGAAGCCATTGATTGGATGTAAATTGAGCGAAGTCCTACCGGTAATTCTTACAGTGTTTGTATTGGTAATTTGGTGGGTCAGTTCCAGTTCCACCGCCTTGTAAAGAAGGAAGGTGTAGAGTCGCGTATCTCTTCCATTCCCATCCATAATATAGTAAGTCGCTGCCCGTTCGGTTTGCCAAATTTTAGCCGGCAGGATGAAAATGCCAATTTTTGTATTGGATGGGCTGCCCAATTCTCGTTCTTTGAAAAATGAAAAAGAAGATTGAAGTGAAAATCCATGCCATCAATCTAGTTTGGTTATAAAATAACGGTTATTTTTTTTAATAAAAAAACCTTAAAATAAGATTTATATAAAAAAAAAAAATTTAAAATTTACTATTCATTGAAAAAAATAAATAAATTTTAATAAACAATTTGAACTTAGAAGAGGTGAAGAGGCCGGCTTTTTCGGAGAGTATGGTTGGTCAAGTTAAACTAAATAGTTAGGAGTTTGTTTGTATTTTTTTTTTTTTTTTCAATTCAACTTCTCCTTATTAAAAAAAAATTAATAATTAATTTCAAAATATATATGTAATGATTTTGGATTTACTTGAAAATATTATCATACGTGCACTATATCATGGAAAGATAATGTAAAATTTTTCGTGATTTTCTAACATTTTTTATTATAATTATTTTACGTTAATTTTTTGAAATAATTCATTAAAATTACAATAAATCGTAAAAGTGTTACAAAATCATGAAATTTGTTAAGTTGTTTTCTCACGATGTGTTTAACACGTGGTAAAATTTTTAAGTAAATTCACTATCGTCTTATATTGAGAACAATATATAATTATAATAAATCGTACAAGTGTTAGAAAGTCACGAAAATTTTTACATTATCTTTTCATGATGTAGTGCACATATGATAAAATTTTGAAATAAATATAATACCGTTATGTATTTTTTTTGCTTTAATAAATATTATTTTTTTAATATGAAGGGTGTCCGAATTGAAAAAAAAAAATACAAATAGGCCATTGGCCGACTGATCCAACTAGATTAATCGTCCTCTCAGGAGAGGTCGACCTCTTCATCCCTTTTAGGTTCAAATTATTTATTTATTAAAATTTAAGATTTTTTTCAAATAATAATAAATTTTGAGGGTTTTTAAAAAAAATCAATACTTTAAATATTTTTTAAAAAAATCCTAAAATAAAAATTAATATTAATAAATACGGGATTTAATATGATATTTGTTGAGTTTGGGTTGTGTTTTGCGAGTTGCGAGTAATTTTTGTGGGAAAATAATAATTATTTGTACAAGTAACTGTGCATGAATTTACTCATTATTAATTAAATAATAATATTAAAAGTATATTTTAATTTTGTGAGAAGCCCAAAAGAAGGTACTTTTCTGGGCCCATTCAATTTATTGAGAGCCAATCGAGGCCCAGATAGTTCCACGTTGTGAGGCGATAGAACGAGTCGGGATGTAATACAGACGGCAGTGATTGATTTCCCATTTTCTCTCCCTACAGTTGCGAAGCTCCTCCTCTGATTCTTCTTCTCCCACTCCATCTCTCCGCTGCGCCTACTCTTACACTGCTCCTTCCCATCCACCTTTTGCATCTCTACTCTTTGTAAGTCCTTTCTTCCGGTACGCCTTTTTTTTTTCTCTTTTGATTTCCTCGACATTTTTCTGGATCGACTCCTTGATTTTTTTTTTTTTTTTTTTTGTTTCTTTTATGGTACTGTACTGTATTAGTTCGTGTTATATGCTCCTTTATCGGAGCTTATTCTTTGTAATCCGTTTTCTCATAATTTATCAGGCTTTTTGCTTCGGGGATTTTTTATGTTGATTGATTTGGTCCGAAATTGGGTCGAAGTCAATATAATTACTCTTATTGTTCGGCAGATAGCTTCGCTGAAATGGCTGGGGGAATGATGTGGCAGTTACTGAGGAGGAAACTTTATTCGCACCATGCTGTAAGAATACCTGCGGCGTCTTTCCTTGTTCCATCTTTTATATTTGGCTCTTGATTTGGCTATCTTCATCTTTAATCTCATATTCATAATTTCTTTTCTTAAGAAGGAAAGTATTTTACGATGAAATATTTTAGTGCAACCATGTTAAGTGCCCAATGATGATGTAGTATCTTTGTCTTATAATTGAAAATAAATGCTCTGGTTATTTTACCTACAGGCCTCTCCATATTTTTCATCCCTTGTCTCTAAGAAAGATGATCTTGGATCTGGTGGTATGAAGTCTCTTAGAGCTCTTGCACTCGTGGGAGCTGGTGTTTCTGGGCTCTTGAGTTTCGCAACAATAGCATCCGCTGATGAAGCCGAACATGGCTTGGCATGTCCAAGCTATCCCTGGCCTCACAAGGGTATTCTGAGTTCATATGATCACGGATCGTAAGTTCTTCATGATGTATTATGTATTTTTCATTAATTAAAAGTTTTGTTATGTAGATTTTTAAGTGACAAACCTTGTCTAAATTAGCATTGGCGTGAGAAATTGTTTTTTGTAGATCATTGTTTTCATTTTGGTCCCAAACATTGTGATAGGGTTGAAAATGAGACGAACACAAGAAATCAGTAGCCCTCTCTTAAATCTTTTTACATAAGTTTACCGTATGGGGGTCTATCACATGGCTGCCAATCCTCTCAAAACTTCTGACTTGCTGAATTATGCTGATACCTAGATTTATAACATTATTATATATGACTTGAAGCTCTAAGGGTAATTTTACTTGAACAGGATCCGTCGTGGCCATCAAGTTTACCAACAAGTCTGCGCGTCATGTCATTCTATGTCTTTAATATCATACCGTGATTTGGTCGGTGTTGCATATACAGAAGAGGAGACGAAAGCAATGGCTGCTGAGATTGAGGTTGTTGATGGGCCTAATGATGAGGGTGAGATGTTTACGCGTCCTGGAAAACTCAGTGATCGGTTTCCTCAACCATATGCCAATGAACAAGCTGCTAGGTTTGCTAATGGAGGGGCATATCCTCCTGATTTAAGTCTCATAACAAAAGTAATTCTCCCTTTTGCCTATGATCTTTTAAGGGTTTTTTTTTTTTCATAATGCATTATGTAATTGTTTTTGGTTGGTAATTCAGGCTCGACACAATGGACAGAACTATGTCTTTGCCCTTCTAACTGGTTACCGTGATCCACCTGCTGGTGTTTCGGTATTAATCTTTTCACTTTCAGGCCAAAATATGAAAAGCTCATCACTTTTTTCAATTTATATTTCTAATCATATATGTAGAATGAAAATCTGTGAAATAACTTCACGGAGAAGAAATGGTAGAGAGGCGACTTCTTTATGATAAATATAAGTTTTAGGCATTTAACCCCAAAAATTTTCTTTTCCTTTTATTACTGATGACATCTCTTGAAGGATTTTTTTTCTTTGAATTTGTTTTGTGGTGAAAGTAATCTTGATTATGGTATGTCAGACATTCTCTCCACCAGTCAAACTGTATATATATCCTACGATTTCTACGTGCTTTTGTAGTTGTCAACTTCGTTTTGTCTTTTTACAATTCACAATGTCACTCTATCTTTTCTTTTTTACCAGCTGTAAGCAAATTTAATCGCAATCTATTATTACTGATGTTCCAATCACTCAAATTTTGATCTGATATGAATCAGCTTCCCTGTCTTTACCGTCTTTAATGATATTAGATACGAGAGGGTTTGCACTATAATCCTTATTTTCCTGGGGGTGCTATTGCAATGCCTAAAATGCTTAACGATGGGGCTGTTGAGTATGAGGATGGTACTCCTGCAACAGAAGCTCAGGTTGGTTGATCTCCAGCTTCTTCATGGTTCGTCTCAGTGTCAAAAAAATATCTAATTCTTATGCATTGTGATGGTGTGGGGCAGATGGGAAAAGATGTCGTGACATTCTTGTCATGGGCTGCAGAACCCGAAATGGAAGAGAGGAAACTGGTATCTTGGTTCTTGATTAGTCATGCTTCTGAATTATGTATTGTTTTCCGATATGATTGTCTCAGAATGTACTTGGTTTCTCTTACTATCTATATACTCTGAAATGCAGATGGGATTCAAGTGGATATTTGTTCTCTCGCTTGCTTTACTTCAGGCAGCCTATTACCGACGCCTGAAGTGGTCAGTTCTCAAGTCTCGCAAGCTAGTTCTAGACGTGGTGAACTAGCTCTTAAGATTTATATCTTTTCTTTATTTACTTTTAGCGTCTGGGAACTTAATGATTTGGCAATAATGTTTGATTTAAGAATCAAAGATTTCATGCCATGTCAAATTGATTCGAATTTGTAAATTGTCGGTGGAGTAATTTGAGTTATTTCAGTTAGAGATAGAAATAAGGTAAACTCCACAAACAAGACGTTTTGTTCTGGTCAGTCATTCTAGTCTTGGTTAAATTTGTTTGTCAAAAACATCCCCACATGGTATGAGAAAGTTTCATATTCACAGCCAAATGGGTGAACTAGAATTAGCGAACTGCAGAAGAGGGGTTTGCATATTCTGTTTGTTTTGTTTATTCATCTTTCTATACATTTTGAAGCGCATAATATTATAATGAACCCAATCCTATTGTTTAAAAGAGTTGATGAAAATTTTAGTATTTTCCCGCGTGCTTTACAAACCAAAATTAGGTTTGTAGAATGTTTATTAGAAATTTGTTGTGAAGGAGAATTTATGAGTAAAGTTTGTAGTGTTTGGGTTGAACTATTAGATCAGGGGGAAGAAAAGCAGAGCATACCCAGTTTGTGGACCAGGAGGATAAGGCGAATTCGAGTTGAAGTCAGGAAAGTGAGGTAGAAAAAAATGAACGGATGCAAAGATGACAATGAAAGTAAATCTCTTGCAGCTTGGACAATGAGTTGTTGAGGTAACGCATTTTGCTTATCTGAGTACGAGATTGATCGGTTCTATCTCATATCACGAGAGAGTTGGCACGGTCTCGTGAGTTCTCCTAGTAATCTCACACACCACATTATCACGGTCTCGTGAGTTCTCTTATCAATGTCATACGCCGTGTTATGGAGTAGAACTTGAAAATAGAATTGTACAGATTTAGACGAAAAATAAACAATGTATGCATGTGAAAAAGGATACGAGGATCTCTCTCATCATAATCCTTGAATTATGACATTGTGATGACATTATGAGCAGCTTATGACACGATGATTCCTAACCTGGTACGAACGAGGCCATGATAGTTTGGGCCTTTGATTAGGCCCATTAAGATTTCAATGGCTGAAAGCCCAAATGCGCAGTAACCCCTTTCCAAGCTAGGGCTTCTTCTTCGATCTTAAACCCTATCAACAAAGTCTGAGACTTCTCAAAAACCCCTCCCTCCCAAATTGGAACTGAGTTCAATCGGACGATTTGCTTGGAAATGGGTAGCAATCAAGCCGCCGTCTCCTTCCTTTCTAACATAGCACGCGCCGCCTTTGGCCTCGGCACTGCGGCTGCAATTGTCAATTCGTCCCTCTACACCGTCGATGGTGGCCAACGTGCCGTTCTGTTTGACAGATTCCGAGGAGTGATAGACGATACAGTCGGCGAAGGTACTCATTTTCTCATCCCATGGCTTCAGAAGCCATTCATCTTCGACATTCGCACCCGTCCCCACACCTTCTCCTCCATCTCCGGTACGAAAGATCTCCAGATGGTCAACCTCACGCTTCGTGTTCTTTCTCGCCCCGAAGTTGATCGTCTCCCCTACATTTTTAAGACCCTAGGGCTTGAGTACGATGAAAAGGTTCTTCCTTCGATTGGAAACGAGGTTTTGAAAGCTGCTGTTGCCCAGTTCAATGCTGATCAACTTCTGACAGAGCGTCCTCACGTTTCGGCGCTGGTTAGGGAGAGTCTCATTCGGCGAGCTAGGGACTTCAATATTGTGCTCGATGATGTGGCTATCACTCATCTGTCTTACGGAGCTGAATTTTCCAAAGCCGTGGAACAAAAGCAGGTAGCCCAGCAGGAGGCTGAGAGGTCCAAATTTATCGTTGCCAAGGCCGAGCAGGAGCGGAGAGCAGCCATTATTAGGGCTGAGGGTGAGAGCGAGTCTGCCAAGCTGATTTCTGATGCAACATCGGCGGTTGGTATGGGACTTATTGAGCTCCGGAGGATTGAGGCCTCAAGGGAAGTTGCATCAACACTTGCTAGATCCCCCAACGTCTCTTATCTACCGGGTGGGCAAAACATGCTTCTGGCATTGAACCCTTCTCGTTGAATCAGTAAGTTTTCCTTTTTTTAGACGCTATTTCTATGTGCTGTCTTTTGCTTAAATTTATGCTCGTGGAATTTTGGATTTGAATATTGATCTTTTCTCTTTGAATGTTATTGGAAATCAGAGCATCGTAAATAGGTATCACTAGCTTTGTGGCTTGAGGTTTTTGAGAGCTGTAGTGATTTCATTAAATACAATGGTGTATTTGCGATATTAAGCCAGGAGCCAGCCGCACTACATACACACAAACACTAGTGTACACGCCCAGATTGCATTTTATCTATAACTCCAATTAGAATATTTAGGTATTAATGGTAATAAGTGTTAATTCTTTCTTTACTTTGGGGATTGCGTTGAATGCCAAAAACAATATGAAAAACAAGAATATTACTTTTGGTGGATGTATAACGGAAGTTCATACTCGAAAAGTAAAACTCATCGTATCAACATAAGATAAGAATGATAAACAACAGCATATAAACAAGAATGCAATATATATTGGCGATATCTTGATAACAATGCTATTCATGTACGCCACGAATTCTTCATCGAGAGTAATTACATTTGCTACTGTTTAAGCCGAGTATTTTTCCAGTTTTCTTCTTTAATTATGAGATGAAGGACTTTTAAATTGGGGGACTTTGATAAATTTTTGTTTTCTTTTGTATATCTCTTTAAATAATAAATTTGAACAATTTTGAAAAAATTATACAAACAGTTTTCGAGAGGTTCTCTATCGCCTAAATACAATAATTATACAAACAATTATTTTTTTTTGGCCGTAAAATTCAATCGTTTGTAATTGTTTTCTTATTCCTTTTTCAGTGCAATTACGCACTCGATCAGGGAGATTCATTGCTTAATTTGCTAGCTCTTTTTCTGGGTGCAGGTATTGCATAATTCCATGATTTATTTCTGGACGAATTTGTTTTTCTTTGCTTAATGAACTTGAGATTGAAAAATAAAGACCGTGAAATGCATTCATTACTTGTCTGTCTGCAAGGATGGTTCCTCCAGCAGAGATTGTTGTATCGACAGCTTGCATGAGTCAGCCAATGTCTGAGTGCATTTTGTGCTTTTGCTTAGCTGAACTAGCTTTTGACAAAGAGCTTCATCATTTTACTGCAATTCTTGTTGTCTGATTGCATTCGAACAGAGAGCTGTAATTTTCTGAGTATTACTTAATGCGAACATATGTATGCAACCGGCTTATTCAATATATTTGTTACTTTTGAACATATATATATATATATCCTCCATTGGAAAAAATTCTTGGTTTAGAGGCAAAAATGTGTGCTTGGAATTTGTAAAAAAAAAAAAAAAAAAAAAAAAAAAAAAAAAGGTTTAGTTCATATGCCAGTGAATAATGATTAGTACAATTTAATTTATTTCCTTAAATTAAACATTAATTATACTAATTATTATTTAATCAAGTTTAGTAAATCTTATATTAATTATAATAAGTTATGAATGTCATGACAATGGTTAAACTCCATTTGTCTACAAGCTGCTTCACCACCTATTAATTTATATAATTTTTGAATAAATTTCAGATTAATACGATACCACTTACCAACAATGCATAACACTAATTTGAAACACCACAAGTCCAAAATATGCAAACCAACTTTCAAATGAAATAATCAAGTTTGTAAATAACATAGTCGCCTATGAGCTGATGACACATTCAAGTAGGCATTATTCAACCAAAAGACATTATTCAATCAAAAACTAAACATCCTATGATGAAATCTCCGAAAACCCTTCGTTTTTAAGCAATTTTTCTATAATTATCTTCAAGGCAGGAGCACTCACCCCGCATTTCTGATCAGCAAAACAGGATCTGCCCTCTTCAGCCGCCTTGCAAAGCTGCGGGTCTAACGGCACTTTGCCTAAAAACAGAACGCCCATTTCCCTACACATTTTCGCAGCACCGCCACCACTGCTATCAAACACTTCACTGCAGGCAATCAAATTCAGCAGCTCTGGAGCCTTTTCCCTAATGTAGTCCACAACCCACTCACTCACATCGCTCTGTCCACCCGTCTCCATCATCCTGAAGAACCGCAAATCCGTCAATGGAATCGACAAGCCACTCATGTTTTCAACTACACCTAGGACTTTTACTCCAACTTTCTTGCAGAAACTCACTTCTTTTCGCACATCAATCAAAGAAACCTGTTGCGGGGTGGTAACTATGATTGCACCATCTATTCCAGTATGCTCAAGACATTGGACGATTGAAATATGTTCGTCTGAAGTTCCAGGAGGAGCATCGACCACTAGAAAGTCAAGTTCTCCCCAATATACATCCTTGAGGAACTGTTTGATGAGGCCGTTTTTTCGTGGCCCTCTCCATATAACGGCTTCGTCGGGGCTAGGAATCATGAACCCGATCGACATGACTCCGAGGTTGGATTCGACGTATACGGGAGACCATCCGAGGTTGCTCTGATGCACGTCTTGACCTTCCAGACCAAGCATTTTTGGTATGCTTGGGCCACAAATGTCAATGTCCAGAAGACCCACCTGAAAATCCATAGCTGCAAGGGCAAATGACAGTTGGGCAGAGAATGTGCTCTTGCCAACTCCTCCCTTTCCTGATAAAACTAGGATCTTATGCTTTACAGTTGCCATTCGTTCGGCGATTGCGACTAGATCTGCAGATATAAATATGTCCAGAGTTAGGAAAGGTGTCTCCTCCTTGAGGCATATCACATCACAATCTACATCTACTGATTGTTGAACGGAACCAATCACTCAAGTCTAAGCCATCTTTATTCGTTAACCAAAAGAAAATGTATTGAAGGGAAGAAATATACAAAGGATGACAACAAATCCTCATAAAATAGCAATACATAAAGATTTCTTTAGCCATCCGAGAGCAACAATATTATTAAGCTATATCGTATAGGTTTCTTTAAATATCATTGGATGTTCATGCCAACTTATACACACCTCAATTTCTTAGACCTAGCAAGTTGTGCCTTCAGACGTTTCATTATGCTAGTCAAGTAAGCAGTTGATATCACTACCAACCAGCAAGGAGCATAGTTTTTAAAAGTTTTTCAGGCACAAGGGAATTCGAAACTTGGAGGAGCATACCGTTAAAGTGGCACACTTTTAAGCCAGTGGCTTGAAGGATATAGAGGTGGTCAGACAGTTATAAAGACGAGCAAAAGCATAAAACCAAATAAAAAGGCGACTGCTTTACAAGAGCTAATTCTCATCAAGTTTATACACTTATATGAGAAAGAATTGAAACCACCCAGCTTGCTATCAGGAAAGAAAAAGGGAATTGAGAGAGAGAAAGAGAGATACGATGAAGAACCTGGGTCAGGGCCTTTAGGAGCAGTAGCACAAGCTTCTTGATTCGGGCATCCTTGGCACGAATCGGATTTTCCGGCAGACTCTGATCGAGGTCCTGGACAATCTGGAAAACAAAAAAAAAAAAACCTCGCCGAATAAAAACATGTACAAACTAATGTAATCGAGGAGGAGGAAAATAGAAAACCATTACGTTCGTTTGCGTTTTCAGGAATCTCTCCGTTCTCCATTAGTGGCTTCTGCTACTCTTTGAAAATATCTGAACTTCTCGAGAAGGAATTTACGCTCGGCTACGAATAGACACCGGTTCTCCTTCTAACCCTTTTCTGTTCTCCTGGTTGATCGACGAATTCTCTAATCTCCAACCGACAACACGAAAGGAAACGAACCCAATAGTTGAGCAGAACGTATCCAGCTGGTTTTCTTAAATGGGTTTACAGTGAGTGAAAATGGCGAACCGGGAGTGTGAACTCTTGACCGTCTGGCCCAGGGGCGCTAACTGGGCTGTCGTTGAAAAGAACAAATCTTCAAGAGTATTAATTTTGGGCAAAACACAAAAAACGACCAAACTATCAATTGGGTTCAAAAAAAAAAAAAAAGATCAAACTAATTTTTCATCTAAAAAATAACTCAAAGTATTGCAAATGCGGTAAACCGTTATGCCCTCCAAAGGAGTTTTTTGAGGGAGCATAGTTTGTCCCCTACAGAGAACGGTTCTCTACACGCGACAAACTCTGCTACCTCAGAAAACTCTTCACAGGGGCATAACAGGTTGCTGCAGATTCAATTTTTATCAATTGTCAATATTTTGAACTATTGTTTAAACAAAAAATTAGTTTCATCTATTTTTTTAACCTAATTGATATTTGGATCTATTTTTTGAATTTTGCCCTGAATTTTTTAGAAAACAACACTCGTAAAATAAGTTTTGTTTTTAACGTATTTTAAGATAAAGATGGAATAAAACATTGAATTATAAGTATTTTTTAATTCAAATACTAAATAATTTTTTTTTGTTAATTCGAATATCAAATTACACGCTATTAGTAAATTGAGTCAGGCTTAAAATACCCCAAAAAATAAAATCATTTGGATCCATCACAGAAACAAAAACTATTAAAATACATTTGGAAATTTCCACCATTCGACGAGTCTGGAAAAGGTGAGCTCCAAAGGCGTGATCAAGGAGTGGAGAACCCAGTAAGTTTGCCATTGTTGATCATCAACAGGAGACCTACTCTCAATAGCTCTAATTGAAGCATATCTACAGACAATCAGTCGTACCCATTTCAGTAACGTTATAAAGAGTATGATTCACTGGCACAGGATAAACGACACCAACTAGAGGCCTGCAAATCGAACCCAAACAATTAGATGACCAAAAATTAAATAGTCACGATAAATCCAAGGTTATATTTGATTTTTTCCTTTTTTTGTATATAAAAAAAATAGTACACAATTCAATTTATTTATCAGAAATTCACGTGATATAAATATTTAAACATATAATATTACGTTTATTCTCTTAAAATATTTACTGACATATCAAACAATGATTGATATAATTAATGTAATAAGTCAATCATTTATAATTTATTATATTAATTGTACCCATCAATCATTATTCTACGTGTCAAAAGTATTTTAAGATAGTAAAGAAGAATGTACATAACATTATTTTTTTTTTTTACAAGTGAAAAGTATATTATCAAATATAATACATTCGACGTTAATTATGTACAATAATATTAGAATCAAAATAAAAGGATAATACTGCATTTAGCTCCTACTTTTACCTATTCATTTTTATCTCCTAACTTGGTTAATATAATTATTACCGTATATCATAAATAATTAAAATAAATTATTAATTAATTGCGCCAATTAGTTAGTTCCACGTCAAAAATTACGAGGTAAAATTAAAGAATAGATATAACATTGCATTAAAAAAAATTGTACTTTTAAAGCTAACGAAAATTTAAAAAAAGAAATCGCCATTTTGAAGAACCTAATCGTCAAAGCCGTGAAGCTCGAAAAAAATGAATGGAACACCCCTTTAGAAGGACATGGATCATCTCACATTTTCTCTTAATTTATAAAAATCTTATTTATTTAAAAAAAAGACTTTTATTAGCATTTTCCATACCAAAACAACCCAAGCCAGAATCGAACATCCATTTATTAATACGCAAATATAATACAAAATAATTCAACTATTCGCACCAAACTAGAATCTTATTTGCCACTTTGGTTTTAAAAGAAGCTTTAAGCTAAGAATACAAAGAAACTCCTCTCATTGTGCTCTGCATGTATTGAATGTATACATATATCTATATATCGTAATATCGAGCATAGTAGATATTACAGCGTCGGAGGAATCCATATATACCCTTGAGTTTGAACATACCCGGCTTTTTCCAGGAGCTCGTCTGCCTTTGGAGGGCCTCGGCTACCCGGAGGGTATGGAGTTGACTTGAGTTCCCCTTTGTCAATTCTATGCAAAAGAGGAGTGAAAATCTCCCAGGCCGCCTGATCATTGCCAAAAAATTATCATATTTCCAACTTATTCAACCTCTGTGATAATTTTAGTTAGTGGATATGGATAGAGTACCTTCAATTCATCTCGGCGAACAAAATGCTGCTGATCACCTCTTATTCTGTAAAAACAAATAAGAAAAGAAATTTTCCAAACAATCATCATGTCGTCAAACAACTTCTATTAATGTCGTAAGATTATCAGTCAGTCTACATAATGTAACCGATAAGTTTGTCCACAACATACGTGTCGAGAATTAGTCGTTCATATGCTTCCGGTATTACAACATCTTGATAACGCTGTGTGTATGACAGGTCAAGTTCACTCTGCACAGCAGACATCTCAAGCCCTGGCTTCTTGACCTGCATAACCATGTGAATATCCAAGAAAGATAACAAGTACAAAATTAATTCATTCACGTAGCACGCTGAAGTCGGTGAAAACTAGAAGCATTTGATATTATAGCACAAAAGAAGTTCACACTTCAATAATTATCCTTCTCATACCGTTAGCTTCATGTAAATAGCTTCAGAAGGTTGAAGGCGTATTACAAACTCATTCCTCCCATGCTTTTGGCCTACATCATATCATGTTCCATAGGAAAACTTTTACCCAAGGTGGTAAGCATAAACAGTGTGTTTTTACATTTCATTCGACAAAAATTAACAAAGATATGCATTGGCAACGTGAACATTTGATTACTAAGTTCAAAAGTTTGAGCAGTCTTACATTTGAATATGTCACCAGGAACATCCTTGAACTGAATTCTTATTTCAGCTTTTCTCGAGTTTAATGCTTTGCCCGCCTTTAATATGAAAGGTACACCTGCAGTATTAAAAAAAAACGACCAATAATAAGTACAATTGAGAAATTAGTTCGCTGATAACAAAGAAGATAAGTGATTACCTTCCCATCTTTCATTATGCATTCTTAAAATTACTGTTGCAAACGTCGGTGTGTTTGAGTTATCAGGAACTGTTGGGTCATCCCGGTAGCCTTCGTATTGTCCAAGCACAACCTCTTCATCTTTAATTGGGAGCACTGATTGTAGAACCTGGATCGAACAGATTAATAAAAAGAGTAATAAATAGGTGATGATATTATTCCTACATCATCAAGAGGTTCCTACAATTGGTGGCTAATTTCATAAACTCAAAATCTATAAAATATGGTAAATCAAGTTACAAAGAACTACACAGTTAAGCAAAGTGGAAAGCAAAAACACAAAAGACAAGTTTGGAAATACTTCTTTGTATGGTTATAGCGACAGGAAATAAAATAGAAAAAACAACCTTCACTTTTTCATCGCGAATGTGCTCTGGTTTAAGGGAAATAGGCCTCTCCATAGCAACCAGACATAGAACCTGAAAAATGTTAGAAAGATATGAAAGAGAATCCAACCACCAAAAGATAAATTTTCTTATGGTGCACTGTCCAATGATAAGAGAATTCAATTATGGTAGTTTGGGTAGGGATTTCAGCGCGCAAATTGCTCTAGAAAACACTAGGTATACAGCAACTCATGCTTTATAGGAGAATATGCAAGTGACACATTTACTTGAATTATCTACCTGAGAAAATTTTAGAATCAAAATTTAATAGAACTGGCTAGTTCCATGTATCGATTACTTCCATTTCTAACTTCAATAGGGATCAACATTCCTAACAGATGTAAAATGATTTTTTTTTTATCCTTCTAGAATATGCAGCATATTTCTCGAAATTCTTACCTGTAGTAGGTGATTCTGAATTATATCACGGATAATTCTGCGAAAAAAAAAATTAATTACTGCATGATTTTTGAAACCTAAACATTTAATATCTGAAAAATTTCAAATTAGGACGTGCAAAGCTTCTTCAAGAATATGGAATTACGCCTATAAAGTGAGACTTGAAATGTGAAATACCTTTTACAATACTAAATGCATTATATAGAATAAGAAAATTTTATAATAACTACGGTGATGAATAACAAAAAAAAAATTATAATGAAGTACCCATATTCATCAAAGTATCCACCACGCCCTTCAGTCCCAAAGTCTTCCCTAAATACAATCTGCCAGAGCACCAAGTTCAGAATGAGAATTTGGTTTACCATCATTTAAAAACTTCATCTATGGAAGGGAAAAAAAGGCCACACTATCATTTATCATAGAATAGGTATATAATCAACAAAGTAACCATAAGATCATGCAGGAATATAAAAAATGGCGTGACAGTAATAAACTTCTGCAACCACAATTCAGAAAAACAAAACCCTCACCTGCACATTGTCAATGTTGTCACGGTTCCAAAGTGGCAAAAAGAGTCGATTTGCAAAACGAAGCACCAGCTGCACAGGGAGAGGCATAAGCATATACATAAAAGGAAAATACTTTAACACCTATGCCTGCATATATTACCAAATTTTGCACCAATTCTTTTCCCAAATAGTGATCAATACGGTAAATTTGTGGTTCATCAAACAACTCCCCAATTTGTGTACTTAGATGCTCAGCTGATGCTAAATCCTTGCCAAAAGGCTTCTCGACCACAATTCGAGTCCATCCACCAAGATCAGCTAAAAAGGAATTGATAAAGTCCAATTAAGTACCATGAAAAAGAAATAAATAAGACATTACCGCTCATTGTCATATAAATAACAATGATGTGCATCATATAAAGCTTACATCTATTCATGCAATAATGCTTGATCATCTTGCAGACAGATGGATATACAGATGGAGGGAGAGCAAAATAGAAGAGCCTTCGAGATGATCCCTCCATACTATTATTGGAGAACTCATGCTTTGAAATTTCCTTGTCCAGCAGTTGAAACCCCTCGGGAGAATCATATGAACCACTTACATATTTGATCTGCAAAACAATTATTTAACCACAAGAAATACCTAATGTGAGAACAAAAGTTCACAAATAAGGTCTTTACTAACCAGCTGAAGAAACTTGGATACATCTTCCAATAGATCCTTTCCAGCAGCTTTGTCACGGATCAAATATCTGCAGATATTATCAGATTTATGATTGATTATCTTATGTGACATATCATGGAACACAGTTTCAATGGTGTTCGAGCACAAAATTGTATGCTATTACTTCACATTAAATAAATCAAAGAATGCATATCATGTAAATCAGATTTGCTCTTACTTATCTTAACCATGGAGAATTAGAAAGGAAATAACACAAGACATATATCTCACCCTCGTATGCGGTCTCTTAGATCATCATCTGAAATCTTTGTCCTAGCATATCCAAAAATCTGAACTTCATTTGGCTGAATGAACCTCTGTGATCAACAATAAAAAATCTCAGTTTGAATTTCCGCATATGTGCCATTAATTCGACTAAAAAATAGTCCTAATACTCCACTAGCCCATTACATCAAACATTCAGTTGTCCTCTTTTTCATAAGAGATAATGATAGTAAACTGTAGGCAGAGCATTTATAGTAATAACAAGTTACTTATAACAAAGATATACATCTACACTGATCTTCGTCATAAACTAAGTGAATTTAATAATGCAGGCAGAACTTGAATACTAATATGCTTCAATTCTCAAACCGATTAAGCAACAACCTAATTGAATGATGTTGCGAAAATTAAGCCACTATCAAACCTGGCGGAAAAGGTTGAAGAGAGCTGGAAAGGTCTTCTTTTTAGCAAGATCTCCAGATGCACCGAGCACAACAATGGATAGGAACCCAATTTCAGGCAAATTCTCCTCCTCCCCTGAGAAATACTCATTTCTTGACTGAACTCTTTTCTCACAGTGCCATGAACCTGATTCCATCTCAGTTGAGGTATCCAAAGAAATCCCAATATTTACGTCAACTACGATCAGGGTACAGTTGGATTGGCTGAAAGAATATGATCAAATATCAAGAATCAACAATAGCTCCCAAAAGTACAATGATTTGCAGCCACAAAAACAAAAAATGAAACATACTAGAGACAGACAAAAACAAAAAAACAAAATAAAAAATACAGAGAGCGTGCTCTTTTTGAACGTTTAAGACCGGTCAGAGTAGTTTTTCAGCTTTAATAAATAATCTATTCATCAGAGTCAACAACGAAACACTGACGTCCAAACAAAACTTAATCACAGCATTCCCCGCCAATTCGGAACGATGATAGAAATAATATACATATTAAATTCCATCGTAACCGAAAACGAACAAATCCAGAAGCAGAAAATCACAATTTTCAAATCACACAAAAAAAAAGTCAGATTTACATGCTCAAAAAACGAAACGAGAGAGAGAATTCGAGAGCCGGAAATGGAGATCAAATTCAAAGACACACGGAAGCACCATCCACCAGTATTGCAGAGTCAAAATCAGAAAAATCAAACTTGGTAAGCCGAGTAGAGTAGAGTACAGTAAAACGAGAGAAAAAGTAGGAAAAAAAGTGAGCCGAGCCAACCTTCCTCTTTCAACTAGATTTTGGGTAGGAAGTAATGGAGATTGAACACAGGTGTGGCCGTGAGCAAGAGTCGTCTTCTCACGAAACTCCCTCCCGTGTTTCCATACCAGCCGCCATAATCACGTCTTTTCACAATAGCCCCTATATTTGTGTGTATTAGATTTTTTGTATGTATTAATAAATATTCTAGTCTTTGGAGCCCGGAACTGGATGCAGAAAAATGCAACTAAATACTAAGCCCTCCTCGCTTTAATTCTATTAGACAGTTTTTATTTCATGATCTAATTCTTGATAATTATTCGGCCGCTTTTAACATTCTAGACGATCAGATAGCATTTCGGCTACTAATTTCGGACTTTTTATTTCAAGTGAACATAAATTCCACAATTAAGTTCATTCAATGAATTCCTACTTCTTTGGAATCAATCAACCATTAGAGAGTAGAGATGTTTAACGAGCGAGCTATTTCGCCAGCCCGCTTGCTCGGCTCGCTACAGTAACGAACTGAGTTTGGCTCAATTTCATGATGCGGGCCGAGTCGAGCCTAAACGTTCGGCTCGTGAGCCCGGCAGAAACCGAGCGAAACGAGTGAGTCAACGAGCTGGCTCGTTGGCTCGACGGGCCAGGTTCACAAGCCAACCCCGCCCCTCCTCTCTTGTCGGCTGCTGGTAATTTCAACTTTTTTTTATAAACAAAACTATTTTTCAAAAATAGCTTCAACATTCAACTAAAAAAATCAAGGAAAAATTTCTACCTACGGCGAGATTTTTAGTCACAAAGTTGACGAGCATTAAATAGGTCGATTTGGGACTTATTTCGTCAAAATCGGCCCCGATCGATCGATTTCTTCTTTCCTCATTGTTTGTCTCTCCTCACTCGTCTCTGTTTTTCGGGGCGCCAAAAGAAAGAACTTTTTCAGACTTTCTTTTTTTAATTTTCTTTCATTATAATTAATTGCAAAAGGCAAAATCGAAATAATATCGAGAAGACGATTTATCGCATAAAAAAGGGCGACGCATCGCCCTACTCTCTGGAGTGGGGTGATGCAAATCGACCAGTGAGACGTTACATTTCTCAATGAGGCGTTGCATCGCCCTACTTTGATGAAGTGGGACACTACATCGCCCCAAAGGGCGATCTTGGGGCAATTGATCACCCCACTTCCTGGGGGCGATACATCGCCTTGATTGATCCTAGGACTGAGAGTGAATGGGGTCAATGTTAGTAAAAAAAATATTTTATTTTTTTCTTTCACATATAATAAAATATTTTATTAAGTTAAGTCAACATTTAACGAAGGCGATTCATCGCCTAATAGGAGCAATTGCGATGTGCGCTAATCGATTTAACAATTAACAGATTGCGTAGATTGCGAGCGGTTGCCGATCGCCTATGTTAGCGATCTATCGCCCCTCACGCTGGTTCGTCCCGATCAATCGCCTCATATATAGGCGCTCGACTCGCGAGCACGCTGCAGCAGTGGCTCTCGTGTTGGTCCGTCCCGATCGATTGCCTCATATATAGGCGATCGATCAACTCGCGATTGAGCGCGCTGCCGTAGTGGCGCTTAAGCGGCGATCAATCGCCAATTGGTGATCGTTGCGCTTGCACTCAGGCAATCTAACAGTTTTATTACCGTTGCGCTTGCACTCACGCAATCTAACGGTCTTATGACCGTTGCGCTTGCACTGACTCACGCAATCTAACGTTTGTGACCGTTGCTCTTGCCCTCACGCAATCTAACGGTCTTATGACTGTTGCCCAGCACCACCCAACATAACTCATCCACCGTCACCCGGCCTCCCTATAAATTCTTTCCATACTCTCTGTTTTTTTTCATCAATTTCTTTTCATCTCTCTCGATCTCAATTTACTTTACATCTATTTATTGCTATCAATTTATTTATGCTCTCAAGAGTCAAGTCTCATTCAATACTCCATCTAGTGTTGTTTGAATATTCGATAAGGTAAAATGTAATTTATTTTTTATATTTTTAATTATATTTGTAACTTAATTATATTTGTAATTAAGTTTTTTTACATTGATTTTTTAGGTTTTGTACAAGTGGAGTTGATCACTTCATCATGCTACGCTACGAATTTTGTTGAATAGTATTTTTGCAGTATTATTTTTTTTGAAATTTACTTTAAAATTTATTTTTAATAGTTATGGATTCACGTAATTATAATATTCTTGATGATGATATTGAAGAAATTAGAGAAATAAATCATGTATTTTCAATAGGACAATCATCTTCATCTGCACAAGCATCCACATCATCATCTCAAAAAAAAAAGAAATAAAATGTGTGAAGTATGGAAACATTTTGTAATGAAAGAAATTAAAATTGGTAAAAAAATAGAATCTAGAGCACAATGGAACTATTGTACTAAAAATTATGCATATACTTCTAGTAGTTCAACTAGCACACTTGGTAGGTATTATAAAAAATATCACTTAAACGAGTAAGTTGGAGACCCTACACAAAGATGATTAAATGCTAGTGGTAGTGATACTTTTTTATATTTACAAAATAAAATGCGAGAAGGAATAACAAAACTTGTAGCACAATGTAAATTGCCTTTGGCATTCACCGATAATGATGAATTTGAAAAATTTATGAAAGAGTATGTTACTCCTAATTTTAAACGTATTTCTAGAAGTACAACTAGATATGATATTATTAAAATGTTTAATAATATGAAAAATGAACTAATTTCATTTTTTTCAAGCGCCCATTCAATGTCTATTTGTATCACTTCATATTTATGGAGTGCACGTAATTCTGTAGGGTATGTTGTTGTAACATCTCATTTTATTGATGAATCTTGGCTGTTAAATAAAAGAATTTTAGGATTTCGTAACTGTGAATATCTTCACACTGGTATTACTATTTATAGATATATTGTAACAATATTACAAGAATATTCTATTCGAGATAAAATATTTAACATAACACTTGATAATGGTAGTGCTAACGATGCTGTTATTTCTCATTTTAAAAATTATTTTCAATTACATACTACTCACGATTTTTTTTTTCCATATTAGATGTGTTTGTCATATTTTAAATTTAGTTGTTAAAGATGATATGACATATATTTTGCCTCATATTGAATTAATTAGATCCGCAATTTCTTATATAATTGGATCTAATTCGAGACAACAAAAATATAAAGAGTTTTATAAAACTGCCCAACTTAAACCACGAAAATTAAAAATCGATGTAGATAATAGGTGGAATTCTACTTATTTAATGTTAGAAAATGCTAGGCTATATTGGCAAGTTATTTGTACTTTTATTAATGAGAAAACACAAAGTATTAATTTTGATAAATGTAGTTCCGACATAGTTAATATATTTCTTGATTTTTTAAAACCATTTTATGATGTTACGAATGAATGTTCGAGAATTTATTATCTCACTTCTCATCTTGTACTCCTAATTTTTATAAACTTAACCAGTAATTTTGCACAATATCGACAAATAGATATATTTAGAGATATACTTAACAAAATAAAAATAAAATTTAAAAAATATTATCTGGATATTTCTCTTATTTTTTGTTATGCATGTATAATGGACCCTCGCTATAAATTAAGAGTAGTATGTCTCATGATTAATAAAATTTCTAATAATTTAATATTACTTCTTTAGTTTCCTCATATCAAATAACTAACGGAATTGCTAATTTGTATTCTTCTTATGAATCTAAATATTCTAATGGTAATCGTTTACATATTTCTTCAAGTAATAGTTCAAGTAGTGGTGGTAGAAATATTGTAGGTTCACAATTTAGTATTAATGATATTTGGAGTCAATTAAATACTGATGTTTACTCTAAAAAATAATTCTTCTTCTTTTACAGGATACAATAAACAAACATTCCCTCTCTATATTTCTTTAACGAAGATCCATTCGAACCTCTTGTATCCTTGTTTGATTTGTACGCACACTTTCCGTTCATTTGGCACCAAGCATTCAGTTTGAGACTACCTTGATTTTGCAATTATAGAAGCAGAAAATTGGGCTTATTCGTTGACTCTCACTCCTCCATTTTATAGCCCAAGAAAAGTGGCAGCAAAGCGGAAAGACATTGAACTAGACTGCGTAAACCGCTACAAACTAATCATCTTTCAGCCCCAGCAAGTTCGGTTTGGTAAGTTAAATAAAAGATTGCCACAAATTAAGCAATATTGTTGGCGCGATGGGATACATGAAAGCACAAGTAATTAAAAAACATCAATTGTTCGACTTTTTGCAAAGTAATCGATCTCCTCTGCTCGTTAGAAATCACAAAAGAAGCGCGGGTGAAAATTGAAGTCAAGAAAATTAATTGCAAATTTAATTGAAGAGAAAAATAATTTTTTAAACAAATTGTACAACAAACTTTAAAATTCACGAGATTCTCAAATGAAGGGGACAACTGTGTGATTATGGTTCCACAAGAAGTGTGTGGTTCGGTCCTATTTTTTTTTGTTCCACATTTTATAGAACCGTAAAACTAAACTAAAATGTAGGTCAAATAGTCAACCCGAAACTAGTTAAAACTCAACTCATAATTCTAAAAAATTGGCCTATTCTTGAAACCGACCCCATATCTGACCCCCTACTCTGAAAACCCGATCCAAGAGCAACGAAATATATAAATAATTTTTTAAAAAATTGAAAAGGAATTGGAAACGACTTGGGAAACACGATATGGATCCGATTTCAGTTCTAGAACCCACGCGTTCGATTTCAGGTCTTGGAACCGAACCACGCTCACCCCCTATTAGACAACTAATATCTTTTTTTTTTTTGTACATAATAAATTGTAAACTTTAATCGATTAGTAACGTAGACCTCTACGTTAAGAATCTTTGAAATTTGGCGGGTTAATATCCGTTGCAATCTAACTTCTTTTTTAAAGAGAAAAAAAAAATAATTAAATAATAAAAAAATAAGGGACAGAGAGAAATTAATACGTGACACATAAATAATCAAAAAAATTATTAATAATCACGGTGTCACCCACATGACATGATCGGACGGAACTTGTTACGTTTATTTTATTGAGAGACCAAAAGTTTATGTTTTTTGTAAAAAAATTAGAGCGGAAGTTGTATAGACAATTTCATTTCAAGAATTCAAGGTTGACTTTATATTTTTAAATAAATCTCAAATAAATAAAATAGGTTACATTTTTTCCTCATTATAACATATAATAATATTGTTGTAAAAATATCTTACGTTATTAAACTAATTAAATAATTTTTGTATTACTTAAGTTGGTCGCCTATGCGTACAGCCGGCAATGGTAATACTCACTGGCGCACGTTAGTACTTGACCTCGGCAGAACTTGATCTCGGTCCCCTACCGGGCTCACGCTTCTTGCTGGAAATGAAGTCCTCATAGAACAATAATATACTTAAAATTGCCTCAAATCTGTTAGGGTATATTCAGTAAATAATAAATAGTTAGAGGACCTTTGTTGAAAACTATTCTTTAGAACTAATTTCAAGGAACAAAAAAGACCAGAATCATGGAGAAGGAAAGGGAGAGGTAGGAGAAGAAATCCAACTGAGAGAGAGAGAGAGAGAGAGAGAGAGAGAGAGAGTTTGGTGATGACGATGGATAGAGAGAAGGAGAGGGAGATAGAGTTAGAGAGTGCAATGTATACTAACTGCCTGCTATTAGGGCTGGATCCGGGAATCATCGGAGTCGGAGGCTCCTCTCCTCGGGTTGGGCAATTTCGGCACTCCAACCCTAAACTCGGCGAACAGCTCCTTTACTTCATTCTTTCTTCTCTCAGAGGCCCAGTTCAATCGGCCAAAGTATGATTCTATTTCTCCTCTCTCCCTGAAATCTGTATCTATACGTTTTTAACTGTTCTCAAATTTCAACTCGATCTGGTCTATTTTTACTTTATTGATTTTTGAATCTTTCAGGATTTTGATAAGGTTTGGCCCATATTCGATTCAGGGCAATCTCGGGACTTTCGAAAGGTGAAATTCGATCCTTGTGTCTCTTTTTGATTTAGTAACTGTCGACTATTGGTTATCTGAATACCTATAATTCCTTTCTTTTAGATTTTTATTCTCTTTTGATATTTTTTTCATACAAGTTTTTGGTGTTGATATCTGCCTACTAGGCTGTGCAAGGAATCATCGGTGAGCTGGAATCTCAGGGGGCGCTACCGAGGAGCAATTCAAGAGTTTCGTCTCTTGCTACATGTTGTGGACCGAGGTCTGATAGTGATTTTTTTTTTCCATATCAGTTTGATTTTAGTATAATTGTGTTGGAAATGCAGAGTGAAATAAACACTCTGGGCCTACACTTTTTTGTGCTAAAATGACAACATTCTTTCTGAAGACGATGCATCATGACAAGGCAGGCAGAGTTTGCAAAAAACAGGACGTCTGAGCTCATACTTTATTTAATAATAATTCTGTTTTTGTAGAGGTCTACAAATTTATGGTTGGTTGCAGTTAGATCTTTTAGTGCATAATCATAATGTATTTTGTGGAGACATTTACCTGGTTTCATCTGCTTGAACCGTTTCCTGCAGGTTTGTAGAACTTCTGTGGCAACTTTCTTTGCATGCATTGCGGGAGGTTCACAGACGAACTTTTGCAGCTGATGTAGCTTCTAATCCACTACCTGCATCTTTAACTGATGTTGCCTTTTCTCATGCAGCCACGCTACTACCTGTGACGAAGGTAGTTTGAATAATCTTATTTATACAAGTTAAACAATGAGACCTCTTTCATTCTATGGAATGTTCTAAAGATTCTCTATTAAGTAAGCTTTTTCCTTTTGGTTTGTGCGAACTTAAATTTTTTTCCTTGTATTCTGAGACTTAAATCTTTACCTTGGAATGCCTTAGTGAGATATCCTGTCAAAAAAATTTGTCTTATTGAGCAAGGAAGATGAGATAATCCTATTCTTTGAAGAGTCTAATGGTATACACATTTATATTTTCTGTAGTAAAAGGCCAAGTGATGTTTATAATTTATTGTGTTCATATTCATGCGGTGATAGTTGCTTACTTAGAATTTGGGGGTTGACTCAGAAAACATGTTTTGAATGAACGAAGGGACGATGGATTTCTCTTTTTTGTAATTTCTTCTTGATTTTTGCAAACTAAATTTTAAAGCATCCTTGGTCATCATTTTTGGAAATTGTTAAGCTGTGAAAATAAAAAATAGCTTAGCGAATTACACTACTATAATATTCACGAACTTTGCAGGTCTTTTCTTGTTTACATATTTTTCCTAATTGTAGAGTTCTGTTCTTAATTTTTTTCTTCAACTATATTGACATCTTATTATTAAACAGGCTAGAATTGCACTTGAAAGAAGAAGGTTTCTCAAAAATGCAGAAAGAGCTGTACAGCAACAAGCTACGTGGTCTAGTTTGGCTCATGAAATGACTGCAGAATTTCGTGGTTTATGTGCTGAAGAGGTTTAACTCATTTACTCTCTTTGAAATTTATGTTCAATCCGTACCTTCATTATTATTTTTTTCTAATATGTTTTCATGGCATTTAGCTATAACTATATCTATTTGCACTTCTTTGGGAAACTGGGGCGTCAGGCTTATTTGCAGCAAGAGCTGGAGAAACTTCATGATTTGAGGAACAAAATTAAGTTAGAAGGTGAACAATGGGATGATCTTGTCTCCAGTTCAAGTCAGAATTCACATTTAGTTTCAAAAGCTACTCGCTTGTGGGAGTCAATATTAGCACGAAAAAGTCAGTATAAAGTTCTATTTAGCTTCTTTTGCATGACTTCTATTTTTTTGTTTATCATCTATCTGCTCGTTCACCATACAACATATCTGTAAGCAGTATAAATTTATGGTATTTTTCTGCTATTGCCATTTTCCAGAAACAAAAATTTGGTTTTGTATAACTGTTTGTCGTCTGTGTTTCTGTTGTCTAACAATCTAGACAGTTTAATACTTAATTTATCAACTTCTTAAGCATCACATAATGCACATGCTAACACTTATGGATCTTTCAGTTATTGCTTTGCATAATTGCACTAAAACTGTAGACGCTATTGTTATGTCATACTAACAAAATCTATCATGATTATTCATGACTAGATAGTATTTCTTGGAAACTTTTTGGGGGATACTATTCTTTGTTTCTTTTTTTGAGAAAAACGCATTCTAGAGTGAAACCAAGCACTTTTCTTGTTATGTAGTATGTAGGTTGGCAAAAGACTTCCATGGTCTAGATTGTTAATTGAAAAGAAATAGCTGAGGGAAAAAGATCTCATGTCACCTTATATGTCTATATGTGGGCTTTATTATCTCTTGCTTTTGTTAATACTAATAAATTGTAACTTATCCTATTTCTAGCTTCTTAAAAATGTATAATTGAAAATTGATAAGTTTAATCAGATTTGTTGGGAGATTATGGTACAAAATGTGTTTATTTGATTTAGTTTAATACAATGTATAACAGAATTTGTCTTTTTCATGTTCAGGTCAGCATGAGGTTCTTGCTTCTGGCCCTATTGAGGACTTAATTGCTCACCGAGAGCATAGGTAAGTTAAGAGTCTCTTTATTAGTTGCATAGCTGATTAATACTTTCTCAATTAATTGCGTGTCTTCTAGATATCGCATATCAGGATCATCTTTACTCGCTGCTGTGGATCAGAGTTCTCAAGGGAGTGACATCGCATCTTTTCAGTCTAGTGAACTAGCTTCCATTGAATTAAATGAAAAGGAATGGAGTGACGGATTATATGGGAATATTGATACAGACAGAGTGAATAACATCTCTGCTTTGTCCCAATCACTACTCAATGAAAACATCATTCATAGAGTGGATGAT
Source organism: Begonia peltatifolia (assembly GCA_022433055.1). Lineage (NCBI taxonomy): Eukaryota > Viridiplantae > Streptophyta > Magnoliopsida > Cucurbitales > Begoniaceae > Begonia > Begonia peltatifolia. Next base: position 2,452,117 of record CM039530.1, read on the forward strand.
CAGAGTGGAAGAGTTCATCCCACAGTTGACATAGCTGAAATTATAAGGCGGTGGACCCATGCTTTACAACGTATTCATAAACAATCACTTCATCTGGTATGGTCACAATTTACTTGGTTATTTTTTTGTAATAATTTCAACAATTTTGGGGTCTATCCTGGTCATTAATAGTTAATATTTGCTTGCATCTTTTTTTATCGTCAATCAATTTATGTTGAAATACTTGTACATACTAGTCCTCCAAGCAACTGATTTGATTTGGCTTCTTGAAAAAAGTACAAGAGATACAGAGGGCGGGGACTGGTCAGTAATTTTTTTGTTTCTCTTGGAATCAGATCATTTTGTGTGGTTGCTTTTAGGTAGTAGTTTGAACTGTCAGTTTGGTTTGGCTTCTTGTAACGGGAGGGATAGAAGGGGAAAGAGAGAGCAAGAGAGAGAAAAAGATTTGGGGATGCGGGAGGCTGAAGAAGAGGGAGGAGGATTCTGTTGGGTTTGGCTGTTGCAGTTCAAAAATACCCTCAATCGACTGTATTAAAGCCAGCCAAAAGAAATTAGAACTTGAGCTTATGATTTGTAGAATTTGCCGTTCTAATCTTGGAGCTGCAGCATGTTCTGTCTCTAAATAAACTAGTTTCATGGAAGATATTTAGTCGTCCAAATTCATTTATTTGGTTTTCATCGTCATAAACATGTTCTTTTCATTGTCAGTTCTAATTATTTTCAATAACTTCCCTAATCAGTGAGTTCTGTGTTTAAAGGAAGAAGATGTGGATCATCTTCTTTTGCACAGTGAGGTGGTGTATGTGTTGTTGTCTCAGGAAGGAAAATTCTTTGGACGATTGATTGCATAGGTTTTGGGAGTGAGGGAGATGTTTAGAGTTTCTGAGTGTGTTCCGTATTGCTTTGGTGTTTGTGGAAGTGAGAAATAGAGTGGTTTTTGACGAGTGGTTGAATGTTGACAATCTTTGTACTTCGTTTTGTGTCTTCGTTTTTTATGACTCATCCAAAGAAAAATTTCATTGTTGACAACCGCTCTGATAGATATCCAACAGGAATGGCATTGTATTGCCTAGTTTTTTATGTGTTTCTTTTCATTTTATATTGATTAAGGAACATTTGTGCTCTTTGCCTCTCATCCCAAATGATTTCCAAATATTGTTATTCTAATGTCATGACTTCGATGTAAATATTGTCATGTTTTAGAATTTTTCATCCTTCGTAAATGAGCTAGATTAGCTGTTTTTTTAAAAAAAACTCCATTCTTGGTTTTTTCTCTTTTTTTCTGAAGAAGCAATGTAGTATAATATACTACCTCTCCACTGTACTGGCACAACCTTACTATCTTCTGTAAATATAACCGTGTAACACAATGCAATATGGTAGGTTGTTTCAATAATTCGTAAAACTAACACAATGCTAGTCTACAGGCAAAAGCTAATGATGGAGAGGGTCCAGAAATATTGCGAAGCACAAATAATGGTGGTTCTGGTGGACATGCTGATTCTTTAGCTGCAACTCTTGCTGAACATCAACAGCATTTGGCAAGCTTTCAGGTACTTTTTCAATGACATTTTACATCAGGACGGATATTAGCTTCCCTAAATTCTGTGCTTCAATTTGGTCTCAACCTTTGCTTTAATTTGGTCTCCTTTTTTTGCGCAATATTATTCTTTGTTATTTATGGTGGACGGAATGAATCACTTAATGGGTACTCCTGAAAGAAATACAACATGGAAGTTTACTATATTTCTACATGTGGCCATATGGAATGACGATTTTTACTCAAACCAATTACCACCATGAACCCGGTGCAGGAAATAATTTTGTTTTTTTGTTTTGGGCTTTAATGTGTTTACGGTAAATTTGTTGGTCAAATTCCTTTTTTATGAGTAGGTGAAATTATCATTATTTTTTCACATTATAGGGTTCTTTCTATGCTTTTTCTGAATTAGGTACTTTTCAACCAACTGAAAGAGGTGGCTCCAGCTATACAGAAATCCATATCAGAGTGCACAGAGAAAGTTAATTGTATTTCTTCCAGTCTGCCTTCAGTAATTAAACTTCCGACTCACTCTACATCTCCTATTCAAGGACAGAGTGAAAGATCGCTGGTATATTTTCAATGATTAATGACAATGTCAAGTTCACAACTCAAATTCTATGGTTCCACTCTCGTGCTGACTTTTTCTTCTCCTCCTTTTTAAAAACTGGCTAGGCAAGTAGCACTGATGATATTACTGACGTTACCTCAAGGATGTCATCCGTTCAACTTGATAAGATGTCTGCCAGTCCTACTCTAAAGCTCCCACAGCTGTTTAGTTTGACGCCAAATTCTTCTGGAAAAAGGGGAAATGTGCAAAAACGACAAATTGTGGCTCCTGAATCCAACCAAATTGAAAGCTTATCTGAAAGAAAAACTTTTGATCAGCCTCTGTCGATCAATCAAGTAGATAATGCACCACAAGGTTCGCAGTTCTGCTTTAAGCCCCATCGACTTGCAGAATGTATTCTGACCACACGATCAAAAACTTCTTCATTTTGTGGCTTTATTTTGGTGGTTTCATTTTGAATGCAGATAGTGATAATTTTTATATCCAAAGCTTGAGGAAATCTGTCAGAGAAGCAGCTCTGTCGACACAACAAGGCAGTTCAGACATAGAATCTCCAAGTAACAGTCATTCTGATGAAAGTGTAGAACACTTTTTTGTTCCACGTTCAGCGACTGGATTTCCTCGTTCAAGCCCCAATAATAGAGCTGCTTCTATGAGGTCCAAAAAGTTAGCCTCATCTCAAGTCCGTGATTCCTTAATTAAGACTCAGGCAACTGGTCATGTCGGGAGCAAGTACAATGAATTAGCAGAGACGTTGCATGATCTGGATTCACTCCATGATTTTGACCAAGGAAATGGATTTCTTTCAAATGCTCATTCAAATTATGTAGATCCTGGTGTACATCAATCATTTTTTGACGTGGAAGAAGCTGAAGATCAAGTCTTCTCTCCACTCCTGCTAATGGACCCCTTACTTTTAGCAGATTCTTATGAGGACCTACTTGGTATGTCAGCAAGCATATATTTAAATTTCAATATTTCTTGACATCTGTCTAACTTAGAAAATTGTGATGTAGCTCATGTCTTTTGATACGTTCTCTATTTTTTCTTTCAGCTCCTTTGTCAGAAACTGAAACAGCATTGATGGAACGTTAAATTGTACAATGACGAAGGGACGATTTAATTAACTTGGTGACTTTTTCCGATATTCTTTCGATTATATTTGTCCACCACATGACACCATTTCCTCCTAACTTGGTACAGCCATTATCGTTGCCAATTGGTGGTAACGAAACCATTTAGTAGCTCTGCCCTATTTGCTTGGCAGATGTCTGGAACCAACTATTCTGGATCTCGAAGATGAAGATCTTCCTGTGCCTTGAATGGTATGTTATTGTTTCCTTTGTGGTACTTTCCTCAAAACCCAAACTCGCTTGTTACAAATGATGTTTGGATGGGTTGCTAGCATTCCTTTAAATCATGTTAGGCTTGGTTAGGTGTCAACTGTGATTGTTTATGAGCATCTGTGTATAAGATATGAAGATTGATACTCTATTAGTCAATACACTTGAATGAAAAGTTACAAGCATTAGAATTCCAGTTCGCATGCTACAATTTTTCTCCCGTTTTCTTCAGAGATTGTCGTATTCTTATCGAAAACCGTTTCGTACCCGCTTTTAAAATTTGGGTGTGCATAAATTTTAGCTTTATTGTATTCATGTTTCTAGAAAGCTTTAGCCTACACTTTGTCAACCCAGTTTTAGGATGCTGGCGACTTTGAATTGGCATTCTGCCATGATTTTTACAGCTAATAGTATTCTGATTGGCCAACTCGTCTATAACGATTAGTCAATTTTTAATTGTCAAAACTCCCCAGGCTTTGAACAGAAATTATGACATGTAATTTTACTTATCTGTCCATCGCAGTTTTGAAAAATTCCAAAGGTTTTGAAAATGCTATTCTTTCAAATTGAGTAATTTATGACCTGATTTTGTCTCTGTATTCGTCGGTAAGATGTGAGTAATAAAGATGATCGATAGCTTCAATAGATAAGTGCGTACCATTTATACAATGATAGACAAATCTAAAATACAATCTCGGGTATTTTGTATAAAAGATACAAATTAGATGAAAAATACAAAGATTAATGTTATGTTTATTTTTTAATCAAGTTATTTAAATTTGCAGTTTAACACGACAATTAATAATCAGTATTTTAATTGTTTATTATTTATTATATATTTACTTTGATTATATATTAAACTAATCCTTACTTTTGAATTAAAGGAAAAGAGGAAAAAAAAAATTAAGAGTAAAACAAATATTTCAGGAAAAGTCGACAGCAAAAATAACGATGGATTGGATTAGATTTTAGAATATCAAAAGCTAAGACGTCTGTCCGTCTCTGTCTCTGGTTGTCTTTGTATCTGTCTCTCTCCCTCCCTCTGATGTGTTTTTCCGAGTTAGATTCAGAGATTCAGACCAATCCAATTCCAAATCTCTAAACCCTAGTTCCATGTAACCCATTGTCTCAAAATCCGATTTTTGTTTGGGGAATTGTAGATGTCTTAATCCCGCAGCCATATGGTTCTTCCATTTCTGTTGTCTCCGAGCTGATAGTTTTCTGAGAGGATCCTCTGGTTTAAGTTTTTGTCCTTTCATTGTTGTTTTTTGGTTTCTGGAGAGAGGAAGAAATGCCAAGCGTGGCTGTGAAGCTCTACAGTGTTTTCTTCAAATTCCTCTTGAAGCATCGTTTGCAGAATCGGATCCAAACCCCGCTCGACGAATCCAACCCTTTCGGAGTTACTTCCCGGCCCGAAGAAACCATTGCGGCAGCAAATCCTTCGTTTGCTGACGGCGTTGCTACGAAAGACATTCATATTGACTCGTTAACGTCTGTGAGCATTCGGATCTTCCTTCCGGAGTCCGCTCTCTCGCCCCCGGATTCCGATTCTAAGCTCCCTTTGAAATTGAGGGCTAAGATTACTCCTAAGAGAGCGGATCTCAATCCTCAATTTGATTCCGTTCTCCAAAATCAGAGCAATTCACCGCAGAACCCTTCTCGGCGATACAGCTATGGCCCTTCTGCAAATCTCAAGGAGGAGCCACGAAGGAACAGTAATGGGTATTACAGCAACGAAATGGAGGGCCTGAATCTGATGTCAGCCGGGGGTGGTGGAGTTTACAGAGGATATTCACCTTTAACCGACAACAGACGAAAATTACCAGTAATGTTGCAGTTTCACGGAGGGGGATGGGTCAGTGGGAGCAACGATTCAGTGGCAAACGATTCATTTTGTCGAAGAATCTCAAAATTGTGCGATGTGATTGTGGTGGCAGTCGGATATAGGCTTGCCCCGGAGAATCGCTATCCATCCGCTTTTGAGGACGGGTTAAAGGTCTTGAATTGGCTGGGAAAGCAAGCTAACTTGGCCGAGTGCAGTAAATCCATGGGGAATTCGAGAGGAACTACCACAGAATTTAAGAAGGCTGATTCGCACAGACATATTGTGGACACTTTCGGAGCTACGATGGTAGAGCCTTGGTTAGCTGCTCATGGAGATCCATCCAGGTCATATTTTCTCCTCACTGCTTTTTTCAATTGCCTTGATTGCTGGGATTGTATAAAAGGTTTTTGGAACGTCAATTCTGAATCATGTCTTGAATTTGTAGAACACTAATGTTCTATTTATGGACAATGTTTCTGTGAGATAGAACTGGAAGGGAAAAAGTGATTAAATTACTGGCTTACACTTATCATACCGATCTGTGCTGTGGTTTTCTGAATTGCTCTTCTGATGAAGAATTATTCATCGTGTGAAGAATTCCAAACATGAAAGACAAATATACGACTAAGCTCTATCACTATGGTGTATGAGCATTTCTTTTGTTCTCCTCATCATCTATTTGTTATGATAGTCTTTGGGCGTCAAGTGTGAGAAAATTTGAACTTTTCTTTTTGCGTAGTGAAGCTCAAAGATGGCAGGGCTGATAAACAATTAGTTTTTAGAAAATGAAACGTGACAGGCCGATGTAGGGCCCTATTCACTTGGTTCAAAATTTCTAGAGCTGCGATATCAGCAGAAAATATAGTCAATGGGATTATTTGAATTGTTCTTGTCATCTGTTTTCTCATTATAGTCTTACCTAGAATTAAATTGTGGTAAAATTAGTTGGTTGCAAAGCTCTTGTCTAGTTTTTCGGAAATGCTGGCCATTTGGAGAAAGAATATAAGAATTTTGACTACTAGCTTTGGTCCATCGAAGTTGATTTATTTTTATCGTTTTTATTTTGTTTGCTTTTCGTGCATGAGGACTAGAGATGTTTCTCTTTTCATTATCGTGAGAAACTGGGTAGTTGCCTGTATTTCTTTTATTGAAGATTTGAAATCTTGGATTGAAAGGCAATATGCTTTGTCTTCAATCCCCGGTTGTAACTTTGAGAAGATATTCTCCAATTATGTTTACTGGTTTGTAATTTTGCTTCTTCTTTTCAATAAAGTCCATTTCACTGAATTGTGATATTTCTCCAAACAGATGTGTTCTTCTTGGGGTAAGCTGTGGTGCAAATATTGCAGACTACGTTTCCCGGAAAGCCGTCGAGGCTGGAAAACTTCTGGATCCAGTCAAAGTCGTTGCTCAGGTATTTATGTATCCATTCTTCATCGGAAGTGTCCCGACCCATTCCGAGTTAAAACTTGCAAATTCTTACTTCTACGATAAAGCCATGTGCGTACTTGCTTGGAAACTATTTTTACCGGAGGAAGAGTTCAGCCTCGATCATCCAGCCGCCAACCCCCTCATTCCGGGAAGAGGTCCGCCATTAAAGCTCATGCCCCCTACTCTCACTGTAGTGGCAGAACACGATTGGATGAGAGATCGAGCCATTGCTTATTCAGAAGAATTAAGGAAGGTAAACGTTGATTCTCCGGTTCTAGAATACAAGGATGCAGTTCATGAATTTGCGACTCTGGATATGCTTCTCAAGACGCCTCAGGCTCTGGCCTGTGCGGAAGACATTGCCATTTGGGTTAAGAAATATATTTCCCTTAGAGGCCATGAGTTTTCTTATTGAAAATGTAGGAGGACCCAGATGATATTTCAAAAGTGGAGAAGAATAGTTGCAGCAGGACGTGAAATTGTGCAACACTTTGCTGCCAGTTCCGGGGGCTTGAGGTATGATTTGAGCTTGTTTACGGTAGTCTGTGTAAGCATGCAGCAATCTATTTAAAACTTTTGTAATAGGATAAAGTTTGGTGAGATATCCCCACCATATTTGAATATTATCTTTCATTTTTGTTCCTGTGTAATACCATTCATCAATACATGATGTCATCTCTCTCTCTCTCTCACTCTCTCTCTCTCTCAACGTGAGTGGATGAGAATCAAACTTAATCAAACTAAATAACATTGATTAGAATCAGGTTCAAATGTCAGAGGAAGAAGAGGATTCAAAGAGGAAAAATAGAAGTTTTGCGCTATAGATGACGGCTTCTGATTTGAACATTGACAGCCCGAGTAGCCATGGCCCTCAGGTTGGCTAAGGAAAGAGAAGTGGCCACTTGCTCTTGTGGTGGCGGCTCCCTAAAGGTTCCCATAAACTCTTCTCTTTGTAACCTTAAAGCCAAAGCTG
>CM039530.1:2459809-2487905 GCA_022433055.1 Begonia peltatifolia
AAAGGTTCCCATAAACTCTTCTCTTTGTAACCTTAAAGCCAAAGCTGCATCTCCATCTTGGATTGGGGTCCACCCTCTTCCTCCTCTTCTTTGGCTTCTTGAGTTAGCTTCAGAGCTTCTAGCTCGAGCCATGGCTGCTCGTTCGAATCTTTGTTCTGATACGCCTTCTTCCGCTTGGGCAGGTCTTCTGCTTCTCCTTGATCTACCCCTTTGGCTTGATTCGAGAGATTCTCGGGTATTTTGGTTTTGCAGATTGTTGTAGAAGGCTCTTTCAGGGCTTTGCTTTGCTGCTTTATCTCCATCAATGGCTGCTCCGGCTGTTTTCCTTGCTTCAGTCTCCTTTGGGAAAAGAAGCTGTATGGTGTTCCAAAGAACTGTATTAACTGTACACGATCTTCCATTGCTGATAATTCAAGAAAATGAAAATAAATATAAGAAACATGTTGATTTTCCAACAATTTGAAGTTCATCAATTCTGTCTGACCTTATTAGTTGTCTGCACTTTGGGCATCGTTTTCCACATTTATCAGCTGCAGATCGCAAACATTTCTTACAGAAGCTGTCGAAAAACAAAATATATCATAAACTTGTTTTTTTTTTTTTTTTTTAACATGGTATAGGGTTTACCTGTGTCCACAAGAAGTGGTGCTAGGCTCAAAGCAAAGTTCCAAGCAAATCTGAATGAAAAAAGCTGAATTGAAATTAAAAATGAAAAACTCATTCAGAAAGGGATTTCTACAATGTAGATAAGCGCAACAAGTCATTCGAAAAGCCTGGACTTGTCTTTTGGAAAGATCCTTACAGCACAAGAAAGCTCTTCCCTGAGCTTATCCATACAAGGAACCCTAGAACTTGATGAAGAAGAACCACAGCTCTGCTGTTCCAATGCAGGCTCTGCCTTCTTTTCTTCACTTACTGCAGATAATGATTGCTTAGTCTCTTAATAGCCAAATGGTTTTCAAATTAAAAGAATATGGATCGAAATTTGATATACCTTTCACTGACTTTTCGTCTTCGCCAAGATCAAGAACAGTCGCAGGAATCGAATCTGGGATGCCACTCCGTGCCCTTCGTTTCCTTATAAAAAGCAAAAAACCAGAGAAAGAGATCCAAGTTTCTCATCAATTACCGAGAAATTCATTCTTAAAAACCATTTCTTCACATTTTCTCATCGACAACACAGAAAATACAAAACCCTATACCGTGAATAAAAAAAAATTGAACATCTGAAGAAAAAAATTGATCTCTAGTTTCCACCTTCTTGAACTGGTAGGTGTGCTCTTACAATGTAAAACGAAGCGCTTCTTGTTCTTAAACTCTCTTTCCGGTGTATCATCGACGACGAGACTTGCAAGCAGAAGCGCCTCCTCATCCCACCCAGCCATCGCGGCCAAAGATTTGAAGCCCGGGCTGAAGATACTATCCATGATTCCACCATTTTCATGTAATTTGGAATCAACTGTTAGAGGATTGGGATCTTCTCGGCTTTGTTTCGAGTCTTCGCTCACCATTGTTAATCGCGTCGTAAAGAAGAGTTAGGCGCGACGGAGGGGGAGTCTCTTTCTTCCAACGGTCGAAGTAATTTGAATATGATGCAGACCTGTTTTGCACAACGGCTATAATTCCTAACTTCGCATCATTTTTCTTTAATCAGGGTTTGTTACTTTAAATTTATATCTAAAATTAATTATTAAAATAATAATTCAAATCCTGCATATTTTATTGTATACATCTACTTATTATTTTAATTCGTGTGACGAAAATGTGACAAAATCTAATTTATTGACATAAATTTTTCTATATTTTTTGACACATTCATATGTCACGCACTTATGATTATACTTACTAATGTAAATAATAGAGTTATTAGTGAACACATTCGTTTGTAACACTTTGATCAGGATTTCAAACCCGTTTATCTTTTCTTTAAAGTCGAGTAGCTTTTTTCAACGAAAAATCATTTTTCAATCATCTCTTCTTTACATTTTTGAGAAGTCGAGAGAGAGAGAGAGAGAGAGATTAAAGTGTATTTCTTTGTGACCAAGAGCCGATGAAAAGAACATATATACATAAATTTAGACATTTTTAGATGTCATGAGAAGACGACTCAACCACAAGCGAGCTACTTAACTCTGCAAGCATAGAGCAACCATGGCTCGAGCTTGAGGAAAATCTATTATCTACCAATTGAATGTGTATCATACTGTTCGATTTAGAGTAACCCGAATTTTAATTTGAATTATGCCAGTTCGGTCCATGTTAAAAATTTCGTTTTGACTAGAATTATAATTCTGGTTTAATGTATAAATATATGTTTGAGTTGTAAAATCCATTGTACCTTGATTTCTGATTTGTTGATTTCTCTTATGCCATTTGGATTTAGCCGAAAAGATTTTTTTACGTAATTCTTGATATTTTTGTTTTTTTGCTTTTATTTTATTTTTTTTATTATTAAGGTTCGATTTTCAACATCTATAACTCGTTCAGTCACAAAATGAGTGATAAATGGTTCGTCGGACTGCGGTCGGAGCAAAAAAAAAAAAAAAATGAAGATATAATCAGAGTTTCTTTTCAATCCTTTTGTTGTACCATGGGCTGAATTCTGCTCGCATTTCTAGTCATCTTCTAGAAAGTTGCCTTGTTTTGTACAAGGAGCCACTGTTGCCATGCTGACGATTCTGTAAAGAACACCCCTGCAGGTCGGCCCGAATGTCAACTTGATGGTCCAAGATCCACAGATTAAATTTGGGGTGCCATTCTTGGCCGGACACAATTTTTATTTAGTGTCATCGGACCAGGCCGGTCAACCTAGTCCGGTGTGATCCCGGAGCTTGAGTAGTTTTATGGCTTTGCCAACCCAATAAATTAGGGTGGACGCAGTCCGATTCCAAATCTTAAAATTTTGAGACCTAAATCAGAATTAATCGTGTTTCACGATTCAATCCCAAATTAATTTTTTTTTAAAATTGCTTATATTTTTTTTTATTAATTTTGGGTCAGGTTTTCAAAGTTTGGATTAGTTTTTCGATTTTTTGATCGGATTTTAACCTGTTACGTCGAATTTTTAACTCGCGGTTCGGTTTGATTTTCAAGATTTTTTACCCCAAAACCGTGGACGACAAGCCTTGAAAATTTGGAACTGAAATTGATTCCTTTAGTGGGAAAAACGAGACCAACCGTAGTTTAATTAAAAATACGATTTCGATCCTCTTTGCAAGGTTTGAATGGAGTGGTTGAATCTAAATAATTTCTTAAAAATTTTTACTTTAACTGCACTCTCCTGCAATTTGCATGGAAGGAAATTTGAAAAATCTTAGCGTTATTGCATTTTCAAGTTGATTTGGGTGAAAAACATCACGTGATTTCTGTTAAAATTTGATGTAACTTGAATTTTACAAAAGAGTAGACCGATTAAGTCCATGTTAATAATCTCATTAATATATTTTTTTTTATAAATTTATGTAAATTATAATTGTGAAATTCACAGTTTTATTTTAATTTTTATAATAAATTTGTTCATTTAATCGTAATTTTTTGCTCAAAATTTGTTTTTTTAATGTAAATCTCTGGTGGCATTTATTTATTTTAGTTGTCGTTGATTTTATCCTTACTATTTTGGAGTCTCCACAATTGTGACAGATCAATGGTTGTCTGTCAAGGTCAAACGAAGAACAGAGATTTTGTTAGATTATTAAACTGGTCAATTTCTTCGTCAACACAGCGAACGCCAAATAGAGTTCTAGGGAAGAACGACTTCTGAAAAAGTATTAAAATATTTCTTAAACTGGGAAGGAGCTGATTGTCGAGAATATCATATGATTATTCAAAGAATTGTTTGAAAATGAAAAGTTGAAATATTTTTCCACAACCAAAAGTGGCCAAAAATAGTTGATCAAATTTCTTCCGAGTGGACAGGTAAGAATCAATGGGTTATCAGTTTAATTATAGTTAATATTTGTAATTACGAAAGCATTTGTCTGAAAAATCCAACGAAAAAGCAGAGAGGTGGCAACCGCAGGGCCAAAGCATTTGGTCTGAAAGTTGTCATCTCGAATCCTGCCTTGCAGGAGACTTGAGACCCATGAATTGCGATTACATCCGTTTCCCCGGCGTCGAAGATTTTTCTAATCTTACTTTTCTAAAATCCAAGTGACCTCTCTCTCTCTCTCTCTCTCTCTCTCTTAGGTGTTCGGAACCACTTGGTTTGCTTTCAAAGCAAGCACAAAGGACGACAAGATTGGGAATTTTCCAAAAGGGTTGAGCAATCGCTGGTCGATGTTCATTAATTGTGTCACTTTATTTCCCATTATTCCCAGTTTCAGGTATTAAAACCGCAATCCACCGCCTGTTTAGTTTCTTTTATCTCCATTTTTCATTCGAAGATTGGGATCTGGATTCTAACGCCTGAGGATAGAACAAGGAAAAGGAACAAGAAACATTCCTTGCGCTCTCTTTGCGGCCAAACAATTTTTTTTCGAGGGTGTGCAAGTTTTTGCAACATATTCCGAAAATTCAATCGAGGGTCTCTGGGTTTCCTGTTAGATTTGAGTTTTAGCTAATTTGGTCGTTTGAAATGGCTAAAAATGGGGTTCGTCGTGCTTTTGAATCGAGGAAGCGAAGCTGATTCGCATGGGTTGGTAGATTTGCAGAAGATCTGCTTGGCTAAATAGGAGGAAGCAGATGGAGCCTCCTAAGGGTTTTGCGGCTTCTCTATGGAACTTCATCCGCTTTCTTCCTTACTTCATTGGGCTACTGTTTCTAGGCACCATTAAAGGTTAGACTGTTAGTCTCAATTGCTTGCTTTATTCAGAATTTTTGGCTCTCTTTCTGTTTTAGGATTTGCTCTCCCTCTCTCCTCAACCTAAAATGGCTATCTAGCTTCCCATTTGATGTCTGATTATACTTCATTTTGCTTCCTTATATTTGTGCATTTTGATTTCAATATTCAGGGATGGAAATGAAAGAGTAATTGTAAAACATGTTTTGTGGGATAAATCCTTGTTTCTCCATTTAGGAATTATCCTTTCTTTTTGTTCTTTCGAACCAGAAAAGACATTCCAGCGTCTCTAGCTGTAGCTATAATTGTCTCTTTTACGAGGTCGGGTTTAGATTTTTTTTCTTTATCAACAAAGGCAATTATAAACTATACTGTCAATAACTAACATTGTTCTTGCTTTGAAATAGTATCTTTGTTTTCTGAATAAGTACTACGAGCACGGTTAGGTAAGATTATGGATGATCAACATATTGTGTTTTAACCGTCATCGATCTGTAATCAATCAATGGACCAAGTATCTTCTATGAAGCTTAGATTTTAAATTCCCATTACTGTAATTTCAGGTTTCATTTTCTGCCCTTTGATATGCCTAATCATGGGGATTGGAAACTCTGGTATTATAGTCGGTCTTTGGCCAGCTCACAGTTTCTACACGTATTATTGCATTATCAGGTTCTCTCCCAGAATTTCTTCCCACTTTTGTCTTACGGTATGGTACCTATCAATATTTCTTATAATCGATTAAATATCATTAATTGCAGAGCGAAACAATTAGGTCCGGGTCTAAAACTTGTTCTCTCCATTTTTGTTCTTCCTCCTCTCGCAATTTTGTGGCCAGTGATTGGCATTGTTGGGAGTGTATTAGGGGGGATTGCATATGGGTTTCTTTCTCCAATTTATGCCACTTTTGATGCCGTGGGCGAGGGAAAAACTAACGAATTGTTCCATTGCTTTTATGTATGTTTTTTTTACTACTTTCTCCTTGAGTTTTTCTCTATTTTTGAGGATATTTTGTATTCATTTGATAAAAAAAATGTCTTTTTTACAAGTGCAGGATGGAACTTGGAGCACTGTAGAAGGCTGCCTTACAGTTGTGAGGGATTTTTATGATGTTTGTTTCCATTCTTATTTTTCGGTAATGGATGACCTTCAACACGGATCTCCGGAAGATAAATATTATGACATCAGGTTCTTTACTCGTGCCTTTAAATCAAGTTTAACTTCTTTTTTGTCTGTCGTTGACGCTGGTAAAATTGTCGGCTTTTTGCATGCGACGTCGCAGTTATTGCATTTTGTGGAAGTTCGTAGTGGTCATCGGTCATACTGGAGTCTGGGGATTTTACAAGATTGCTTTTGGTTTCGGATTTGAGTGATAATTCGATTATAAGTTTGAATATAATAGTAAACTTGCTGATCAAATCGTTAATACTGCTCATAATGATTATCGATTCAAAGAGAACTGTTTGACGGAGCAAATTTACCCGATCTGAGTTCTTATATTTGGCTTTTATTTTCAGACTACTTTATCTCCCGGGTGCTTTCACAGCTGGATTGCTTGGTCTCATACTTGATTTGCCAGTGATCTCGTTTATTGCATTATGCAAAAGCGTGTTCATGCTGTTTAAAGGGTGGCATCGTTTGTTTCAGGATCTTATTGGTCGAGAAGGGCCTTTCCTCGAGAAAATATGTGTTCCTTTTGCAGGTCTTGCTATCCTACTCTGGCCATTGGTTGTTGTTGGTGCAGTTTTGGCTTCCATTATCTCTAGTATCTTCCTTGGTGCCTTTGCCGGGTTGGTCGTTTATCAGGTTTGATTCGATCTTCACTGTCTTTTCCTGCATTTAAAGTTTAGTAGCACGCCTATGAATCACAATTTTAGTAAGGTCTTCTACAAAAGTGGAAGATTTGTTGTTTAGGTGTTATTATTATTATTAAGTTCGAGGTGTATTCAAAATAAGAAATTACAAAATCATAGAGGAAAAATCTTTCCTAAAGAAAACACAAGGAAACACTCAATTTACAACAGTTTCTGCCAATTACAGAAAACCTAGCTAAATGGATAAATGTTAAAAAAACTTGCAACTGTAAGTCTATTTAACGTCAGGGAGGTTATTGTTGTTTCAAAGATCGGTATTTAGCTCTTTATTGTCGAAGAAAATACCATTGCGTTCAAACCAAATAACCTTAGAAAAATGTCAATACACTCAAAGTTTCGAGATAAGCTTGCACTTCCTTTCACCATTCTTGCCCAGTGAAAATCTTGATGAGGAAGGTCGGAATGTTTTGTACACTCTGATAGACTGCTCGAAGAGAGAACTGAAAATGGACTCAAATATTTCTCATACCCTCACAATTAATCGTAGCGTGAATATTTGTTCCTTAGTTTAATAAAATTACAAATTATTCAAAGTAGTGGGAAATTAGAAATTCTCATTATATTGATTCTACATTTGAGTTATTTCTTATCTATATTAAGCGTAAAGATCTCTTTTTTGGGTTTTGATTATAGGAATCGTCGTTTTGGTTTGGACTGTGTTACATTGTAGCATCCTTGTCAATTTACGATGAGTACAGCAACGACATCCTTGGAATGCCCGAGGGATCTTGGTTTCCGAGGTTTTTATTTAGCACTTGAATTACATTACAATGGTTTTGCCTGTTTTAAGTCGGGGTGTACTCTTTTGTTTCTTAGTGAATTTTTTAATGTTTAAAGGCCTCACTATCGGAAAAAGCATGAGCTTGCACAAGCCTCTGGACGAACTGCTTCCTTTTCGAGGCCCAACTCATTCAAGTATCCTCCTTCTCGTGGTGGTTCGTTCAAGAACCCGATGATTGAGTTAAAGCCACTCGAGGTATTTTCACAAACGCCATAAAAAATAAAAAATAAAAATTGTGTTTATGCTGATCGAAAAGTTTCAGTCATTATTTAGGCAATGATATTACAATTAGTGCTTATTAGATACAAATGGAGAAGGAAGAGAGATTGTCTAGTCTAGAACTAGACAGAGGAGAGAGAGAGAGAGAGAGAGAGAGTTTTTGTGGGTGCTTGTTGCTAGCGGCTATCGAAGAATTTGTTACTTGTGCAGCTACTTGACGGTGTATTCAAGGACTGCCAGTCCCAAGGCCAAATCATGGTGTCTGAGGGACTGATAACCCTCAAGGACATTGAAGATGCTAAGTCCAGCAAAGGAAGCAGAGTTATCGACATTGGCTTACCAGCTTTGAGCATTCTTCAGATCCTTTTGCGCTCTGCCAAATCGAACTCATCTGGATTATTGTTAAGTAAGCTGACCACTTTAATGTTAATCTCTACCCTTCTGTTATTTCTTCATTTGGATTGAAATTTTGTTTTTGTCTTTGGTATTTGATTGACGTAGGTGACAATGTGACTGAAATTACAAACACTAATCGGCCGAAAGATACGTACTTTGATTGGTTTTTTAATCCCCTCTTGATTATCAAAGACCAAATCAAAGCAGAAAATCTTTCCGATGAAGAAGAAGCCTACTTCTGCAGATTAGTTCTGTTGATTGGCGATCCGGTGAGGTTGAAAAGTTCAAATATCGGCTCCCCACCAGAATCCGAGAGAAAACGTGCTGAGCTCGAAGCATTAGCTCGAAGGTAAAACTTCTTATCGAAACCTTCTGATAATCTTTCTGTCGATGTGTTGTGTTGAAGTATTAAGATTATTCTTCTTTCACTTCGACAAAGGCTTCAAGGAATCACCAAATCGATCTCAAGGTTTCCAACTTTTCGGCGTCGTTTCGACGGTCTCGTCGATTCCATCTCTGAGTATCTCGCCAAGGATATGAACGAGTTGGCCGTGGAACCTCGAAGAATGGTCAGATCGAAGAGCGCTTTTGGCAGATTGTTCAGCCAGAAATCTTTGAAGATCAAAACGAGCAATGACGGGTATGATCATGAATCCCGTTCGGTTAGAGGAGATGTGGAGATTGGACCGGATAGGTTGATCTAATCACTAATTTTATTTTCCACTCGATTTGAAGTGCATCGTCTTCCTAAATGTAAGAAAATACAGACGTGGGTTTGGTCCTGTTGTAACGCACTAATTTTCTTTTTATTCTCAATTTAATTTCTTTAATTTAAAATCTTAAATTTTTTTTAAAAATAGATTTAGATTTAAATTCCAGAGAATATTAAATTTTTTTTAAATAATAACTAAAATTTAAATGTGTGAAAATTTTATTAAAATTTTTAACATTAAATAATTTTGTAGAAAATTTAAAATAAATACAGAATTAAAATAATACAAAAATATAAAATATAATTTATTTAAATAAAAATATAAAATATTTTCATAAATTTAAAACATACGAATTTAAATTTCTATATTTGATTGAAAAATATTTTATTCTTTTATATGTTTATATGTCTCTAGAAAATTAAATGAGGAAAAAAAGAGGAGAAATAAGAGTGATTTGTTGATTTGTCCTATAGGAAAAATTGTTCGTCTTGGTGAGAGGAACGTTTTGGTGGAGAAATCGATAGATTCAGTGGAACTTTGTGGAGAAAATGGTGGAATCGACATACGGTAAATATCTCAAACGATTAGAATAGTTAATTTAAACTTTATTACCTTGATAGGTGGAGATAATTTTAATTACTATCTTGGATATGAATATGATAGATTTGATTGGATGTTGAAGTAAAAATTTGATATTGTTCTTAATGATTGAACGAATCAGATGTTGTTTTTACGTAATTGAACATTGAATTGTATATTTATGATTTTTAAGAAATATTGAAATAAAGAATTTTGAAAACGACAATTTTCATTAAATTGAACATATTGATTTCAATTATCAATTGCATGGATATGTTGAAATGATATTTTGGTATCGTTTTAAACGAAAAAATTATATTGAAATATTATTTAAATCTGATTGTATTGAATGATTTAATTTTGACTTAATTGAATTGTTAAACATAGCACTCTCGAACTACGTTTTACATTATATTGAACTTATTGATTTTAAATATAAATTTCATGAGTGAGTGCGTGTTTTAAACATGCATAGCATGACTTTATAACTATTTTAAAGCATACATTTAGGAAGGAGGGAGTAGGACATCGTGGCGACGTAAAAACCCATTGGGCTGAAGTTGTCTTTTCGTGTGTGATAAATATGACTATGAAAATGAGAATAAGATTAATTGTATGTCTTCATTGGTTTGAAAATCCCTAAACCTCCCAAGGAAGTATTGGTAGGATTCTACAGCCCTACCAGTGAAAGCCCGAGAACGTGTAGGTGTGTGAGGGTCATATGTGTCAATTAGAGTAGATTGCATTTTTACATTTCAAATTAAATGTTAAAAATGACATTGGCTGCTTTTAGAAAATGATATTTTTAAATCGCGTATATTTACTATAATGCATTAGATTTATCTATTTGTTGATAATGATTTTAAACCATAGTTGATAGAATTTGAAAAAGTTGGTTGTTTTAAACTGTGGTTAATGACATCGATACATTTTAGTTGAACCATGATGCACCGAGTAGGGAGTTGAGTGAGCTTATTCTAATATAGTCTTTTTTAATCCCGCATCACCAGGTATGCACCATCTCTTTTAAAACTATAGAGAATTCGAACACTTTTCCAGCTTCCAATTCATCCTTCACCTTGCAAATAAATGTATTGCCACATTGTTTATTCTTTATTTGCTTAAGCAAACTCGCCTGAAGCGTCACGACATACAATCTTGCCAATAATTCAAATGGTACAACTTCGATATCAACTTTCTGCATCTCTTCAGTTAAATTTCTTGGAATCTGCCGCAACGAAGAAACTTGCGATGATGTTCTCCTACTTGAGGCATCTGCTACCACATTATCTTTGTCAGGATGATAAATAATCTCGCTGTCATGGTCATTTATCAACTCTAACCATCTGCGTTGTCTTATATTCAGATCTTTCTGAGTTAGAAAATATTTCAAACTTTGATGATCCATATAAATTTTACATTTTTTTCCATAAAAGTAAAGCCTCCAAATCTTCAATGCCTAAATTATTGCTGCAAGCTCCAAATCATGAATTGAGTAGTTTTTCTTGTCATCGTTCAATTGTCTCGAGACATAAGCTAGAACTTTTTCTTCTTACATAAGAACACATCTCAGTCTATACTTTGAAGCATCACTGTATACCACATACTTTCCTGATCCAGCTGGTATGGGAAGTATAGATGCTGAGATCAATCTCTTCTTTAACTCTTGAAAGCTTTGTTCGTACTTTTCGATCTATAAATACTTGACACCCTTCTTGGTTAGCTTCGTAAGTAGGTTGGATAATCTTGAAAATCTTTCTACAAATCTCTAATAATATCCCGCAAGACTAAGAAAACTCCTTATTTCAACTACATTCTTTAGTTGTGGCCATTTACTAACAACTTCAATCTTCACTGGATCTCTTAATACATTCTCCTTTAAAACAATGTGGCCGAGGAAAAACAATTTCTCCATTCAAAATTCATACTTGGAGAATTTTGCATATAATTTCTCTAGGGGTGAGCATAACCAGCCCACGAACAGAGAACCAAACCTAACCACCGATTTCGGTCTGATTTTAGCCCTAAGTTGTTGGACCACGGGCTGGTCCTCGATCCACACCCTGAAATCCCATCGGTTCTTGGTTTGGTCCACAATCAACGCCCAAATATCCCGAAAAACTAGGACTGAACTGATAATTAAAATAAAACTGGTGAAAACCACCAGGCCAAGGACAATTTGCGATTTCGCATTTTGCAAACGTTGACAAATCCTCTCGCCTCGCATCTGCTCGACTGCTCCCAGACCAATAGCCAGACAACCATAGTCCGACATTCCCTCCTCAGCGCTTGCCTCGCGCTCGCCTAGCCTATTGTCGGTGTTCGGTTGTGTGCCTCGCCTCTGTCATCGCCTTATCGGTGCTCGACTTTGTCCTTGATGCTCGGTGGCTTGACCTGTCCTCAGTGCTCGGCTCTGTCCTCTCTCTTGGTCGTCTCGGTGCTTGCCAGTCGCCTGTCCTCAGTGCTTGCCAGTCGGCTCAGTCACAGCTCACCGTGTGCGTGATTTTTGTGATAGTAAATGAATTTTGTGTAATTTTTTATTGATAAAATTTTGAGTGTTGTTGGTTATTTACGTTTGATTGTTTATGTTGGATACATATTAGTTGAATTAATAGATTTTTCTCTGTTCAGTGTTCACTGTTGGTGGGAGGAACTAGAAAAAAATGAAAAAATGGTTGATGGGTACTTGATCAAACATTGACTTTAAAAAATTGCCACTCCCTTTAATTAATCAAACAAATCATCAATTTTCTGCAGTGGATACTGGTTCTTTGTAGTGACTTTGTTGAGCCCTCGATAGTTGTTATACATCTTCATATGTTTATCTTTTTTCTTCACAAATAATATCGGTGCTTCCCATGGTGAAAAGCTCGGTTGAATAAATCATTTCTCTTGAAAATCATCGAGTTGCGTTTTCAGCTCCTTTAATTCACTTGGCGTCATTTTATAAAGAGCTTTAGAGATTGGCGTCGTTCCGGGTAGCACATCAATGCTGAATTCCACATCTCTTGTCGGTGGCAAATTTGTCAAATCTTCAAGAAAGACATTTGCAAACTCACGTACTATCGCCACCTTATCCAAAGTTATGGCTCCTTCAAGCTTAGAACATATAACACTGGCCAGAATAGCTCATTTCTAGGCAATTAGAATTTAACCATCTCTTTGCGACAGTCAATAGTCGTATAATGCTTGGTAAGTCAGTACATTCTAAGAATGACATCGTAATCGTACATTGCGAAAATAATTAAATTGGCTTCTAATTGATTCTCCTCAATACACACATTGCATCTTCTAATAATGGAGTTGGCAAACATAACTTTGCTCGAGAGAGTAGCTACTCCTAATTTATATTCTAGATATTCTACTTTGTTCTCTAACTTCATAGCATGCTCAAAGGAT
This sequence comes from Begonia peltatifolia, assembly GCA_022433055.1. Lineage (NCBI taxonomy): Eukaryota > Viridiplantae > Streptophyta > Magnoliopsida > Cucurbitales > Begoniaceae > Begonia > Begonia peltatifolia. The sequence continues at coordinate 2,472,548 of CM039530.1, forward strand.
ATAAAAGAGTGTGTAGCTCTAGAATCAATTACTATGCAAGAAGATATGTCAGAAATAAAAATTGAATATATCACCACAGATGCATTTCCTTTAACTTCGTCTTTGGTCATAGCGAAAACTCTAGCGGCCGTTTTGGTTTGATCTCTGCCATTTTTTGGACAGTCCCTAATAAAATGTCACTGTTGGCCGCATTTAAAACAAGTTATTATTTGAGCGCGACATTCTCCAGTATGTGACCTTTTGCATGAGGGGCATATTGGCAGCTTAGACATCGTCGTGGGCTCCCTTTTGATATATTTAGAAGGTTCGATAATCATTGGTCGATTAAATCTAGCCCATTGTTGTTGCATAAGTTTATTCTTTGCGAACTGAGTTGCATGACTGTATCTCTTGCTACGTTCCTCAGCTTTGACGACTTCCTTCTCCCTTTTCTCTACACGTAATGTTTTCTTCACCACAAATGCAAACGAAGAGTCCTTAGAGGTGATAAGATGAATATCCTTGAATATCTCCGCTCTCAATCCTTGGATGAATCATTTTACCTTCATAACTTCATTACCAGCTATATGATGAGCATAACGGAAAAGTTGCTCGAACTTGTGTAAATAATCAATTACACTTCCCATTTGTTTTAAGACCATGAATTCCTCTGTTTTTGCATCTATCATAGAGTTCGTAAAATATTTCTCATAAAATAACTCTTGAAATTTTTCCTAGGACATGGTGATAACTGGATGCATTACCTTTATAGAATTCCACTAGTAAAGTGTCTCCATTCGAAACATAGAAGATGCACAATCTACTTTCTCTTCCTCTAAGATTTTGACATGTTTAAAATCTCATTGATAGCCCTGATCTAATTATTTGATGTTGTCATGTCTGCTAGATTGTCATTAAAAGTTGGAGGATCCATTCTTCAAAATTTATCAAAATCCAAATCAGCAGGTCGAGACATATTGGGAGCCCGAGTCTGCATATTAACTACCTGGGCCATGGCAGTAGCCACTTGGGTTGCAACATTAACTGCTTGTGACAATTGTTCAATTGGTCTTGCCAGCATCTCAGTCATATCCACTATCTGATCGAGTATAGCATCCCTTTCATTTCTAATTCATTTACGATTGACCATAAGTTTATATCACAAAGACTTATATACTACTTTGAAATATACTACAAAATCAACAACATACTTTGATCAAAATATAAATTTTAATCATTTACTTGCTTATCGATAATCTTCTAGGTGCACGTGAGCATACAAGTAAGTCTACAGAACCGTTTTATAAACTTGGTTGCTCGGATACCAAACTGTAACGCCCCAAAATTTTTTTATTTCCAATTTAATTTTTCCAATTTGAAAATCCTAAAAATTTTATTAATTGATTTAGGTTTAAATTCGAACGTTAAAAACCTAATTTCAAAATATTGAAAATCTTTTTAAATAATAACTGAAATTTTAAATGAGTGGAAGCTTTATCAAAATTTTCAACATTAAATAACTTTGTGAGAAACTTGAAATAAATGTAGAATTAAAAAAATTCATAAAACTTTATTTAACAATAAAATTCAACATAATTTATTCAAAGTTTTAACTGAAATAAAAACATAAAATATCTTTACAAATCTAAAACATACGAATTTAAGTTACTTCATTTGACTCAAAAATATTTTCTTTTTCTGTATGTTCATTTACCTGAGGGAGATTCTCGAGCAACGTCATTTTTTTCTCAGACAAAAACTCACATACATTATGAAATTACAAACTATGAAAAAATTTCAGTAAGTAAAAATACGTGTAGATGCAAAATTAACTTTTACTGAATCATGTCTTAACAGTTACATACTGGTTGAAACACTCATTTTCCAACCTTCGTTTATACTTAGTCATCTCATTGTCTTTTAAGTTTTGTCATCTTACTTTCGTCCAGGTATAGTCATCTCATCGTCCTTCAGATATAACCATCTCATTTTCATTCAAGCGTAGCCATCTCATTGTTGTTTAGCCTTACCCATTTCATTTTCATTCAAGCTTAGTCATCTTATTGTTGTTCAAGCATTGCAATCATATATTTTTCGTCAATTCCATCATATTTATACACATACAAAATGTCCTGTCAATTTTATCTTTTTAAAACAATGTTATGCCAATACCTAAACATGTGTGTTCAATTCACATATCGAAATTGAATAATAAAATATATAGAGAAAATAACATAAATTTTGTGATGTAGGGCCGTAGCCAAAATATTTAAAACTTAGTATTTTACTTACTTGAATTCCGAGAGGGTAGGGTTATTGAGATTTTTTTGGTATTTCAAATAATTTCATGCCTAAATAAAATATTGATATTAAAATCTCAATTAATTAAATCATATTTTAGAAGAATTTAGGTAGAAATTCTTTACTTGTGCTTTTAGGTCGGATCGGGTCGGATTAAATCGATTAGAATGACTTTCGTAATCTTCCTGCTTAAAAAAATTTTTGGATATTAATTTCTCACTTTGATAAATCTATTTCATAACGATTTCGGCATAAATTTCTTATCGGTAAAATCTTAGATCGGTTCAATATAATTCAGGACGAAATTTGGGTTAAGTCCAGTTCAGTTGAACCGAATCTGGTTCGGCTGGCCGGTTTGATTCAGTTGGGTCAATTCAGTTCGGCTTAGGTTGGTTCGATTCGATTCAGCTGGGCCATTTCGATTAGACTGGACTGGTTCGATTAGGCTAGGCCTATTCGGTTTGGTTCAAAATTAAAATTTTGAATCACTTCTCCTTCTCCCTTCTTCTGTTCTATCGAGAAAGAGAGTGTAAAAGAGAGACAGAGGAAGCAAAGAGTGGGGAAGAGAGACAGATCGAGAGGAAAAGAGCTTACGCTGATGGTGGTTATCGTTGGTTGTTCGTCATACTGGAGAAGGCTTGCTTGTGAGCTCTATGGTTAAAGATCGAAAGTAAGAGGGAGGAACTTTGTCAGAACAAGGCTGATCAAGTAGGGGACTGTTTCTTTGGAGTTGTTTGCGGCTGGAGGTCGAGCAGTGGTTGAAGCTAGAGGTAAGTCCTCTGATATAGAACTCGATAGGGAGAGAGAGCTGTCGTGTGATTTCCTTCTTGACCCGAGTCTCTCTATTTATAGTTGAATCTCGTAATCAGTTCCTTCGAGAAATCCGAGTTCATCTCTAATTTTTCGAGCCGTGAACTGCTCAACATCGAATTTTTCTTTGAAAATCTGACTGTTTTTCTGAAAATCTTAATGTAGCTCGGATTTTTCGAGTTATAATTGGTTCTGCACCGAATTTCTAAAAAAGAAATCTGACTGCATTTTTTCTTAAATTCGATATTTGGTTTGATTGGGAGATTTTGAATTAGAAACGCTAATGTTACCGTCAGTACTAATTCGTAGGATATGGCTTTCACTTTCGACTCTCCTTGTCGAACTGGTTTTTTGCAGAAACTGCCTAATCAAGATTCAAATTGAACTGCGTGATTTTAGCCAACGTGCCCAGAAAAATCCCTCCTTTTATCTTACCATTTTTGGATGAACTCCCCATATCAGTAACTCCCCACGATCCCCATGGCCGTGTAACCACCTCTCTCTTATAAATCCCCACTTCTCAAAAAACACTCACTGCCCAGAATTTCTCATTTCGAAGCCTACTACTCTAATGGCTTTTCCAGTGAGTTTATTCAGAAGTTTTCTGCTCCTGCTCTTCGTCACTTTCTTCTCCGCTTCCGCCATGGAGTTCCAAGTCGGCGGCACAGACGGCTGGGTTGTTCCTCCTTCCAACGACACCAGAATCTACAACGACTGGGCCTCCGAAAACCGGTTTCAAGTCGGCGACGCCATTCGTAAGAAAACAACTGACTTTTTTTTCTTCTGTTTTTCTATTCTGACGGTTTTTATCATTCTGGTTTATCGTTTTAGGTTTCAGGTACAGTAAGGACTCGGTAATGGAGGTGGAGGAGAAAGACTACAAAAACTGCAACTCGTCGCATCCCGTCTTCTTCTCCAACACAGGGAACACCATTTACAGGCTGGATCGATCAGGGGCGTTCTACTTCATCAGCGGAGTTAGTGGTCACTGCGAGATCGGACAGAGAATGATCGTGAAGGTTTTGACCTCAAAAGAAGCTTCTTCTGCTTCGAAACTAGCCCTCACTCCTTTTGTTTTCTTTATTTCTGCTTCTCTCCTCCCCCTCCATTAATGTAGGTAGAACGAGGATGACAATGATGCAACTATCTCTGTCTCTTCTGGTTCTTGCTTTTCACTGCTTTGTATTCTTAATCTTCTCGAGATGACGTGTTCTAAGTATACGTTGTTTGGATTTCTGTCTAACCCAACCCACCATGATGTCTGTATTTATCATTAAATACTCGTTGAAGAAGATGTAATTAATTATAAATTAAATTAAACAAGAAGCAGCTTATAAAATTTTATATAATATATATATTAGAGTTATTTGAACATGATTATTCAGTTCTTGGTCCAAATGGAGCCCACCCCTTGCTTGCTTTCCAAGCTTCGTTTCTTTTAGTTTTCTCCGAGACTAAGTCGACTGAACTCCCTATAAAGATTTTAATTTTGTCATCCATTATCATTCCCAGTCCGAAAGCTCCGACGTTGACTATAGGAATGAAGAGGGAGAGCTTTCAACACGGGATGGTCAGGACGTTCAGGAACAAACCGACGTGGTTGAATCCCAGACCCATGACCCGCCTCATCGACGAACGGGATTCACCTGCCACCGCCGGGTTCTTCACCTCCGTCTCAACCAAGCCCACCAATCACTCCAAGTACACCGGAAAATGTGGTCATGCTCGGTGCACCCGTTGCCACACTCACCCAGTTTGTAAGTCCAAGGGTAAGGCCAAAGGGACACACAAGCTCAACTCTTTCGACGTCGCTGATAATCACCGGTTGGTCGCTTGGTGCCCAGTGGATGGTCGACCCAGGTTGAACAGTAAGGGAGTTTCTGCTACGGCGATTTCCGATCACCTGTTGAATAGCTTCGTAGATGCAGAAGATTACGGGGATGAAATCGACGAGGAGGTTGAGGAAGCAGTTGATATTTACAGTCGCAGCGGAGATGCTGTTGGAAATAGCGATAACAATAATGATGCCAATGATGATGATAAACTCAGTTTCTGAAATGTGTTGTTTGATTTGGACGAAGTCATTGAGCAAGATGAAGATTGGTGTTTAGTTGCAGGTCTGTAAATCATTTCGATTGTTTCATTGATGCGTTTGTTCTTTCGAGTCTTTACCTCTATTTACACGATTCGAGTAAATTCATGTAATGTATTCAGGCATATTTTTAAATAAATAGATAAAAAAAGGCTTTTTACCTGTTGTGATGTTCTTTTAAACTGGTCTGTTACCAGGAATTTCTCTCTCTCGTACTGGTCAACGTTTTAAGTCTCTCTCTCTCTGTTGTGATTGAGATCGAGGATTTCATGATGGTATTTTGGATTCCAGTAAGATGGGAGTTTTACCTCATCAATTAATCTTGCAGTAAGGAAAAATCTGCAAATCTTCTGAAACATCTGGTTGTCAATTTTGTTCTGCGCTGTGGCTTGTGCTGAAGAGGAAGAGTTTGGATTATAAATCCTTAATTTTGTGAATTGGAACAAGAAGTGACTAAAATTTTCAAGCTTTCAAACTAGAATTGTGGGTCTTTTGCTAGAGATTCTCACTTCTCTCCAGAGTACATTTGCATACACAGCTGCAGTCTGCAGAAGTACTTTGGCTTGGGCTTGTTTCTTCGCGATCTTCAGGCACTGTGTATTTGCATAAAACCCAGTTTTTTTTATGGGTGGTAAATTTTCTGCAGATTTCTGTTTCTTCGTGGCAAATTTAATCCAAGAAAATGCTTTTTTTCATTTATTTAATCGTTTATGGGTTTGTACAGTCCGACAAACTCATTTCATACTGATTTATGTAGGGTGAGGCTAATGCCATCACTAACTCACTCAGAAAAACGAAGGACGAGACGGTTTATTGTAAGAAAAAACCAGACGACGGAGCTTGTTGGTAGAGCCATCGACCTTGTTTTTGCAGGGCTCGACCTTCTAGAACTGTGCTCGTGCCATTTCATCGTCGTGGCAGCAGAGGAAAGTGGTGAACTTTTCCATGCCGCGGTGACACTCCGGGCATTTCAGGTTTTCCGGGATTCTCCCGGCGGAATGCGGAAACTCGAAGCGGCAGCAAGGGTGGGCTATCCCGTGGAGCTTGTCGTGGTAGTCTCTGAAAGCCAGGTCGAATCCCTTCGTTCCGACTTGTTCTTTCCAGGAATCGTACTCGACCAGAGTGGGTAAGACGGTCGTACTGTGGCCGTTAACCACCACGCTTGAACCGCGGCTGAGCACGGCCCACCCACCTTCTTTGTCGTAGCTGAGCAGCTTCTTGATTTGCTGCATCATCGGGTCGACGTCGTCGGCCTTCCCTTGCTGGATCTTGGACAAAAGCATGCTTTCCAAACGGGTCCAGAAGAACCAGATCATCGTCAGATCTTGCCAACAGTAACCGAGCTTGTCAACTGTAATGGTGGAGATCACTCGCCCGACCTTTTCCTTTTTGCTGCTTTTTCCGACGTAAACCATCTCCAGAGGAATCCGAGTAGCTTGAGCCACTGCTCGAGCTCTCGCCGTGAAACTGCGAACCCACTCGATGTCGTCACCTCCGTACAAGAATATGTATTTATCCTCCTTGATCTGTAATTCAGCTCAAAAATGGAAACAAAGCTTACTTCTGTAATCAAATCATTCAGAAAGGGTCTCCCTGCCTGAAAACTGAAATTAAACTCACCCAGTTGAGAATGGTTGGGTCAATTCCATCGATCAGCAGCTCCAGCCGCCATGTTTCTTCCCTCCACAGAGCATCTTCTCTCAAGCTGGTGAAAGGGAAGGCATTGCTTCCCCAGATCCACATCATATGGATCGCATTGGGGCAAACCACCTTCCCTTGAGGATCCAAGACAACCAGCATAGGCTTGTTTCTGAAATGCCACACTTCCTTGATGAACTTGACGACGGCTTTTGAGATCAACGAAGGATGGTGGACGGTATACCACGGCATTGTCGTCTGCAGAGCCTCAAACTGCTTCTGCAGGGGTTCGGTCCACTGGACAGACCGATCCACGATTGGAACCCACACAACTTCATACAAACTCTCCATCCTCGTCGCGTGGAGCCTCGATTCGTTGTATATCTGTTCGAGAATCGATAGCTCATCGTGCGATATTTCCAACCCGGAAATGAGGAGAAGTACATTTTTCCTTCTCAGCACTTCAATGTTCACCTATTAGTTTACATCAAGCAGAGAGGAAGCAAGATTTAGGAACTAAAATAGTTCTTTCGAAGTGGTTTTGGCAGGAAAGGCAGCAAAAAGTCGTACCCTACGCTTCGTAGAGCCATCGACAAGAGGCTGCAGATCATCCCGAGGATAAATCAAGGCCTTGAGGACCTTCATGTTGTCAATGTGGATGATTTCAAAGAGATTCAAAAGCATTTGAAATGATTCAACGTCCCTCTTCTCATCTGCATCAGTTGGTAAATGTCGATCAACTCTAAATCTACTCTTACAGCCATTTGATTTGATTCATTTTGAGCTCATAAATTTCAAATTTCTTAAGAATGTTCTTCACCTATATGTTGAAAGCAAATATCCAGCTGCTTCTTGAGATGGTCCCTTATGTTTTTAAGTTTGTGAGCTAGAGTAGACAGCTCCCAAGCTTCAGTTGTTGAGGCTCCATACCTGAGAGAAGAATTAACAGTCAGTCATTTCCAGACCTCAAAACTAATACCCAAACCAGTTCTTCTATCCCGAAAAACAAAAACATACTCATATCCCAAGCTGGTTAGGCTCGTAATCTGGGTTGCGCAAGCCACAATGCTCCTAATTGTCCAATACACAGCCGTTGGGATATGATTCATGGCTGTCGTCAGGGCCGGAACCTCCTGCGTAATGTAGGTTGATGGAAGTTCTTTAAACTGGACTACGCATCTAGTCACATCAAGAATTGCGCCAATGAGATCCTTCAGAGCATCGAATCTGGGCTTCAACGATGCCCCTGCATGTTCGATGATTCCGGGAACTTGTTTCAAAATTGCCATCGCTTTGGCAAGTTGGTTTTGCGAGTAAATCTGGGCGAGGAGCCAGAATTCTCCATAGTGGATAGCGAATGCAGCAAGAGTCAGCACCAACTTAGCATCCCACGGATAGCTTGCCAGCATGTTGAAAATGGATAGTGTAGTCGCATGCGGGTCAGTCCCGGACAGAGCTTTGTATGCTATCTGGTAAAATTTTAGAAAAAATATTAGTAATAATCAATCTGCAAGGAGAATCTCTTTTATTTTGCGATATAGAGATGAAATATAAGGTTTATCATTCATGATTACCTCGCAGGAAATTCGATCTATCGTGTAAGATAGTGCCTCAAGCATGGAATAGAAACCGGGCTGATGAGTCTTTTCCTCCAAGGCTTCAACATGTCCTTGGCCGACCTGTTTTTGATACAAGAAATCAAAGGCAATTAAATTTCCTCGAATTTTTCCTATATAATGATATTACATATTTAACTCTTAAAAAAAAAAAGCTTCATACTGGTGCTACAGAATCAATGGTCATGGTTGCGAGATTGAAAATGTCCTCGACGAGATGGAGAAGAGGCCTTGTTTCGACTTCTCTGCCGTCTGGAGCATGAGTGGCTAAAATTTGCTTCACCATCACATTGTCGTCAGACATTGTCAGCATACCGCGATCGCTCCTGATCAGTTGCTGCATCGAGGTTGGTGTGATCTTACTCAACGCCATTTTTGGATGGTAGGTCTTAAATTTGGAGTAGAGAAGGTAGAAAATGGCAGGTCTGTGTGAATTTGTGCAGATTGGTTGATCTATTTATACCCATCTGAGATGGCATAAAGCTCTGCTTAATCCCTTACTTTGCTTCATTTGTGATTTCAGTGTTTAAACGTTAAGATGAAGTCTGAGCTTTTCTGGTTCCTCGTCACTTTACTCTTTGGGAGCATAAATTCTTGCTTTTACATTTTTTTTCGAGATTTCCACTCCATTCGCATTATGCATAAAATTTGGTTTGTTTTAAGATGATCTTTTTGTTGGGTATTCGCATATTTCAACTTGACACTTGAAATTTTGTTCATTGTACCTAATAGCATTAGGGCCTCACCACAAAAATCAAAGCTTTCAATAACTGTAGTTATACAATTCAGAAGCTTGAGTTCTTTTTTGGTCAAGGCGATGAGCTCGCATTACAGATTTTCTTTAAGCTCGAGCTGCAAAATTTACGATTGTCATTTGATCTTCACAATAAATATTTTTTTTTTTGCACGTAGTTTTTACTGACAATTTTTTCACGTCAAATCTTCAGTTTCGTATTTTTCTCTATCGTTTGTGTTTGATTTTTAACACGGGGAAACTCTTGGACTTGAAATTTTATTGGTTGAACTGTGAAACACGAACCGATGCATAATCAGTTATTAATTCTTTCCAGTTGTCCGTCGGCTGAATTTGAAGGGCATGTACTACAAGTTAAGGCTATGTTATGGAGGTTTCAAGAAAAGGGAGGATATACAGGACTAGATTGGGGACAAAGGGAATGATGGGATATGCCTCTGCTGTGCTTTGCTTGTAAAGATAGCTCAGAATTTCCATTCCTAGACACAAAGAAGGAAATGAAGGGAAAGAATGGATTTGATTCCTTTCTCGTCGTTATTGTTTTGTAGTAAATAGCTTTGTATAAAGCAAAAGCCCTATACAACATCCCACAAAAAGAAAAGAATTCCAATTAGGGTGTTCGTGTTTCCGGTTCGATCTCGTTTCCTCGAAAGAAAAATGAGTCGAGCTAGACCGTGATATTCCAACAATTAGTCGTGTAATCAAGGGGAGAAAATAGAGCGAGCACAATTATATATTTTGAATTTAATCGTGTCTAATACGAAAAATCATATTATCCATGGGTTCGGTTGAAGGCACATCATATTTCTCGTTGATAGGTTCCATGAACACTCGTACTAAACCTATGATTAAATTTCTTCGGACAATATTTTAGGGAGATCTTTTACTTGCTTATTGTGCTATGTCCATCTTTACGTATTCCTCCGGCGAAGTATATTGAATGTATAGAAATGACTATGACAGAGTTTCCATTATTTGTATTAACGGTTAATCTACGATTGATGTTTTAATTCGGTGTTTATGATTAATAATTATTTTGACATACCAAAAAAGATATAAAGTGTATAACACAAGAAAGTTAGTGTATTGTCTAAATTTGAAAGTATAATTATAAAATGAAAAGTCACGAGATTAGTTTATGAAACTAGTCCAGAAAAAATGAAGTGGAGCTCGGCTTCAATGACTCAATTGGGATCAAGACTAAGTTCTTTATTTAATGAGTAAAATTAATTTTATTTTTTTAATTTTCATTGCGACGTTCAGTCACTTATTTATTCGTATAATAATTAATATAAATTATTGATAGTTAAAATTAAGTATAAATTAGACTAATTAATTAAAGTTATAATATTTAAATATAAATTTAGGAGGTAAATTTAAATAAAAATTATTATATATATATATATATGTATATTAATATTTTGCTTGGGTTAAATATTTTAATTTGTGGGAAAAAAAACAGCTTCAATGGGGCAAAACGTTACATCGTTTGCCATGGTCAGATCCTCCTTAATTTCTTTTGAGCAGGCAAATGTGTTCTTGGAGCTCGAGCGCTTCTTCTTACTGAAAAAATAACCTTTGGATGCATCCAGTCGCTGCCAGAAATTTTTTCTGCTTATGCCCAACTGTTTCTCTGCCTATCTTGACTTCCTAATTGGCGATCGTACTGCGTAAAGATTTCTGTTCTCTGTCTTGGTTAAATTTATGCGTAATTCTGTTGCGAGTAGAGCTTTATCGTATCAGAATTTCTTTTGTTATGATGAAAATGGAGGAAAAGATAAGAAGGGCGTATTTGATTTGGATTCATTTTACCAAGTTAGTTGGTTGATGGGTTTTAGCCTTTTCACAACGTTATAAAACCTGGACGATGGAGTTTTGAAATACCTTGCCACCTGTTCGTCGCCCGTTTCTTACGTTTATCGATAAATTCGAGAAACAAACTTCTGCGACTGTCCTTTTTATGTTTATGGAAATGCCATGCTAGGTTTTCTTCCTTGATCTCGACTGGAATCATTGGTTAATTTTTGATAAGATGCGTAAGCGGTAAATTCTTTTCGATTTTATGTTTGTTTGTTATTCATTTACATGTACTAAAAAGACTCTGGTGGGGATAATTTGATCTCCTTTTGGGGAGATACGTGTTTGATGAGATGTTCGATCTGATCTTTGCTTCTTTTTCATTTATATGTGGTAGAAAAATTCTGATGAGGATATCGCCTTTTGTGGAAACAATTAGTTAGGTCTTTGGCTTACAGCACAAACTTAAAGTGCTTGATATAAAATTATTGAACCAGTATTAGCCTGTATTAACCAGTATTCACTTTTCTTGTCCGTCAAACAGACATTCCATAACTTGTTAGTTGTTTTGCTTTTAGATGCAGACATGTTTGTAATATAGATATTTTTACTCTATTTCTCGAAGTTTCACGAGATCTTTGTTTTAATAATTATCTTTGCAGTGCCGGTCTTTCTTTGTTATGTCAAAACCTTCAAATATCGATGATGATGATGAAAATAAAAAGTTTGGACCTGATTACTTTAGTTTCTACTCGGGGGAAGTAGACGAGCTGTTCTCTGAAGACGATTTTGTGTCTTTGGGTTCCCAAACCTCTGAGCTGTTCGAAAGAAAATTGGGAGATGTCAAAGGCAAAGATGAAAATGAGGAAAACCACGATCCTTTATTTAGTAATAGTTTGAAAGCAGATTCTAAAAGAGAAAGATTGAAAACTTTGCTGAGGCAGGGTGTAGTGGTTCTTTCACAAGAAGTTGATGAGGTACTTTTTCCTTTGAAGTTCTCATTTGGGTTGAAAATTAATTACTCAAAACTCTCCCTTCAATGAGGTGGTGTGATATCTTTTATTCAACTTATATGATTTAATTGTCAGTGAGATGTTTTAACTGTGGAATTTTAGGAAAGAGGAAGCACTTTTGAATAAGGCTCATATGGTTGAAGTGAGAAACCAATGTTTCCAATCTATATTTCTGTAAATTCTTAATTTCAAACCCTTATTTGAAAATTCTAAATTTTTCTTCAAATTGACTTGCAAATAAAGTTCAAATTTGAGCGTTATAACTTTAATTTCTAAATATTTGAAAGACTTAAATGAAATCATTAAATACGCAGAAGTTTTTAAAACAACATTCAAATATTAAATAGCTTGGTCAAAATTAAAATAAATACAGAATTGAAACAATTCATAAAAACTTTATTAACGATAAAGTCAACATAATTTATTCGAAGTTTCAACTGAAATGAAAATATTAAATGTCTTCGAAAGTTTAAATATACTAATTTAAATTCCAAAAATATTTTCTTTTTCTGTATGCTCGCTTGCCTCTGGAAAGTTTTCAATCAAAGTCATTTCTTCCTCAGATAAAAATTCACCTACATCACAAAATTACAAACTATAAGAACAATTCAGTAAGCGAAAACACGTGTAAGTGCAAAATTAACATAATGTTTTACCGAATCCTAACTTAACAGTTACATAGTGGTTTGGAACTTATTTTCCAACCTTCGTTTAAACTTAGCTGTCTCATTGTCATTCGGGTTTTGTCATCTCATTTTCATTTAGGCATAGTTATCTCATTGTTGTTCCGGCGTATCTTTCTCATTTTCGTTCAAGTTTAGTTATTTCATTATTGTTCGGGTTTTGTTATCACATAATTTTTGTCAATTCTATCATATTCATACACATACAAATGTTCTACCAATTTTATCTTGATACAATTCTATGTTAATGGCTTAACATGCATAGTTAACTATCGAAATAATATAATAAAATAATTATAAAAAAATATCATAAATTTTATGATATAGGGTTGTAAACAAAACGTGGTATTTTCACTTACCTAGATTTAGAGAGTTTAGGATTATCAAGATTTTTTTAAGATATCAAATGTTATTCTGCCTCCATAAAATATTTGATATTAAATTTTCACTTATATAAATTTAATTTCAGAAATATTTGAGTAGAAATTTCTTACGTATACTCTTCGGTCCAATAGGGTCGAATTAGATTGATACAAACGACTTTCAGAATTTTTCATGCCTAAATTAAATATTTGCTATGAATTTCTCACTTTAATAAATTCATTTCAAAAGAATTTAGACATAAATTTCTTACCGGTTTATTCTTAGATCGGCTCGATCGGATTGGATCGTTTCAGATGATTTTGGATCGAATTTAAATTAGTATGTTTAAGCTTTCAATGACATTTCATATTTTTATTTTAGTTGAAATTTCGAATAAATTATGCTGACTTTATCATTGATAAATTTTTTACAAATTATTTCAATTTTGCATTTATTTCAATTTTAACCAATCTATTTAATATTTGAAAGTTATTTTAAAAGTGTTTGCACATTTAATGATTTCATTTAAAGTTTTCAAATATTTAGAAATTGTGGTTATAACACTCAACTTTAAACCTTATTTGCAAATCAATTTGGGGAAAAATTTAGATTTTCAAATAAGAGTTTGAAATTAGGAATTTAAAAAATTTGGGGCAGTACAATTTCCTTCATATTTGTGCAAAAATGTCAGCCATTTTATTTGATATTACCAAGCGACCTTGTTGAACTCTATCTGTGTTTTTACTCTTTTCATAATTTGATTGTTTTAGAAGCGCATTGAACCACATAATTGGTGGTCGGCAGTAATGGTTTTTAATGATTTTTTTTTTTTTATTATTACAGATGTTTGATCCTGTTGTTTCTGTCCAGCGGTTAAGATCCATTCTGAAAACCAGAAATTGCCCGACTTTGGAAGGACCAATCTCTGATGGCTATGATGGACAATCTTCTCATAAGAAACTCAAGTTTTCCTCAACTGCTTCACCTGCGGATGGGAGTGCCGGTATTTGTAGTTCGAATGTAGAGGTAATATTTTTACGTGATCCCTTTTCTATTACAGCTTGTCCTTCTGTTATACTTTTATGGTATTTTAAGTTGACATTTAAATATGAATTTTTAAGATGCTACTCTTTCTCTTGAAAGTTCTTAACGAAATGGTAAAGTAGTCCTTGCACTAGTAATTACTGTCAAGCCTCAACCTTCAAATAATTGATCATGTCTGAACTGGTTGGATATCTGATGCTCTAATAGCAAAGTGGGAAAACTGAAAGGCGTGTTCTGGTTGATTTTTTTAGAAATAATACCTGGGGCAACCGCCATTATTTGAAAGATGATAAAATTTGACTTTCATGCTGAGATTTTTTCTTCTGACACCAACATTTTAGTCAACTCAACACTTTTAGCATTCTTTATTCAATAAATTTTTTAAGGGCCGCGTTACAGCTATGAACGTAAGCTGTGTTTACTCATTCTCAATTATTGGTTCCCGTAACACATCAAAACGATGCTAATTAATTAGTTCTTAATATTTTCTTGCTAGCGCTGGCGAAAAGAAATTATAGTGCAGATAAGTTTCTTTTGGTTCCATTCATTAAATTGTTAGCAGGTGCACTGGAAAGCGAAGATCAGCTAATATAAAAAATGGAAATCCTTTCTTTGTGTTTCTATTTTGTTTTTTTACTGGTGAAAAAATATATGGGGCACTTTATTGTTTTATTTATCTAAGAAATGACTTGATACTAAGGTCCATTTGATTTATTGTTCGTAAAAAATAAGGATGTCCTCACATGTTTATAATGTAACGATCTTTGGCCACTATCTTAATTCTCAGGTGAATGAGGATTTGCAGCTACTTCTGGAGAATGATAGCTCAGAAGTTGAGGAAATAATATCAAAATATTCAGACGAACTGTCTGAAACAGTAATGTTCTGAACCTTTTCGCTGTACTTTTTTTTTTTTATGATTGTAGGCTTGAACCCCCTTACCTATATTGTTCTGTCCTCAATTCCTCTATATTGTTTGTATGGAACTGATTTTAATGGCAGAAATATGTATGGACTATGAAATAGGTACTTACTCATCGTGATATTTGTTTTAGCTTATTGCTTGTATGGAACTGATTTTAATGGCAGAATCATGTATGGACTATGAAATAGGTACTTACTCATCATGATATTTGTTTTAGCTAATGCATATGGAGCAGCAGCTTGAGAAACTTCTTAACTCTGTAATGTCCAAATGCAGGTATGTTGAGTTTTGCTTCCCTCTCTCTCTCTCTCTCTCTCTCTCTCTCTCTCTCTCTCTCTCTCTC
>CM039530.1:2487915-2560160 GCA_022433055.1 Begonia peltatifolia
TCTCTCTCTCTCTCTCTCTCTCTCTCTCTCTCTCTCTCTCTCTCTCTAACCTATTGGAAAAGAAAAATGGAAAGTGATTCTAAATTACATTCCAAAAGATCGAACCGTAATTCAAATTGTCCTCTTGCCTGTATTTTCTAGGCCCATGTCTCCTAAAGAAAAACAACAGCTTCAGAAAATGATTCAAAAGCTACCCCCAGAGAATCTAGTCCGTGTTGTAGAAATCGTCCAGCATCATAGGCCAGACAAGGAACCCTCTCTGGACGAAATCTTCATCGAATTGGATAAAGAGGTGAACTCCGAAAAAAGTAGACAGATTTCAAGAATTTAGTCATCATTCTTTATCTCGATATCCTTGATTGTGCAGGGTGATGCAACTCTATGGAGACTATATTACTATACAGAAGCAGTCGAGAAAGCTAAGAAGTTAGCTAAGTAGCTAAGAGAGAAATCTTTATCAAGGCAAGCTCTATTTGCTCTATCAATCAAACCCCGTCTCTTCGATCATCGCTCTCGGAAAAAAATTGTCGGGCGAAGAGTTAATTGAACCCATTGTGACAATGCAGGGGGATTGATTCATTTTTCTTGTTACATATGCAGTTCCAAACTTTCCAAGGGCAAGGGAATTGTCAGAGAGTTTGTGTTTGTAGAGTGATCTTAATTTTCCATTTTTTTGTTAATTACTATTGTGTAGGTGTTCTTGTTCGTCAAACTCTAGTTTTGGTTTATTGAAATCTAGAAAGCCCTTCATTAATTTGCAGATAGTCATTTTATTATTGTGTTTTTTTTATCATCTTATAATCTTATGATGTTTTGTTTAATTAATTAAATATGAATAATCATGGTCTAAGTATAATAATTAAGATATCTTTTCCAAATTTACCGAAAAGGAGATGCTAAAAGATGTCTCGTTTTATAGCTTGTTAGAAAATATATGTAGGTATTTTCATAATTATACGATCACGTTAGTGCGGGTGAGAATATTTTCATATAAATAATGCTAGATTTATTTTTGAAACTTATCTAATGGTGAATGGAGCGCAGCTAGAGAAAACTCTAGTGGAGGCCCGAAGCAGTACTGACGTGCAAATCGTTCATTCGACTGGAGTATAAGGGCGAAAGGCTAATTAAATTGTCTAGTAATTGGTTTTCTACGAAACTTCTTTATAATGGTTCGAATATTTATCACTGTATCAGTTCAAATTTTTAATTATTATTTTTTTCGATTAACGATGTAAGAGTTAATATTTATATATGTAAACAATATGTAATTTTGGATGTACATATATAAATGTTATATGATGATTTAGTTGGAAAAATATTGTATAAAAAAAGGATAAATTAAAAGACGAGAAATTAATGTTTTGGAAAAAATGGAAAACATAACGTGTGGCCAATCAATCGCCTAGGGTAGGCGATCGATCGCCAAGTTGGTGAAGGAAAAGAAATCAGACCGGAGAGGGTGCCAATCGATCGACTGAGGCATAACCGATTGGTCACTCTGTTAAAAAATAAATAAATAAACAAGAAATATTAAATGTTAATTAATTAAGGTATTTTGGTAATTATCAAAGACAGGAGTGCAATTTAGTCATTTGAAGAGAATAAGATTGATTAAAAAGATAATTACCATTGAATTGCTTTTGAAAGAGATTGGTTGGAAATTTTAGCTTTACGGGGAGAGAAACAAAGAGAAGAGATTCCAGAGAAGAAAAAAAATCCGTGGGGAAAAGAGGAGAAAAGAAAAAGAAGAAGTGAGATTCATCGGTTCGTCCTTTAAGAAAAGTTGTTTAATTCGGTGAGAGGAACATATTGGTGGAAAAATCAATAGATTCGGTGAAAAAGTTCTAGTGAAGTGCAGGAACTGACATAAAGTAAATACTTCTAACGATTATAATAATTAGTTTATGCTTTAACACATTACTAAGTGTAGATAGACTATAATATTGTCTTTGATCTGGATATGATAAATTTAGTTGTGATTTGGTTGAAATTAGATGTTGAAGTGAAAAATTGATGTTGTTTTTAATTCAAATTAATATGAATTGTGAAAAATTTATTTAAATTCGATTTTTATTGAATGATTTAATTTCAATTTTGTGAAGTAATTGAATTGTTAAATGTGACATTTGAAAACTACATTTTATATTGAATTGAACGCATTGATTTTAAATATCAATTGCATGGGTGGGTTAAGTTGCATTGTTTTTAAATATGCATAGCATTGCTTTATAAATGTTTTAAAGCATGAATTTAGGAAGTAGAGAGTAGAAAAGTTGTGGTAACCTAAGAAATCATTGGGCTGAACTCGCCTCTTCGTGCGTGATAAATATGACTATAAAAATGATAAGAAGATTAACTTTATATCTTCCTTGGATTGAAAGTCCCTAAACCTCGCGATGAATCAATGTGTAAGGTACTACAATCTTACCGGTGAAAGCCAAGAAATCTGTAGCTATGTGATGATCATGTGTCAATTATAGTGGATTGCATTTTTACATTTCAAATTGACTGTTAAAAATGGCATTGGCTGCTTTGAGAAAATGTTGTTTTTAAATCGTGCATATTTACTATAATGCACTATATTTATCTATTCGTTGAAAATGATTTTAAACCATGGTTAATGGAATTTTAAAAAGATTAGTTGTTTTAAACTGTAGTTAATGACATGGATTTTAAATTATTCGAATTACGAACATGAATGCATTTTTATATAAATGACATGGATTTTAAATCAAAACAAACATATTTAAGTTAATTTAAAAAATAATCAATGATTAGGTGGAAGATGATGTTTGGGTCTGGATAGTATAAATAGAGTTTGAGCTAATTATTCTAGTGGTTAGACTTATTTGTTGGCCGTAAAGCTTATTATGTGGAATATGTCTATTTTTCAATATCGAGGACGTTCATCGAGATGAAAAAGCCAAGATAAAGTAAAGTGTGCAAAGAGGTATAGGCGAAAGATTAAGATAAATGGTCTTTGAGGTTATGGAAAGTCATATGTGGTGACTTATGATTATTTATTTCTTTTACGCTTCTGTTTGAGTATTATGAGATTGATGTAGACGATAATATAAACATTTTAATATATGAAATGCATTTTATTAGAGTATTGACGGATCTTAATTTAGGATGTTAGGTAGGAAATGCATGGTGTATGTCATTTGGAAATTCCCACTAAGGAAATGTATGTTTTGTTGTAGGTTGTTTTCAAAATTTTCTCACCTTGGGAATCCGTTTCACCCGTCAAGATCTTGTTCTGAGCAGGAATTGGAACCAGGTCTTGACAGTTTGGTATCAGAGCTATAAATCATAGTTCTAACTAGTTGGTAGGGTTAGTAATTATATTTAGAATGTCTCTTGTATTACTTTGATGGTGAACGTTTATCTGATTAATATGTGATTTATTGTAGATGGGCGGAGAATAATCTACAAGTGGAAATGATAATCATGATGATGAGATGCAGAAATGCAGACAACCATAACAACTCTAGTAGATATCGTGAGTAGGAATATTACTCAACTGAGCAATGATAAGGTTGAGAGTACGGAGTCGTTGGAGATGAAATCGTTAGGAAGGTTTCGAAAGGCAAAACCTCTAGTGTTTAGGGGAGAAAACAATCCAGCCATCGCAGAGGAGTGGCTGAGGCAGATTAAGAAGAAGTTCGAAATAGTGGGAGTTCCGAATGAGTTCAAAGTTAAGTTCGCCGCAAGCCAATCAGATGATAAGGCGGATGAGTAGTGGGGTAAGAATAATGTATCCCTAGGTGGCCAATGTGACTGGGAGCGATTCGAGGATATCTTTTTAGAGAGATTCTTTCCTAAATATGTTAAGCAAGTCAAAGTCAAAGAGTTCTTAGAGTTGACCTAAAAAGATATGAACGTTTTAAATTATCAAAGTAAATTTGAGAAATTGTTAAAGTACATGGGGCAGTTCCTTCCTAATGAAGCTGCTAAAGCTCAGATTTGAGCAAGATCTTAGGTGGGGTATTTATAGTAGAGTTGTAGCTTTAACACTCGAGTCGTATTCGGATATGGTTGAGAGAGCTCTGCTTATTGAGCAAGCAAGTAGAGCGAGTGAAGATGAATGAAAATTAGAAAATGAGATTTAAGAAAAGTATTCTCAAATTTTATTTTATTTTATTTTTTAAGGACTAAGTTAGAAAGAAATTTCGGGACAAAGTTTTCTTAAGGGGGAAAAATAATATGGTTCAAACCTTTATTACTATATCGGTTCAAATTTTTAATTATTTTTTTGGATCAATGATGTAAAAGTGAATATTTATATATGTGAATGATATGTAATTGTGAATGTACATATATAAATGTTATGTGATAATTGAATTGAAAAAGATTGTATAAAAGAAATGATAAATTAAAAGACGAGAAATTGACGTTTGGAAAAAATGGGAAAACATAACATGTGGCCGATCAATCGCTTAGGGTAGGCGATTGATCGCCAAATTGGTGAAGGAAAGAAAATCGGATCTGAAAGGCTACCGATCGATCGGCTAAGACATAGCCGATCAATCGCTCCGTTAAAAAAAATAAAAATAAGAATGATCAAATGTTAATTAATTAAGGTATTTTGATAATTATCAAAGATGATTATTCAATTTAGTCATTTGAAGAGGATAAGATTGGTTAAAAGAGTAATTAACCTTGAATTGCTTTTGAAAGAGGTATAGGTTGGTGAAAATTTTGGCTTTAAGTGGAAAGAAACATAGAAGAAGAAAGAAAAGAAACAAAGAGGAGATTCCAGAGAAGAAAAAAAAAAACTCGTGGGGAAAGGAGGAAAAAAGAAAAAAAAGAAGTGAGATTTGTCGATCCATCCTTTAGGGAAAGTTGTTCAACTCGGAGAGGGGAACGTTTTGGTGAAAAAATTGATAGATTCAGTGAAAAAGTTAGTGTGGAGTAGAGGAACCAACATACAGTAAACATTTCTAACAATTATAATAATTAGTTTATGTTTTAATGCATTACTAGGTGGAAATAGATTATAATATTGTCCTGTATCTGGATAGAATATATTTGATTGTGATTTAGTTGAGATTAAATGTTGAAGTGAAGAATTGATGTTGTTTTTAATTCAAATTAATATAAATTGTGAAAATTTTGTTTAAATTTGATTTTTATTGAATGGTTTAATTTCGATTTTTTGAAATAATTGAATTGTTAAATGTGGCATTTGAAAACTAAGTTTTATATTAAATTGAACGCATTGATTTTAAATATTAATTGCATGGGTGAGTTGAGTTGTATTGTTTTAAACATACATAACATTACTTTATATATGTTTTAAAATGTGCATTTAGGAAGTAGGGAGTAAGAAAGTCATGGTAACATAAGAACCCATTAGGCTAGACTCGGCTCTTCGTGCGTGATAAATATGACTATAAAAATGAGAAAAAAATTAACTGTATGTCCTACTTGGGTTAAAAGTTCCTAAACCTCGCGGGTGAGCAATATGCAGGGTCTTATAGCCTAATTGGTAAAAGTCTAGAAACGGGTAGGTGTGTGTTGGTCATATGTGTCAATTAGAGTGAATAATATTTTTATATTTCAAATTGAATGTTAAAAATGACATTAGCTGCTTTGAGAAAATGTTGTTTTAAAATCGTGTATATTTACTATAATGCATTATATTTATCTATTTGTTGATAATGATTTTAAATCGTGGTTGATGGAATTTAAAAGGTTGGTTGTTTTAAATTATGGTTAATGACATAGATTTTAAATGATTCGAATTACGAATATGCATGTACTTTTATATAAATGACATGGATTTCAAATCAAAAATAAATTGATTTAAGTTTATTTAAAAAATAATTATTGATTAGGTGGAAGATAATGTTTGGGTCTAGATAGTGTGGATAGAGTTTGAACTACTTATTCTAGTGGTTAGACTTATTTGCTGAGCGTAAAGCTCATTATGTGGAATATCTTTATTTTCCAGATATCGAAAATGTTCATTGAGACGGAAAAACAAAGGTAAGGTAAAGTGTGCAAAGAGGCATAGGTGAAAGATCATGGTAATTGGTTTTTGGGGTTGTGGAAAGTCACATGTCGTGACTTATGACTATTTATTTCTTTTACGCTTTTGTTTGAGTACTACAAGGGTGATGTAGACGATGATATAAACATTTTAATATATGAAATGTATTTTGTTAGATATTGATGAATTCTCACTTAAGATGCCAGGTAGGAAATATATGGTGTATGTCGTTTGGAAGTTCCCACTTAGGGAATATATGTTTTGTAATAGGTTGTTTCTAGAAGTTTCCCAACTCTAGAATCTGTCTCACCTGTCGGGATCCGATTCCAGGCAGGAATCGGTGCCGGGACCTAACATTCTCTCAGGATAGCTGGACCCCCATAAGCAAGTTCTATTAGGTAAAACTAGCATCGAAGGCGCAACAACCTCAACCTATTCTCAAACTTCAAATAGTTAGGACGACATTTCTGCTTTGTTGAGCCGCACCATAGAATCGAGATCTCCAAGAGGACCATTTTTAGTAAGGTCAATTGTGTGTCACTTATTAATGAGTGTATTGATCCAAATAAATTATAATTAATTAAAATAAATTATTAATTACATCTGTGACCATCAAATCATAAGTCAAATTAGAGCGTAGAATAAGTAAAATTGTATAATTCTTTTCATATTTATTTAATTTATTTTAAATATTTAAAACATAATTTATTAAAACTAAATGAATTTAATTAGATATATTTAACGGGCAGGTTGGCGCCAGCTCACCTATTCGACTCTTTATTGTAAGGAGCCGAGTCAGACCTAGTTCCATGAGGCAGGCATAGCCTGACATAGGGGCTGGGCTTACAAGTCCTTCAGGGACCAAGTTAAAAGCAGTCTCCAAATAAATATCTCGTTGATTCGGCGGGCCAGGCTCGCTAGCCAGCGATCCCCCTTCTCCTCTCTTTGAGGAGTTAACTTACAAAAGAAATTCTTTCTATCAGAGAGAGAAAGGAGAGTAAGAGCAAAGGGAGAGAGAACCTGTTAACTACAAAAACATCAAAGAATAACTTGTTAACAACAACCTATCGAGTTGAGAACCCATTCATGCTCACCTTGTGCGAGCAGGGGGAGAGAGAACCTATATGACAAATGAAGATAGTCATTGCCAAAACATCACACAACGATAAAAAAACTAAACCTGACAAGTACTTCCCGATCATACTGAGAAGAGACCACATAAAATGCCACTGCAAAGAAACAATACATCGACAACACCGAAAACAAAAAAGAAGACACGACACAGAAAGAATCACCACCACTGAGTGGTCGAAGAAACAAATACAGCAGAAACACACTACCAGACGGAAGAGAGAAGGAAAATACGAAAGATGAAGGTGAGCTGAGTGGGTGAAATAACATTGCAGAGGAAAAAATGCTACATTGCAAATCGTAGACTGAAATAATTCTTTCCCATAAATTTCAATGGCATGATAATCTCCACACAAGGATGAAAATCACGAGACGTTAAGATGGTGGAAAATGTGCAGGAGAAAATGACAATTTTGTTGAAAATAATTCTTCACAAGTTTAGTTTAGTAGAATGACCGTGAGAGACCAGAGAAGTAAGATTTGACAATTTTATTTATTTAATGGTTAGAAGAAATTATGAGCATTCTCTTTTTTAAAAACATTTATGTGATATTTTTTATTTGATATTCTCAAATAATTTTTTTATTAATATATTTAATTTTATATGCTTTAACGTATCTAATTTTTAAATTAAATGAATAAATTTTGTTGGTATATAATTTTTAATATTTATTATAATTTTAAATAAATTTTTTTAAAATTTTATATTATATTAATATAAATTGAAAATATTTATATACGTTCGGTTTGTCTGAATTGGCTCGTTGATCAGTCTCGACTTGACTCATTTAACTCATGGCTCGCGAGCAGGCTTCTATTGAAATTTTTTCAACTTGACTTATTAGAATTGGCGTTAGGCTCAATAAGTTAGATTATTTCTGGTTCGGTCCAGGTCAGTCGACTCGTTTGTCATCTGTAGATTAAAAGCAAGGAATTTTGATTTTTTTTGTTCTAAAAAATAGTATTTTTATTGATTTTAGTAATAAATAAATAAAGGGAGAGGGAGAGCTGAGAGGCCGGGTTAGCTTTCTCTGCAAGAACCAGTTCTTTAGGCTCCTTAAGTCTGCCATTGGGGATCCTTCTCCACTGCTTCCTCAGGTAGGAGGATCGAGGCCTTATATTTTCATCCATTTGTAGTACTTATCATCGTTCTTCGTGTCTTTCGTATGTTGTTAATGGCTGAATGCTTCCGATCGAATCATGAACTTTCTGAATCGAGTTACTTTGGTTCGTTTTTACTCGGAGAAGGGTTTCAAATTTTAAGATTTTTAACTCTGTTCTGCAAATCAAAACTTTGACCTGAAATGAGTTGCTAGAAGTTTGGTGCTGAAACTGTTTATTTATAGTTTTCACCGTTTTTGGTATTTCTGTTACTAATTTTCAGTGATGTGTTTGAGATGCTAAGAAAACTTTTTTTCTTTCTGTTAGCAGGTTTATTCGCTTGAATTTTGATTATGTCTACCGCAGCAATTGATGTTCCGCCAAAGGGTGGATTTAGTTTCGATCTCTGCAGGAGAAATGCTATGCTGGAAAAGAAGGGACTTCATGCTCCTTCTTTTCTAAAAACAGGAACCACCATTGTTGGTTTGATTTTTCAGGTACAATCAGTATTTTAAATTAATTGACTAGTTGTTGTATTACCTCTATTAAATTAATTTTCTTGTTCTTTTGCAATCCTGAACTACAGTTTTATTCATAAAATCAACGTGAATGGATTAGGTATATTTTTTCTAGACTGGGTGCCCCAACTTGACTACATTCATCCATATTGATGTCTAGCTCGACAGTTGAAAAAGCGGCAACCATATTACTTTCAATTTTGAGTTATTTTCTTATTGTTCTCTTCTGTTTAGGATGGTGTCATTCTCGGAGCAGATACAAGAGCCACGGAAGGTCCTATAGTTGCCGACAAGAACTGTGAGAAAATTCACTACATGGCACCAAATATCTATTGTTGTGGAGCAGGAACAGCTGCTGATACAGAGGCAGTTACCGGTAAATGTTAATTAGGCATTGAAATGTGAAATATCTTATATCACCCTCTCACAATTTCATCAATGAAGCTAAACCAAGTTTAACATATTTATAGACATGGTAAGCTCACAGTTGCAATTGCATCGGTACCATACTGGCCGAGAATCAAGGGTTGTTACAGCCTTGACCCACCTAAAAAAGCACCTTTTTAGGTATGTTTAACTCTTTTCTAGGAAATTTTTTCAAAGCATTTCTATCTCTCTGGAAACAAAAAATGACTTTATGCCTTGTCTTGCCCAGCTACCAGGGCTATGTCCAAGCTGCGTTGGTGCTTGGTGGAGTTGATATCACTGGACCTCATTTGCATACTGTAAAATTCTTTTATTTTACACTGTTGAACCAAACTACTTGTTGTGTTGCATGACTAGATTTCTGAAGGTCACTCGTTGTTATCCAGATATATCCACATGGGTCAACAGACACACTACCATTTGCAACGATGGGTTCTGGTTCTCTAGCTGCAATGGCTGTATTTGAATCCAAGTATAAAGAAGGCCTGACTGTAAGTTAGCAATCACTATATTGGTTAGTGAGATAGAGTACCACTATTCTGTGATTTCCTCAGATTAATCAGAAACTTTAGTTTTGTATAGGTTGATTTTACTTAAATTCAGGATGCCTGTTCACGCATGCAACAAGCGATATTTTGTTTTTTTAGGATATGATTAGGTTCAAAATAATTTGTCATATGCACACTAGTTTTGATGAATACCAACATGTGAAATGTTCACCCTGTTAATGCTGGCTTTTCTTCTATCTCATTGTTTTTTATTTGCTTGTTACAGAAGGACGAAGGGATCCAACTTGTATCTGAGGCTATATGCTCAGGCATTTTCAACGACTTGGGTAGTGGAAGCAATGTCGATATCTGTGTGATAACCAAGGTTTTGGATCTCCCATCCATCATTTCAGTAGAATATATCTTGATGTTATGCTTACTGTTGTTACCGTCTATTTGTCTTGGCTCAGGGGCACAAGGACTACCTAAGGAATCATATGTTGCCAAATCCTCGAACTTATGTTAGTGCAAAAGGCTATTCATTTCCTAAAAAGACTGGTCAGTTTTCTTCTTCTTTCTTCACTTCTCAGTTTTTTGTTTTATCTCCCATTTTGGTCCAGTCATTAATTATATTCAATCAGCAACCTGTATTTATATGTTAAGCAATTGGCAGTAAAAATTTCTAAAACACTAAGGCTATTTGCTAAGTACCATGATTCTTTTAAATGACTGCAGAGATTCTCATGACGAAGGTGACATCTTTGAAGGGAAAAGTGGAAGTTATTGAGGGAGGAGATGCAATGGAAGAGTAAAGAGGCGTGATGTAAGAATGAATTCAATTAGTCATGTGCTTTTTACTTTTATTGGGAACTTCCTAGATGATTCAATATGTAGTTTATAATATCATTGCTCATGACTTAAAAAGTAGCTACTCCTACATGGATCTTTCAGACCGCAGCATGACCGTATTTGGAGTTTTATTGTTTACATTGTTATCATCTAATAGCCTTTTTAGACAATGTTTGCACTGGTTTTTACTTTTCAATGAACCTGAAGTTCTATCATTTCTTTGCTACTTTTGGCTGAATAATGTTGATTGCATTATATGATGGAGTATCTGCATTTGCATTAAGAAATATGGTGACGTTTGAACAACAAAATGGATGCATGAATTTTCTCTCCTTTTTTTTCTTCCTGTGAATCTGGTTGGTCTTGAAATTGTATAATGGTGTTCTTTGGTCGGGGCGGTGACCGGAGTTGAACATCGATGACCTGAACCAAACTCATGTGGCCATATGGTTCAACTTTGTAGTGAGACATGGCTCATTATTGATGAGATATTGATCACTTGAAGGCTATCCATTCCTTGTTGGCCTACATCCTGAGTCTCACCCAAGCTCTACCACTTTGAATTTTTCATAGAAGAATGTAGGAGTGAGAGAATCAAACCAAACCCATGAACCATAGAACATCAACTATTCTTGGAAAATTTGAAGTAGAGACTTGTGTGTTTTGGGCGAGTGAGCCTGACTTGAAGGTTCAAAATTCGAAAGCTCGAGCTCGAGCCTAGGCTCTGTAAATAGAACTTTTAGTTAGGTTTAGAATTGGAAAGCTCGAGCCTAGGATATGAAGAATGTAGGTCCCAACTGCTTCATTAGTTAAGCTCTGCCTCAAATACATTATTAATGGCTTCTGGTTGAGAAATTAGCCCCCAACCCTGCTCCCTCAATTCTCTTTCTTTCACTCTTGAACCAAAACAGGCGAATGGTTAAAAGATTCAAGAGAATTCTAGATAGATAAAGTCTTAAGTTATGATCGAGGAGTCGATGATATTGTATTTCGATCCGACTAAAATATTGGTCTTACAACTCAAAAAAGTTCGTTCATATTCAACATGATATGTAGGATTAGAGTCAAAATATGTAGTTGATTATTAAACCTTTATAAAGTAAACCAATTGTATTATTATTTTTATTTAATAATACCCGAAGGAACCCGGGTTTTCCTCAGAATCTTCCTGATGGGCACCCTTCTGAGACTGAACCAATTTCTTGATCTCCATCCATGTATTCTATCTCTCTCATAAATCTGAGTCTCTGTTATGGAAGCTTGGATGCCATTTCAATGGCGGACATTGTTCGGAAGAAGAAGATGAAGAAGATGATCACAATACGTGGTAGAGAGTTTGATTTATCAGAAGCGGTTGAAAGCATTTAATGCCAAATGGATTGTCTCTTAGAGTCTGTGTTTTAGGAGGTTTTACTTTAATTGAAGTGAACACGACACTCATTAACTGAGTTACTTCATGAAAGTCTAGATCAAAGTCTTGACTGGCTTAGTAATTTATCAAAATATCCATCCACAACGTGAAAAAGAAATAACAAAAATAGAAAAAAAAAAAGCAAATAAAGACAATTCGCTATCAAAAACATCGACGTACATGATGTGGAGTCCTCCAATGTTTTTAGTACGAAATTATTTGCTATACGATAAAGTTACACAAATTTATTTTTGGAATTAATTCAAAACGCGTTGCACTAAATAGTAATAAGAATTCTACGTATAAATCATGTATTTTTTATTTTTTCGTACACTCTATTGGTGTGGATTTGACATACATAGATCTTTTATCGCATGACAGATTATCACAGTGACTCAATCTTACATATACGTAAATAATAATAAAACCATATCCCATGTTCATATCGTGGGGGGTATGTGCTTATCCCCACAACCCATAATGCGTAACTAGCAAGGGATTTATGGGCTTCGATCATGGGATATATTTGCTCGATTCTTTCATCATCACCACGGAAATGTTGAGAAAATCCATCACTTTCTTTCAAAATCTTGTCACATAGCGATCTTTTTCTCCCAGGTCAAATATAATTCATATTAATAAACTCTAATGGCAGTAATTTCTAACTCTAGATGAGAATGTTAGTTATACATGAAGCCGTGTAGAATAGTTGACTAGGAAGGTGTTCAATTCTTTTTCTCTTAGATTTTAAACATATCGAACAGCACAAACACATCAAAGAATTTCCTTAGAATCACACCTTACAATACAGAGTTCTCAAAAAAATAAAAAAAATTACAAACCCTTGAGAAGAGAAAAAGGGGGGTGATTGCTCAGATTCATGGATTTACAAAGAAAAAAAAGAAGGGTGGTGAGGATAATTTCAAGCTAATGCAAACATGGCAATGGACACTTGCAATTGTCTTATTTTCTCCAAATCTAGATTTCTTTCTACCCTCATCAACCCAGTATAAGAGAGATCCAAATAAAAATAAATAAATAAAATCAAAGAATCTTCCATACCCACTAGTGAAACTGTCAGGGATGAAGAACAACTTAATAGAGCTTTATCCTCGTGTGGATTGTGCTCCGGCAAATCGGACATATGTCAAGGTCTTGTCCGCATTCGCAGCATGTCTGTCGAAAAAACACGACATGTCTCAGTATACGAATTCTTAACTTTAGCCATTTCACCCAAAAAGAAATGAAACAACTGAACATAAAACTCACCTGATGTCCACAGCCAAAGGCCAGATCCTTGGAATTAGTAAGGCAAATGGCACAAAGCTGTACAGGAACAAGATATTGGAGTTTAGTATAACATCAATGATTAAAATTTATCGAGGAAGATGTCGAACAAATCCCACGTACAATGTCAGGTTTAACTCATTTAAGTGATCGATTTGGATTCTAATTGTAGCATTCAACTTTTATATCAAAGAAGTAAAATTCAATTTGCGTCAGACTAAACAATTCTTAGGCATGAAATAATCCTTGTCTACACGATGGAGTATAATTATCAGCCTTATTTACTCCTTTGACTTTAAAACCCGAAAAAGGGCACAGATGTGTTCCAATAACTTCAAATTAGAAATTATCTCTACCCTCAAAAAAAGGATGCAATTGAAAATGACTTCAAAAAATTATCAACCTGGTCATCATAAGTTGAACTTGCAGGAGAAGTAGTGTCAGTTGCGCTGTTTCCCCAAGGATAAGGGGGCACACTGGGCTCCACACTCATCTCGTAAGGTTTTGCAGAGCCATAAACTTTTGGACTGCTAAAACTGTGGAGCGAACTAGCAGCAGAAACAGGGGGCGGAAGTGGAATCCGCTGGGAGACGTTACCCTGCCGACGACTGCTTGAGTCACAAAAAGAAATGTCAAGATAAATCTTTTCGCATTGCTCAAGATTTTGGATTGATCATTACTTACCCTAGTAGATGGTGCTCTATTGTTGCTTTATACTGAGAAGGAACTTCCATTAGTGCTGAAAGAGCAAACTCGGTTTCCTTCCGCAAAGTGGAAGAATTTTTTGACATAATTTCTGTAAAATTCACAAACTGAAAAGAAGAAAATTTGAAATGAATGATACTTGAGGGTAAGCCAACAAATTCTAGGAAAAGAAAATCAACTTCCAACTAGCACTCACCTGAAAGTTATCAAACTCGCGAGCCGGAATATTGTCGTCAAATTCTTTCATCATATCCCAGGGACCATCTCCAACTCCAACTAAAATGATTGACAATGGGAATTTGCTGCAACCATAGAAGGATTTTACATATCAGCAAGAGTTACAGGTTGAACAGATAAGGAATTTGAGGGGCAAAACTAATTCCTCAATTCACCTGGCTTCGACAATGGCGTCAACAGTTTTTTGTTCTTGCGAGCTCAACCTCCCCCGCTCAGTATCTACACTCCTTGTCACCTGAACATCCATTTAAACAGCGCTAGAAAAGTAAATATTACATCTAATCTAAGCCACTTATTCTTTATCTTCAATTGGAACAGGATCATAGGAACTACAGAAAAAATACCTGCCCATCCGCAATAATCACCAAAACATGATACTGGCCGCCGCTTTGCTCCACGATTGTGATGGCCATTTCAATTATCGGAGCAAACGAAGTTGGCCCTGTTCCGTTCAAGACAATTCAAGTTAAGAAGAACCAACTTTGGATATATAATGCATCAAAAGTGCTTCCAAGAAGATATTCGACCTGCAAGACGAAGTTGTGGGACTATTGCTCGGTAACAACTTAATACTTCTTCAAACCCATGACAAACTTTATCATTTGGATGGAAACTAAATACATCTTGATCGTGGGTAGATGCTGAAAGATAAATAAATAACTGATATCACCTCCACATTCAACAAAGATGAAGAATTTAGAAAGAACAGAGGATATGTACAAATATAATACCATCTCCAAAGCCAAAACATGGAATCAAGTTATCCTCATCAAATGCAGCCAACGTTTTTCCTATAATTGATATTGCTTGTTCATATGGATTTTGGCTATCGCCAATATGATGTAGGCTTCGTTTATTATACGACTTGGCTCCTGTTAAGATAACAAAGTCAGAAACAACCTACACAATCAAAATGGTTATATATGTCTTCAAATGAGCTTCACCTGTCCACTCGTTGCTCTTCGTGAAATCAATACCGAGAATGAGATTGGAAGATTCGAGACCAGCACGTGCTAGAGCTTCTGTCACCTTTAGAGGAGAAAAATTTTACCTTCAAATCTCGATGACAAATATTGGATAAAAATAAAGCATAAGCTGATTAAGTTTTTAGCAACGATGAACAAGATCTATTGAATATGACAAAGATAAAAAAGAAAAGGATGACCCAAGAAAAAAGAGTCCAAATGAAGGTAAAGAACCAACAGGATTTAAAGAACCAAATTCTTTCTTTTCGAGGCACAAAGCACTTGAACAAGAGTCTCACGTCCCCTTACCTCGTCTAGAGATTGGTAATTATCCGCAATTCTCGAGTATCGCCTATCCATTCTTCTTTTATTAACAGCACCTCCATCTCCATGGAAGTCTTGTGTGGACTGGGATTGCTCGGGAGCATAACTCTGACTTTCCTGACTATATGGAGATTGAGGATATTGCTGTCCATAAGGCGATTGAGAATTACTCCTTCCATATGGCGATTGAGGATATTGCTGTCCATAAGGAGATTGAGAATTACTCCTTCCGTATGGCGATTGAGGATATTGTTGTCCATAAGGCGATTGAGATTGAGGATAGGCGCCCCTCCATGAATCCGAGGCCGAATGGAACGAAGGAGACTCCCTCGATGAAATTCCACCCATCAAACGTAAAACCCTTCACTCAAACTTTCCGATTCAAAGAGACCAAAGCCTTCTCCAGATGAAAATACTGGATAAATTTCAAAATCTGCAGCAAGTCACAGAATTGGAATTAGGCAGTCTTATAAACAAAAAAGAAAACGTGTCGGCGGCTGGTGAAGTTTCAGAGGAAGTAAGAAAGTTTCTCGTCAAAGATATCGGCAATAATGAACAAGTCGTTCACGTTAACATACCTTCACCTAATTGGAAAATGTCTTCTTGATTAAGCTAATCTAAAAAAAAGAAATACCATCTGGAAATAGAAACAATCATTGACTGGAAAAGACACGCAACAGGCAGATTAATCGGGTAGACTCCTCCGACCCATCTTCATCTTCTTCCTCCAACTAAAATCTCAAAAAGAAAAGGTTAAAACTCAGAAAGATGATCAATTTGCAGACGTTTGGATCTTAAACAAGAAAGACAAGGGAAAAAAGGCAGAAACTTACCCTCCAATCACGCACAGCAGGAGCCTCTTCCAATAGAATACGACTGGAAAATAAAGGTAAGACTTTTTTTTTTTGTTTGTTTAGTTGTCTGGAAAGTTTCTACCGAACAATATGCTTCTCCATTACCCTCGAAACAAGGAACAGACTGCCCATGTTCCGTTTTTGTGGGTGACGTGGCAAATGTCTCATTCCAATCCTACTGCTGACGTGGCGACCTTTGCTCATGATAATAAAAATTGGGAGACTTGGGTCATTTCATAATCGTACAAAAGATAAGGATTACGTGGACCTCAAATTTAATCAATGAAATCAAAAGGTCAACTCGTCAATCTAACGATCGGCAAAAGTAGTAGTACTATTTAATCAGTGAATAAGATGGAAAATCAAGGAACTTCCTCCAAATTTTGGTCATATATAGATGCCAGAATCAAGTTGACAGTACATCCAAATGCCCGTAAAGCATAATAAACAAACAAAAAAGGGTTTAGGAGAGCAATCTGCTACATGTCGTTGTGTATATTCTCTCCCAACCAGAAAAGTGGAGAGAAAAGAGGAGTGTAGGAGGTAGAAGCAACCTAAGAATCATGTTTCTGACAAGGGGTTTTTCTTGTTCTTCTTTTTTCTTGAAGCAAAGCTGCTGGGTCCAATTTCGATGGACATTCTCTTCGTCCTGTAATCACAATATTTAAGTTATACTTCAATTAGAAAGTATGTGGTTCAACTGCATAGAAAAATACAAAATGGAAAAGATACACACCGCACAGATAGGTCGTCTGTTGTTTCGTTTCTACTATCTTCGACTGTACCTGAAATAAGTATTGTCAAAAGTGATATAATCAGCTTTGACAGAATATCATGAAAAAGCGATATTGCTACTTCTAATTATGATCTTTCAGAGGAATTTTGCTATTTATTTCACTAATATCTGCCATAATTAAGGGATGAGAAGGAAAAAAGCAATCATACTATCATAAAATGAAGCGGGCATAGCTGCTCCAGCAACTTTAAAAAAATTTATGGAACAAAAGGTAAAAATTGAGAGATCGAATTCCAAACTCCTAAAATTAGATTAAGGAGGTGTATCTAAAAGAGACCACATAATTAAAAAATAGTTTGCTAAATGCTAAACGTATCATCACATACCCAGAAGAAAACTATGCAGAACACTATTACCTGATTTGCTTTAATTGCAAATATCAAAATTGTTTTAATCATCCCAAAAAAAAAAAAAACAAATACTACAATGGGTCACAAAAGCATTGAACGTCTATAAGCATCACTGCCAAAAAAAATTGTCAACTATAACCAAAATTATCATCGAGAAGAACAAAGCCGAATATCAAATAAAAATATGGTAAATTTTATACAATTTAGCAAGTGATTCTGGAAAGAAATTGTAACATACCCAATTCAGACTCCTCGTCATCACTTTCCTGCCCTGATTGTGATCCTGAAGCCCATCGATCTTTTCCATCGTCAAAGTCCCAACGGTCTCCCTCTGGAGGAACCCATAAATCTTCTTCTTCTGTAATACTATCCTCCTTGAATGACTCCTTCAGTTGAGAGTTATTATTGTCAGTTCCAAGGTCCTTTTTATACTTCTTCTTTTCCTTTTTCTTCTTATCTTCAAGGTCTATGTTAGGCTTAGACACCTTAGGTTTTTGCACATGTTGCTCTTCAACTGATCCCTTCAGAGTACCATTTTCTACCTCCTTTTGCTCTGTCAAGAAAAACAAAAGAATACTAAAAACCAATGGCAATTAGGAAACAAAATAAAGACCCAATCACAACATTAATTGGGTTGAAAAAGTACAGATCAACTACATAAGAATCGGAAAAAGGACAAACCTAATTTGTTGAGGAATCGCTTGCCATTTATGTGCTTCCAGATATGTTCCTCTGTCTTATTGATGGTATCACCGGTGAGCTTGCATTTCAACTTTGTACTGGGAAAAAGATGCACAAAAAATTATCAATTTTATTGGAGCTTAGTTAGGTGGTTGCCGACTGAAATAAAGAAATTCAGATGTCAGGCATTTGATCACTAACAAATACAATCCAGAAATTTCCCACCTTCTTCGGGATATCAAGGTCGCAAGGTAATTTTTTCAAAACCTAAGAAATCAAAACTTACTTTTAACATTATGTTTCAATCAGTCCCAAGCTTACTTTCTTTTTTTTTTTACGTATGTTTCAATTTGTCATAGAAAGCAAGGGGAAGTTAATCATTAAAAACCACCATGACGGAAAATAGTAACATTATAAATATTAACCTTATTTGGACGTTCAGCACCGATATACTTTTACTTTCCGACACTTTTTCTTTTTTCCCATGATCTTCAGGCAAGCGAAATAATAAAAACAGCCAGGAAAAGGAAACTGATAGTATGGAAAAGAAAATAATAGAGCTTGTAAATCTGAAAACCCACATGAATTATCCTTCACAAAACGACGAGTGACGATAAAACCAGAAGAAAATGTGTGAGATCGAGAGAGAGAGAGAGAGAGAGAGAGAGAGATTACCGGGAGAGAGGATCTTGAATGAACAAATTGAGGGGTGTTTTACTCCGGAGCAAAGCAAAATCAATGAGACCTAAACGGCAGCGTTTGCTGGAAGAGTAGGAGTCGATGTCCTTGGAGAGGACTTCATGGCCAGTCTCGGCGCACTTAAATCGGCCATTATCGAGCTCAGTAAAGGTGGGGTCGCCCAACAGCTTAGCCCCTTCTTTCTTCGCTTTCGTCTTCTCCATTGAGAGAGAGAGAGAGAGAGAGAGAGAGAGAGGACTAAATCACCTCACACAGATGACAGAACAGTGCAGGTAATACGAGAAGAAAGACCTAAGCAGCATCACGAAACGGCGTCGTATAAGCGTTTGAGAATACATTAATGTTAGTTCGACAAAACAAACACGAGATTAGCAAAAACCATACACGCAATTACAATTATTATGATTAAATATTTTACACCAAAATATGCATTTCTTAACTAGTCTGGAAGTTTAATTGTGTTAACCAATAATATTATATTTTTTTAAAATAAATTTTTATTTATCTTTCTTAAAATATTCGTAGATATATCAATCAATTAAATAATAAATTATTAAAAAAAAAACAAATTTAATTACAAAGAAAACATACCAATAACTAACGTAGTTACCATCTCGAATCCCATATAATCACATTTACAAATTTTTCGAGTTATTAAATTCACCAAACTATGAACAACCATAATCACTACGATGTCCTTCCGGTAGCCGAACCACCTTGTGGAAGGGCACTGTCCTTTGCGGCAAAAATCCATCTTCTCCTTCGTCCCCGTCGAATTCTAACAAGTAACTGCACGTCATGAACATATGACATAATTTCTCTCACACTTTACCTACATCATTTTGTTAAGACAAGGGTGGGAAAAAAACCATTTGCAATAATATAATTAGTAAATAGTAATCTTAGATTTACTTCCTAATTTAACATTTTAATTTTATTTCGTAAAATAAAATTATCAATTCATACAATTAATTTTTTATTGCAACTATTTATAATTGATGTGAATTGCAGTATTGATTAATAAGCGCAAAATTAGAGTGCAAGGTAAAATTAGAGTGTAAATAAGCCAAGACTCAACTAAAACTACAATTTAATGACCAGAGTCCAAAGAGAGAAACTTGTATAGATGCAGCTAGTTTCTTTCCAATTTTGAACTATGAATATAAGCAGGGTGTTGTCAGGAAATCTATGATGCTGAGGAGAGACATAAAATAGATCACTTACTCGTCTGCCTTTCTCTGAAAGTGTGATGAACAGTGTGGACGGAAGACGAACCATGCAAAAATATATTGGAAGTTAGTTCCTTATAGATTTCACAAAAGACATTTCAAATCGGTACAGTAAACTACTATTTTAGGTAAGATGAGGTCCATTATAGTCACCTTGCGAGGGTTGTCAACAACCGTTGCTTTATAAAGAGCAGTGGTTCCTGGATAGACTGCTAAGACGTGTCTTCCTGATGGGAAGTCGGGGAGATTAGGACTGTTTCTTTTTGGAAAGGGAATAATTGCTGAGATGGATAACTTGTATTTCCTACGAGGCCCAAAGAAGGAATTATAGATTTAAACTTCAAGTGATGAACAAGAAGAATAATTTCAATTCATCAACCATGCTAGTTGACTCGGCCATAGCAATTACCTTTGAATTCCACCCTCATCCTCATCACCGGGTTCCTCATCCAAAACTTCAAATCTGCATATCGAGTAAAATTTCATAAGGATAACATCTACCCAGGAAGGTA
The DNA here is from genome assembly GCA_022433055.1 of Begonia peltatifolia. Lineage (NCBI taxonomy): Eukaryota > Viridiplantae > Streptophyta > Magnoliopsida > Cucurbitales > Begoniaceae > Begonia > Begonia peltatifolia. The sequence continues at coordinate 2,508,477 of CM039530.1, forward strand.
ACAGATGTTCTAAAGATTTTGCTTAAAATATTGCTTCAAATTTTATCTAGATAAATTAAATTCATTACATAAGATATATTCAGGAACCTCTTGCTCAGAATTGGTGATTGAAGTGCGTACAACTAGCTTATCATACCTCCAAATTAAACTCATAATCATTGAAGACATTAATGGCCAATCCTTATACTTAAGGATGTGATCTGGGAGAACATAGATCGATTACAAACATTTTATATTCCAATCGAAATTGTTAAAGATATGTAGTAACAGAAAAGGCTTAACTGGGTTGGATTCTATAAACCAAGCATAAATTAGTACATGAAATTGGTGTATTCTTCAAATTTTAGCATTTTATGTTTCATTGATCGAAAAGCAGAGTCAACCGCGTAAGTAGTCATAAACTTACTCTCTTGTCTCTTTATCAAATTGGATTACTTTCACAATAAACCACTCGTCCTTGTCAGCATCATCTGGTGTAACCCTAGCTGCCACCTGAAAATAAAAGTGAATGTCAAACTGACATGCATTCCAAGGCACGTCAATTGTCCAACAATAGTTATAGAGCTTTAGAACATGGAGACTCCCAAGTTAGTAAATACCTGCTCGCCCTTAAGACTAGCACAAGCCTCAAGTAGGCTCCTCATGGCAAGTGACGCTCTTGAAATATCTGAATCTGCCTTCATTCCTTTCTTCCTTTGATTCTTAACTTCTGCAATTCATGACTAGTTAATTAAGTCAACAGCAGAAACTTGGTGTCCTTTGATAACACTCACATCTACCAAATTCAACTAATGAAATTGTGAAGTCAGTACAGTTGTAATTGTAATTCTACAGAAGTATAAAACCTTAAATCATTTCTACAAAATTACTAATCACCTTGTGTAGTTTGATAATTAGCTTTGCACTACCATCAAAAGAGCAGAATATAACAAGTCATTGAGATTGAACTACCTCTTGACTGCCGATTCGGCCATAATAACAAAAGTCCACAAACTCATTTTCAATTTACACGCCATGGATACATTATTGTAACAAAAGGTAGACAGATAAACTTTTATCTCAAAAAATCATTCCCCTCTCAAAGTTAAAATACTTGTGTTTGTAACTAAATATACATGTGATTTCTATGAAAGAATAAGCATCTCCCTTTTGAATTTCATAATGAATATGAGAATTTTTTTTCATTAAAAAAAAACTAAACATAAATGTGTCGTCATCCTTGAAATGTGGGGAGGACTCCCTTTTAGAGCCCATTCCTTTTGAATAAGACATAGAAAGCAGAAATCAAGTCAATTATATAAATATTTTAAGTTGCACAATCACTCATATAAACGACTTGGTTATTAAATTCCCAATCAAGAATTCACTGAGAAACAAAAGGAGTCTAAAGGTGGGATCATCAAGTTCCTCCTACAACTAATGGACCTTCTCTCATACTGAAATACTCTTTGATCCTGTCTACTTTTATTTGTCACGGAAACTAAATAAAGAAATTGAAATTTGAACGCTTAGCACAAAGTCTAGAAGTAAACCATTTCTTCTTCGTGTTTTCCCAGGAGGTCCCCTTGGCACCAGAGAATCTAGAAGGCTAAGCAAGACATCAGAAGCGCTGCACTCAGATATGATATGGAGAACATTAATAAGGTCCTAGGCTCAAGATAAAAAAATCAATTAAGAATACAATGTACTATTCTTTCAAGATGTGAAAACGTTTAGCAACAATAGATTTGTCAACCTTCATGAAATTAAGTAAATCCAACAAAATGTGAAAGTAATAACAAGCATACATTGCTTCACTCTCTGAAAGCGCTTTTGCATGAATGTATAAAGTTTTCAATTTTGACAATGAACTGTCTCCAGGGTTCTCAACCACCTCAGGAGCTGCATCATCGAGTAATAAAAGTTCAAAAAGATGCATTTAATCAAGCAAAAACAAGGTAATCAAATAGTAAAAAAACAGCAGATATAGTATAATAGAAATGGAGCTACATACAGAGAAAAGGAGAAACTCATAGCAAATTTCATGCAAACAAGACAATGAATGACGAAAAGCAACTATGATAAAGACAGTAAATACAGTAGAATGGAGATGGAGCAATGAGAAATATAGAGAAGGGAAAGCTCCTGACAGATGTCAGATAATCAAGAAAATCACTGATTGAGGTAGCAGCAGTCGTGCCTCATTGGGAGTGATAAATGGGCCATACGGACAGCAGAAGTATGTCCATAAAAATTTCAGCTTGAATCGTAGTTCAACCAAGGACAGTGTTGCGAATAGATCGACGAAAAGTTTCACAAAACATTTGATATACCAACAAAATTTGTAATACTTAAAGTTGTCTCATTGATTTCGAGTAAGAATAAATGAGTACTTAAAGTGAAAATGTAATCACATTATATCAAGGAAATAACAAATTATTTAACCATATAAAGAATGAACTGATCACTTAATCAAATAATTGACCCACTATATTGGATCAAAGATTTTAAGAGAACCAATATTCTTTAACAAGCACTCTTGTGTAGTGATTGCTTTGGGTCGTCCTACTCTAGAATTTCGTCAGCGTATATCCATATATGATCTACAAAACTCCGGCCTAGTAAATACAAGGCAAGTTTGATACGATTATCTTTCTGCTTCTGTAAAACTCGCTAAGTAAGTTTTTTTCGAGATAATTAGCAAAAAATCACATTCAAGACCACAAATGGATAAATAAATCAATTCAAAATCATAAAAAAAAAAAAAATGAGATCTATCGAACAAGTAAAGAATTGAGGGATTAAACAAAAAGACAATCATAAAAAGAGTGGGAACTCTTTACCGGATTGAAGCTTCTCATGCATCTTATTGATCTCGAGGAACACCACATCCTGCTTCTTCCGTAATCGATCGAGCTCCTTCGTGCCGTCGAAGAGCTTGACCATGTCCCGCGACGACATCGTTTTTCGGCGAAAAACGCGGCCGTTGCAAGATTCAGAATGGAATTATCGGAGCTGAGACAATATCGTCTGGACTCTGGATCAGTCCATCCGTCGGACGTTTCAGCTGAATCAAATTCGTTAAAAAGAGGAAGAAAGATCGTATTTAATATCCAGATGAGATGAGTAGGATCTCCGAAAAGTAGTTTCGCAATGCTAATACAATTAATTATTCTAGGAGCAATCTTGACCGTTGATTTTTATTAGAATCTCAACCGTCGATTGTAAGATCAATCCCCGCCACCGCGGTAATTTTGAATTCAAATAAGTTAAGGTTTTGAAGGTTTCGATACGTTTTGAATTTCTTTCGTGAAGGTTCTCTGCAGAACTAGGGATTCTGCAAACGAAGAGAAGTGGGAAATTTGTGACGGCGACGGCTTGTTGATTTACAACCTCAAGAGGTGTCGCCTTGATCTTACTGTATCAATCGACGGTCTGCCATTGGCGGTTGAAATTTCTGATTCGGAGGAGAAATCTTGGCGAGATCGGAAGAGTAAGATGCTGTTTAAACTTAAAGCACGGTACCAGGGACTGATTGAGCAGCGGGAGATCTTGAGTTCAAGGATGAAGAGGGCAAGTAATTTTCAGGGGCGGCAGCAAGAATGGGAACGAGATGAGGCGATGAAAAATTTCAATGAGGAAGTCGGATTTGGATCTTTGGTGAAGGAGGAGATAGAGGAGGGGATACTGAAGCAGCATTTGATCAATCTTCCGATTTGGGGTTCATGAACTCATGGCATCACTATGTGAGGATTAAATACAGAATTGCAGGATGAAAAGTTTGAGGTAAGAAACTAATAACAGCCAAAGGGTGTTTTATGATCACAACCTGTAAATCTGAATGGTAGTAGAAAATCTTAATGCTGCCTGATTTGAAGAGTTTCCTCGTGAGAGTGAAGATAATAAAAACTAGCAAGAAATTGGTAATTTAAGAAAGAATGGTAATTTATTATCAATCTGGGAACAGTGTCTACTTGTTAACTATATACCTATAATTGTTCTCGCCGTTGAAATTTGTCACAACTCTATTCATACATCTGAGTCTCCATCTTCATCCGCAATTCCATCTCTAGCCTCTGCAGTGGAGCGCAAAGTAGATGTTTTGCATTTCTCCATTTACGCTTGTTTGTCAAGTCTTCCAGTCGATATGGTCGAATTAAAGTTTCATAGTTCAGACTGAAGATTTGATGATTAGTTTCTTAGTTATTTTCCTTTTTAACTTTTAAAAATTCATACTAAATATGAGGCCTTGACACATGCCAAAGCTACGGGAAAAATGAGATTTGCTGTCCTTGTGTTCCTAATTCCCAATCCTGAACCTAATCCATTCATCCTTCAATATTGTGAAGGGTAGAATTTTCTCGACGAGATCATTAATATAAGGTCCATATTTATGATCATAAATACCCTTGAGGAAAGTTTATTTTGAAAATTAGATTTCTTTTATTTGATATTATCTATTTCAGAAAATGGAGGATTAATAAATACTAGGATCAACTCCCTCTTTCCAATTTTTTGGAATAGGGACATCTGGTAGAGCGAAAACCAACTATCAAACGGCTCAATTGACTTTGTAAGAACTTTGGGGCATGGAAAAGAAGGCAGCGGTCACATTTGAATCTTAACCAATTTCTTTTTTTCACTACTAATTCTCCTCTGGGTTTTAAGGATCTGAAAGGTTCTTCTTGTTTTCTATGATTTAGAAAAATGACGAGAGATGCAGGGAGAATTGAAAGTGAAACAGAGGACAGACTTTCGACACGTCTGATGGGCATTATAGCTCTAAAAAAACTGATGTTCCATGTGAAGAAGTCTCTCTCCAGGTAATGTCATGATGATAGTTTCCTTTTACAACTTTGAGTTTGTCGTTTGTTTATATGATTCTGGGTAAGTTCGAATTGGCTGTGAACTGGGTATTTCATTTAAAGATATGCAATCAGTTTTTTTGGGGAATAAATCTCTAAACTTTTGTATTTTACTTGTCAAACTATGAATCAGATTTCATATGCTTACAATTGCTTTAATGTTTTTAGAATTTAGGATTTGAGTAAGAAAGATAGCATACGTTTTTATTCTGCAGCAGCGATCTGGTTGGCCACTGTCTGAATCAAGACAAACATATTCTACAAGGATTGGATTGCAGACTTGTGTTATGTCATTAGTTGCTGTCACCTTTTGCATCTTCCCAAAAATCACTTATTTTCTAAGTCACCTCCAATCTCAAAGGAATCCCGAATAAAGAAATGGTAAAGTGAGATGCAGATTTAAGTTAAAAAAAAAAAAAAAACTTTCAAGAAATAAAATATTCCACCTGCAAATTTTGTGACTTTAGTTTATCCTATTTGAATTTATAAAAAAAATAAAATCTATGATATGAGTTCACCATCCCAGCCCGAATAAATTTTGAATCACACCAGCTCTAACAATTACTATAGCGAAAACATATTGACGAACATTCTTTGCCGGGTTTGGAGATGGGGAAATCTCCGAGATGAGTTTTTCTGTGCAGTATTATTCAGCATTGAACCCGGAATTCTCACAATTTGATGGAATCAATTGCATTCCAAAACGAGCGAGTTTGTTCTACTTGAATAAACTCTACCTTCACTGGCTTTATCGCCATGCTTTCAAATGATTAGTGGAGGATTCAAAGTTTGGAGTATTAAATTAATTTGAGAAAAAAAGTATAATCCAAATCATTTGATTTTTCTGATACAAGACACTGAAATTTCAAGAATGGTGGATTGACCATGAAGTAGAATTAGACAACAGTTGTTCAAATCCACTCCATCAGCTCCTTCTCCAGATGCTGCACCTTAGAAGAACTCAAAAATCTGAGAAAACTGAGAAGAAGGATCCAAAACAAATAGAAGACAAAAATTTCGTCTCATCAGTCTAGATCTTGTCCAACCAACTAAAAATACTGTCTTGAGATCCAAATTGCAAATCCTGCACGTGTCAATTTCTCATCATAAAAATATTTTAAAAGAGATCGAAACATATGAAGAATAAGAAGAAAACCAGTGAGCTATCTTACAGCAAGCTGGAAATCAGGAGTGTCTAAATCTATGTCATCAAGGTTGGCGATTCCACGCGAAACATTGCTCTGTTCTGTCTCTTTATTTTGGTTTTGGTCGATTTGATCGAGTTTCAAATCATTTCCAAGTGTACGACTATCGAATATTTCCTCGCACAATAGGTCATCGTATTCCAAATCGCAGTTTTCTATAGCTTGAGATTCTCCAGCCAACCAGGGCGAGTTATCTGTATTGGCTTCAAATGAAAAGGACGAAGGACCAGCTCGATATAATTCCGATGCAAAATCTTCTTCCGATGCAAAATCTTCTTCCTGATTCAAATAAACATATTTGAATAAAGATCTATAAATCACATTAAGACACCTCAAATTGTCAACACCGTTGAAACATACATGGAGAATTGACTGAGAGACGCTCTTTCCTTTAGAATGTTCAGACTTTCCGGGTCGAGGTGGAGGAGGAGGATTAGCCTTGGGAGTCCTTGGACTAGTTTCAATTTTCTTGACTTCCGAACTTTTGATTTCGATATTATTATCGTTCTTCTCGAACTGTTTCTGCTGTTGATATAAAACTTTTGAGACTACATATTCTCCTTCCTTCTCGTCTTCAGTCCCCAAATGATATTGATGCATCACCCACTTTGACTTATCGGGCTTTGTTCCCTTCTTCGCACTTTTGTACAGAACCATGATCTTCTTACATCCTTTTTGAACACCATTCTCCATTACAGCTTTGGTCTTACCAGTTTTGTGCCATCGAACATCCTCAGCAAAACTATAACGTCTCTGAATTTTACGGCGCTTCCTTTGACCGGTCACATACGCATTGCTCGTTTTGTGGAAGAAATGGACACTGGTTCCATCTTTCGTAATACCTTTAAAGCATTTGGAGCAAACTTAGTTTCTATTGTTTTGAAAATTTCTTTGAAGAATTAATCAAGGACCCAAAAAAAATCACAAAAATTAGACTACGTATCAAGTTCATTGAGGAAATAGAGAAATGACTCTTTTTGAAGTATTATTTAGTAGCCTAAATTTTTGCAAATGCGCTTATAAAGATCAATCCTGAATTTGACGGGTCAAACTGAAAAATGCAGGAACAACAAAGAAATTGAGGCTTCAAATTATCCTAACCAGGAAGATTTTCAGGGTGTGTATAGCAAATTCCTTGATCAGTATCAAGAGTTGGAATGAACTCATCGATGAACGCGTGCGGCTTTGAGTTTTCAACTCCACATTTTGCAGCCAAATGGTCCAATAATTCAGCATCAGATGGATCAAATTTCACTCCACCAGGCAAACCTGGCCATTCAGCAGAGTCCTGCAAACGACCAAAGCCATTGTCAACAGCAAAGTCATCATAGATTGATATCATTTCATCCGAAAATTGCTTGTTTTCAGATGAAATTTTTTAGGATTTTATGTTTTTTATTCTACTTGTTTAGAATGTCAGACTCAAATCTTACTTACATCAGTATTGTTTATAAGATAGTGACAGTTCGGACATTCTCGCTTCGCCCCATAATCTTTAACTTGATAAGCAGCCGATTGAGTTGCGTTTCTTACTTTCTTTGCAATTCCTCTGCTGTTAATAAGCCAAGCCCTGAAACAAGTGGAGAAACGAATTGCAAAAGCTACTTTTGAAAGCAGAAATCAAGTATAATCCGGTCGCATAAACTGCTGACGGAGGGAAAATATTTGAAGACTATCATTATAGTGAAATGTGATCATAACCCAAGAACAAGCATGAGTAGGTCAGAAGATTGATCTGGTCCAAACATTTAAAGCTCAAATATCTTGCAAACACCAAATGAAAAGCCCACTAAATTGAGTCAATAAAGAAAACAACAAATGGATGTTGATGAAGAAGACGAAGATGAAAATGGACGTCGGATTTTCACTCATTAAACAAAAACCCAGATACTGCAACTAAAAAACCCAAACAAATGATGAAACCAGAGAACAGTAAAGCTACCCAGAACGAGAAACGACGATCGATACTTGCAATGGAGATTTCCGAACATGAACGGTAGAGGATATACCCAAACAATAAATGAAAGCATAGAATCTCCATCAAAATAGATTCAGTTATTGTAATGCTATAGCTTTTCTCACCTCGACATTTTCTCGCAAGAATCAGACGATAATCGCGAAAGCTCAGGAGTAAATATCATGTGAGGAAGAGGAAAACCAGTGGATTTGGCTATACGAGCTTTGCCCTTTTTGTCCACCAGACTGAACTAAGTGGACAGAGAAGACGCAGTGTCTGTGTGAGCGGGAAACTTAGCTTCGGACTCGGTATAATAGGTTCGCCAGTCCAGAGAAAGGGGCAGTAGTGAAGCCAGACCGTTGACCGAAGCTAGATACGAAGCTAAGGTGCGGTCGCGTGACACGAAGCTGACGCCGTCACTCCCTCAGTTAACTTCCGTTACGGTGGAAGCAGGTGGAGCCCACACTGAGTTCCTTGTCCCCCAAGCTACACATCGGAAAAGTCTCGCTCACTTTCTTTCAATACCCTTTTTGCCCCCCCACTAATTACTTATTATGTTATATTTTTTCTGCTTGATGGGACTACGGTGAGGTACCTTTTCAATATTTTTAATAAAATATTAAAATTAAAAATAATATGTTTTTTAAGGAATTTTATTATTTTTTAACTAAAAATATTTTACATTTTTGTGAAAAAATAATAAAAAAAAAACATTAAATCAAAATTGCAAATAATTCTCGAGACCACTAATCATCTCTTGTTACATTTCAATTTTATATATAAACAATGCTACCTATACACACTCTAATCTCAACTCAAGTTTACGTGTTATTTTCTCGTTCATAAAATTATTATTATATAATATACATATTTAAAATAAATTATAAATTAAACCTTAAATTTTGAAAAATCATTTAACTTAAACTCTAAACTTTCATTTTGAACAAAATAAAATTTAAATTTTAAAATTTTTTCATTTTAAATTTTGAATTTGTTTAAAACTAAATAAACCTTTAACTTTGTCCCACATTTTTTTTTACTTGATTTTGAGTCGAGTCGAGTTTGATTTTGACCAATTTTTGTATGTTTTGTTTTAGTTTTATTCATTTTTAAAATTGAAATTAAATATTATATATGTGTATATATATGCTATAATATCTGTTCAATTTGGTAACAATCAAAACAAAGTCGAGCCGTGTCTCATTTGTTCACATTGTATAGTTCGAGGTTTGTTTAAATTGAACAAATCTCAAAGTTCAAAATTTATGTTATTCAAAAACAAAATTGAATATTTAAGTTGAATGCATTTTCAAAAATCATAGTGTATTTTATACTTCACTTAAATATTTCAAATAACATATTACATCAATTAATTAATAAATGACACGTAAACACATATCATAATGTTATATTATTAGTGTATAGTCATCCTCGTTCGCATTTAGAATCAGACTATTTGTCGATCCAATATTTTAAGTGATATGAGATTGTATAATCATGTATTATCACAATTAACAGAATTATGGATCGTCTCTGCATTCACAGCTATCTAAATTATGATTCCACTAAACATCTGCATTCTATTGTCATCACTAAAACAACATGTCATTACTAATATTGCAAAACCAGCCCCGGTTTATCGATAAATTGCAGAACAATCGAGCTATAAACGCACTAAACCAGAATGATAAAGCCAGACCTGGCGAACGATCCCGTGTGTGTAAGCACGTTTGGGCTCGAGCTATATCGAACCCAAACCCGACAGCCACACCGACATGGAACAACTTGGGCATCATATTTAGCAAATGTTTTCTGAGCGTCCCACCTAGCAGCCAGAAGCTCAGTTACTATAACCATCACTGCTATGGTGGTACAGCAGAGTGCTGCGATGTTATGGAAGTCCGACACAGACTTCAACAGACGCGCTTCATTTTGGAGACACAGAACAAAGCCCCTCGTGTTTTTTTTTTTTTGTGGAAATTTCAACAGACCCTGAATTTAAATGAGGATTTTGTTGGGTAGTGGAAAGAAATTTGAAAAATATAAAAAAACCCAACAATGTCCGCCATATTTCTCTTCAATTTGAAGATGAAAACGCCAATGTCTAATAATAAACAAGACGAATCTCGCTAATACGCGATGGGGTGGATAGTAATACCAAGTACGACTACGGTGAGCTCTAATCCTGCATTTCTGCGCAATTTAGCTTAGAACAGGACAGAGACGAAGTATAGGAGATGAGAGGGGAGACGAAATAGTGGTGGTCTTCGAAACACCTCGAAAGGATTTAATGATTCGAGCTGTGGCCGTTAGGAGAATGCTTTTGACACAAATATCCAAAAAGCGATGGAATCATCTCGGAAACCTGCTCAAAAAAAGATAGGTTTTGTCTACATTGGAAGAAAAACAATGGAGGGTCGTTGTCTGATGTCTCTGGTTGAACTTTTTTTGGGCAACAACAGTTCTTTCTTCAGTCTGGGTTGAGTCGGTGGGTTCTGCCCAGACCCAGGCATCCAACCTTCAAAGCTACAGATGGTTTTCTGCTTGAAAACATTGAGCAAAACATGGGAAAATGCACGACTTTAAGATGACGGCCTTTTAATTTCAAGATTCGCCTGAGATATGCAGATGTTCTTGAGATATGATAGATTCCAAAGCAGACTCAACGAAAGCATATGAATTTAAATTATGATCAACACTAGATCATCGGACGAAGGTTATTTAGAAAAACATTGTCAATGATTCCTGATCAGATTATTCGTTGGTTTTGAGATTTCTTCAATTGCTAGTCGAAATTTCGTTTAAACCATGAACATCTGATATATAGGATATAACTCACGAAACTTCGATATTTCGACAGTAAACACGAAGAAAATTCAGCAATTTCATTCCTCATTGTGATGAAAAGTTTTGTTATGCCCAGTATTCAGAAGCAGTATACTTACATGTGTCATGTGCCAATCCTTTGCAATGGAAAGAAACCATTGAAGCACAACACAAATCAGGCAGTGGAGGGTGGTGGACAAACCAAATTCAATTCGGGAATCAAAAGAAATCGATATCTAAATAATTACCTGAAGCCTTTACGTCGAATCCAGGCACCTTCTGGGCAATGGGTACTTCTGGAATCTCCATCCTCGGCACTTCGGGTGGAGTTTCACACCGAATCAGAGCCCAATTAATGCTCTGGAAAAAAGGATGCTGTTTAATCTCAGTCGCCCCCCTTCTATAAGCAAGACGATGCTGTGGCTCTTTAACAAGCAAGCCTCTGATCAAGTCCCTAGCCGCAAAACTCACCGTAGGAGACTCGGGAAATCTCAATGGCTGCCCAACGACATTAAAAAGAGTGGCTCGATTTCCTGGCCCTTTGAACGGAGTTTCACCGAAGAGAAGCTCATAGAGAAAAATCCCGAAAGTCCACCAATCGACAGCACTTCCATGGCCTTCCCCTTTGATTATTTCGGGAGCCAAGTACTCGTGGGTACCGACAAAGGACATGGACCGAGCACTGGTGGGTTCAGCAATGAGCTCGGGGAGAGGACTCACTTGATGAGATATTTCGTTCTTTTGCTTTGCCTTCCTTGGTTTCTTAGAATTGCTCGATAAAAAGCGAGGGGTGAAACAGGACGGTTGGATGCAATCGGGCTGCATTGCACATGTCGGCTGAATACACGCAGGCCGAATGCAAAATGCAGAGTTCTTGGACTCTAAGCTCGAGTTTGTCGATTTAACCAGAGTTGGAGAGACTACACATCTTAAAGAGAGATCAAAATCTGATAGCATTATATGCCCATCTTCCCTCACCAAAACATTCTCTGGTTTGAGGTCTCTGTAGATAATTCCTAGCATATGCAGATACTCCAAAGCAAGGAGCACCTCAGCCACATAAAACCTGCAGATTTTTGTCTGATTACTATGTGTTACATGTTATCTATTTCAAGCTTCAAGAATATACTGCTGAAAAGCGAGATCTATTGATGAAAATTTTACAGTCATATTCTAAATAATGTAATTTATATCAATCTTGGGAGAAAGAGGTGAAAGCAAATCCTAACCTGGCAGCATGCTCGGGGAAATACTTGCCGGGTCGTCTTTGCCGGAGGTGGTGCAAGTCTCCTCCCGGGCAAAACTCCATTAACAAACAAGAGAATTTCTCTGTCTCAAAATGCGTATAAAGAGTCGGCAGAAACGGATGATCTAGAGCTTGCAGTATTTCTCTTTCCGTTTGAGCTCTCAAAAGTTTCTTTCGGCTCGCCAGATCAGCTTTGTTCATCAACTTCATCGCAAAATAAGTTCTCGTACCAGTTAACTCAGAAAGATAAACACTGCCTATATCTCCACGGCCTAACGTCTTCAGTAATCTGAATTGGTTAGGTCCTAGTAACCCTTCTTGAGATCGAACGGCTTGAATTGCCTCCCATCTCGAATCATTGGCTTTGTGGGGTTTATACATAGCACTACTAAAGCCACTTAAGTTGCTCTCATCGCTCACATCACTGCCTGTGCTGCCTCTGTAAATGCCTGTTTTCCAGTTCTTGTTAAAATCACAAGAATTAGAAACTTCACAGCTCTCCCCCGACTTTTCGATACTACACGTTCCTTCGCTGACTTCTGTATTGGAGAAACTCTGTTTGGCTTCCGCGTATAATGTTACAGAATATAAACTATTTTGAGGGCTCGGAACAGAGATCACTCCATCTTTAGATCGACCGAAAGTAGGATTGTAATGATCGTGTTTTGCTCCAGCCATAGAAATCGTCTTTTGGGAAGAAGCTTCTTTCGAACAAACACATTCAGATTTTCCCTTTGTCGTGTGTTTAGCCATACTTGAGAATTCTTCGAGCTGTAAATTTTCAAGAGCCACATTATGAGGATACATTCGACTAACTACATAGCCATTTACTCGCCTAGTTGTCCTGGCATTACTATGAGAAGCCATGTTAGATGTTGAAGAAGCTGCATCATATTTTGATTGTTTCAGATGTCTTAAAGCCGTCGAATTCTCGCCTTTCGGTAAAGAACTCACGCCCTCGACGAGCGACTCCATCAAATTGCTCTTCAAAGCAGCCACTGTAACACCAGAATGTGGTGAAGTTTTTGAATTTGACCGTTATGCAGTACCATTAACTATAAAATCAGCACGAGATTTGCCATTTTTGGAAGGACAGAAAACGAAACTCGGAATATATGATTTCTAGACCCATAACAAGATCAACTTAATGCAATTAAAGCAAATCCCAGTGATGGCGGAGAAGTCAAAATACAAATAGCTGACCCGAAATTCTAGCAAATGAACCGTAATTTACAATTCAATCAGTGTCAAATCTAATCGCAAATCATCTCACTTCTTACTCCGAATTTCCTTTTTTTTTTTTTGCGAAAATAAATCTTCAAATGTCGAGCATTCCAACATTTATCGCAGAGAAATTCACCATACCGAAATTTTAATTTCCAGGAAATCACAGTAAGGAAACATAAACGACGCAAAAGAGAGAAGTTATAAAGGCAGACATTTGTACTATGTTGAGATAGAATACCTGATAGGGAAGAGAGAGGGAGAGAGGCAATGGGGGCTCAATCTTTCACAGCCATGGATAAAAATGGTAGAGGGAAAAAGGGGTGGGGAGAGAGAAAGAGAAGAAACTTTTAAAGCGTTAGCTGAAGAGCTTCAGATCCGATCATCAAACACAGGAAAAAAGAGGAAACTGATGAAAGAAGAACTAGGAACAAATTTCCAAGAAAGTAAAGAAAATATCTTTATTTTTTTCTGGAATTTTTCGAGGTTTAACACTTAACAAGAAGATGGAAATAAAGAAAGCAAAAGGGTAAAGTGCAGGAGCAACGCAAAAGGCTATGAGAAAAGCAGTCTTGCTTGATCTCTCAGCTCGTCCTCTCTCCTTCTCTCTCTCTCTCTCTCTCTCTCTCTCTCTACTGGTAAAGTTTCGTCCTTTCTCTCTCTTTTAACTAATCATAAGTTTACTTTCTTATTTGATAATACATTAAAATACTCGTTCTTGTTAAATTATAATTATTGTAATTAATATTTTTATTATATTAATTGAAACCATAAATATTTTAAAAGAGTAGCGACACAATTTGGTCATCCCCACAAACACAGTGGGACCCACCAAAGATTTGGAAGGGCGCCCCGTTTTTTCCTATCCCCACTCGTTTGTTTATATTACAAGTTTATCCTCGATGGTGATTTAGATTTACACATTTTCTTTAAGTTTAGTATTTTATTATATTATTTTAAAATATTTATTATCGTATTAAATAATAATTTATATAATTTTAATCGAGGGATAAAGATACTTTTCTCCGGTAATTAATCATAACTTTATGTAAGTTTTCAATTAAATTACAAACACTCGAATATTAAAATAGTTTTTTAAGAGTTTTATATTCGTGATCGATAAAAATGACGTTGAGTCGTGTGAAAATTTACAGTTGCATAAATTAAAATTTTGTGACACGTTTTGTTACTCTATTATTAACGAATGGACAAAGCTAGAAAATTACATGAACAGGTGAAACTAAGTAATTTACGTAAAAAAAAATAAAAAGAAAAACTCAAGTTCGTTTCCAGAGTCAGAGCGTGAATATTTTAAAACGATCGAAAAAGCTTCGAATGCTATATACTTTCTTTGCTTTTCTCCCGTATCACCTAAAATGTTAACTATCTTTCTGTAAGATGTCTCTCGGAATGAGTTGCTCTATATCTAGACTTCATCGATAATCATTTTTCAATGGAAGAGGAATATGCCACATGCACGCACGTGGACGGGTGTCATGCGCACGAATGCTATCATACGCCGGGCTCCCTCTCTCTCTCTCTCTCTCTCTCTCTCCTCCCCAGCATTATTTCTTATTTAAAAGAGAGTGGTCGGAGCAATTTCTTGGCCGTAGAGACATGTGGGCCATACGGACTCCAATGGAAGGGGCATCGAGTGGGACCCGGTACATGCCGTGATGATAAAAATGTAGGACCCCTGATGTCTGCGTGGGTCCCATTTCTAAATCAAGCGGTTGCGCCGAGCGGAGAAGAACTGACGGCGTGATTTGATCTACGGGAGTTACGTCTTGACACGTGTAATAATTAGGGGAATCCAGTCAGTTCTCTAACCTGTGGGAGTGGGACCCATGTCACTGATTATAATACAAACAATTTGTCCCAACAGTCATTTTCCAAAGCTAGGATTTTACAGCCGCTCATTAACTTACATACACGATGAAGGTCCTCGGCCTGTCCGTACTCCGCAGCCGAGCCTGAAAAAAAAATTCTAACAGGCCTGGCGGGGGTTGGGCCCGGTTTTCTTTTGGTAAGAGCAGGCCAACCCGACTAGTCGTACGAACTGCTGAGGATCTTTTTCTTATAAAAAAAAAATAATAATACCATGACATCTCTTCCTCGCCGGTTGAAGTCGATGCCCTCATCAACGGGAAGATAAGTGAGTCCACCACCAGCTCGCCAAACTGCCTCAGTATGGTGTCCCAAGTCCACCACCAGTTCACTTCTTATTATTTGCACCAATCCATCCGTCTGTTTAGAATTAGGTAAGATTTCACGACAACTTTATATTATTATGCTCGATGAATATGATTAGGTGTAAGACAAAGTGGTAAGAGATATTGTAAAGACTTTTTAACTCTGTTGCAAAAATCTTTTTGCATGACATGATTATAATGTTTGCCATTCTCTTACTCAAACTACTCTTGGTTATTTGTTTTCAAACTATTCTAATTATAATGTATTTTTTGAAATTGTTCAAACTATAAAAGCAAAATTCTATAAATATTTTAAGGTTAAAATAATTATAAATCTCATAAATTATAATATTTAACGACTAAAATCTTAAAATATAAAAAATCTAATAAATAAAACTATAATAGGAGAGAAATTCTAAAATCGACTGTCCAATTTAAATTTACTTTTATAATGAGGGTCGATCTAAAATGAACACTTCAGTACTTACGTGGCACTAGACAGCTCGAGTCGGAGGGCTAATTTGGCGAGTCGATTTCTTCCATTCTACGCGCATCCCACGTGATTCTAGAACGAGGGGGTTGCTGCCCCAAAACGGGCCCCTAATCCCTGGCCTTTAATTTTAGAAGGTGCACGTGAACGGAGGGTTCTTATCCTGGAACGGCCCTCAATCCTTATTCCCAATTTTAGTGGGAAGAAAACTGTCTGCAAAACACACTGAGAGTAGGATTTTCAAGGGAATTAGAAGGCTGAGCTGACAATATCAGGCCAATGATTTTAATAGGAAGATAAAAAGGCATGGAAGAGGATTCGATTTACGTTGTTTTTCTGCTTCTGTAAGGGATTACAGTAGGGTTTTCAAGTTGAGAACTAGAGCTATGTTTATGGTTGGATAGTTGTTCTCATGGGTGTTTTAGCAAGGATTCATTTGATAGCTATTGAAAAAAAAAAGTAGTATTCAAATAAAAAATTCTAAAAATATAATTTTAAATTAAAAAAAAAAAACAAAACTTTATATCTAATAATACGAGGTACACGGGAGTCTCTACCTTTCAATTTGAGCCAAGGACCGCATTAAAACCGGTGAGATTTGAGCTTTGGACCGAGGACCAGATTGTGGTCTAGTGAGTTGGGACCGCAATCATCAATCTAGTCCAGTTCTCATGACTCGGTCCAGTCGTGCCCTCCCCTATCCAGCAGACACTAAATCAACCCAACAAACCCAAACTTCTGTTTTAAATGTTGCTTTTAACAAGTTAAATAGCTACTCAGACTCCATTGTTCCGCAAATTCTTGAGATAATTCTTCGTTTGATGGTTTACCCGCTGGATTCTTTTCGGGTTTCGAGGAATGTTTTCTTTGATCTCCAACACTACTAGCCTCACATTTCTAGAGCATCCTTATAATTTCAATATCCCCAACTTCACTATCATAGAATTCTACAATTTCCACTGCTGTAAATAGCCTTCAGAACATGTCCATCTTCAACTGTTAAAGAGACGGTCATAATCTTAAAAGCTTCAAACTAGTGAGTTTCTGTGGGTCCGATTGACAAAGGACCCACCTCATTTAAATTTAAGTTGAACAAGGCGAAAGAAGGAAATTTTTACTTTCTTTCTCATAATCTTGGCGCCTCCCAATTCTGTTTTTCTCACTTAAGAGTTTGTCATTTTATGACAAACTTTTTCTGTAAATACGGAAGCCCTAATTACATTCAATCCATCCGAAGAGAAGAAAATAAGAGTTTATTTTGGGAAAAGAGAAGAAAAAAATAAAGAAAATTTGTTGGAGAGAAAAAAAGGAAGGTAAGAAAAAATAGGTGAGAGATTTTTTTGTATAGTGAGAATTCTAAAAAAGGTGATTTCTCTTAATAAATATTTTTTAAAATATTCGATATTTAGAAAAATATTGTAAATCTTATTTTCGATAGTGAAATCTTTCTATACTTGGTTCCTGTAATTTTTTCTAGATTTGAATTTCTATGTAAAAATTCTCAGTATTTATTTTAGCTATTATTTCTTCTACTTTTTGGCGTTATATTTAAACGGCGTAAAAAATATTCCTGTTATCGCTTTTCGTATCGCTTATTTAGTAGTATAATTGTACTGTACAAGTAAGATCTGTCTAGGAGACTGAATTTTAAGCAGGAGCGTTTGTGACCTCTGCATTCTTTCCTGGGAACTAACTTTAAAAGGTAATTCTGTCTAAGGAGACGGTCAAGAGCAATTTTTTCTGAAAATTATCATAATCAGTACTCTTTACATTTTACAGTGGCAATATCATTATTGTTCTCACCAATTTTTTTATTTCCCAACAAGTGGTATTAGACCTAAAATCTATACGATATTTATTTCCCGACCTTCTAGAAAAGCTCATGATGGCATAGAATAGGCGAACAATACGGTCACAGCTATCGCCTCGCAAATCCAACACCCCTTGAAGGCTGATACTATCGAACATCTATTGTATTCCCAAAGATTACAAATTTCTAAAATCCACATACTTAGAAAGCGTAACCGATTGGTGCAACAAATCCAGCTGGTACTACTTGTCACAAGCCTAGCTGCGAAATTCAATAGACCAAAACTCCGATTGGTTTGACTGTGGCGGCCTCACTACTGGCTGGTTTGACGGTCCAGCTTGTGAAGGCGTAGGTTCCCGACGTTTCGATGGTCCTCTCTTTCGTCTAGTATATGATCTCTCAGCCATTTCAATATATGCCTATTTGAATAATCTGCAAAGATTGAAAAAAAAAATATAGTATTAGTAAATTTTAAGATAGAACGAATTGTCGGAGGGTGGTGACCTTCCACTCTCTGTGTAAAAAGAGAGATCGGACGCACTGTCGGAGGGTGGTGACCCCCCGCTCTCTGAAAATCGATAAATTGGATGCACTGTCGGAGAGTGATCATTGTCCGCTCTCTGAAAATTGAGAGGTCGGACGCACTATCAGAGGGCCATCACCCTTCGCTCTCTGAAAATTGAGAGATCGGACACACCCTCTGAGGGTGGTAACCATCCGCTCGGTAAAATTCATAGAGATCGGACACACCCTCTGAGGGTGGTGACCGCCGTCTCTGTGAAACTTTCAGATTTCACACATTTATTAGCTAAAAATCAAACTAAATCATTCATAATTGATAACGTAACCTAACCTGACGTAAATTTCGGTCGACTTTCTACAAAAAAATGGCGAGGGGTTGCGAGGAAATCGCGAGCAACATATAGTTTTTCGCACAAAATGAGTTTAGGGTTTTGATATAATCGATAGAACGGACGCACTCTTAGAGGGTCCTGACCGTCCGCTCTAACCCTAATTTGAAGAACGGACGGATGGTGCTGTAAATAGTCTGTTCGTTCTAGAACAGACGAACACTGTTTTCAACAATCTGTCCGTTCAACGGCAGAATTCGAGAACAGACGGAGATAAGACGTCCGCCAAAGTTTATTTTGTTAGTTTTTCAATAGGTTAAAGTTTGAATTATTAAAATTTATACTTTAGAGTTTAAGCATATAAACCCCAATAGTTTGAGATTCATAATGGTAATTGATCGATTTTATAAGGTTAAAACGATGTCGATTAGTACTCCACTTACTAAATATTTTAAACTTACTTACGAACGGAGTCCTTCCACGAAAGAAGGAAAAACAGAAATGCAAAGAATTTTATAAGGTTTTTTTAAAAAAAAAACCTTAAACTTTACTATTCATCGTAAAAAACCTTAACGTTTGATAAATAAATAATTTGAACTTCCAAGGGGAGGTGAGGAGGACGTACTCTCGGTCGAGGATGGCCGGTCTAGGGACCGGCCGTCCAGTGCTCAATATGCAAATTTTTCTAAAATTTTTTGGAAAAATGACGGACTCTCTCTCATAGAGTACGTCCTCTCCCCCTAGAGTACGTACTCTACGAGAGAGTGCAGTTGTACAAGACATCCTCCTCTGGACAGGACGTACTCTCTCCCTTAGAATACCTACTTCAGATGGAGTACGGATTATCCAACTGGACAGACCGTACTCTCCCTCTTAGAGGACGGACCCGTGACAAAAGTCACGGGTTCTTGCCAAGGGAGTGCGACCGGTCCAACAGGACTAGCCGTACTTCCCCCTAAAAACGAAAACCCATGACTTTTGTCACGAGTTTTAAGAAAGAGAAGACGGCTGGTCCAAGACGGCTAAAAAATTGTAAAAAAACCTGCACATTGAACACCAGACAGCCGGTTCAACTGGACAGGTTCAACTAGCCGGTTCAATTACCTATTTATCAAACGTTAAGATTTTTTACAATGAATAGTAAACTTTAAGATTTTTTTCAAAAAAACCAAAACTTTAAAATTTATTTTAAAATAAACCTTAAAGTTTTGATGGATAGACAATTAAGAGAGTACGGTATGGTCGGTATTCTCTTAATTGTCTTTCCTTCTTTGAACCGACCATACCGTACTCTCTTAATTGTCTATCCATCAAAACTTTAAGGTTTATTTTAAAATAAATATTAAAGTTTTGGTTTTTTTGAAAAAAATCTTAAAGTTTACTATTCATTGTAAAAAATCTTAACGTTTGATAAATATGCAACTGAACCGGCTAGTTGAACCGATCTAGTTGAACCGGCTGTCTGGTGTTCAATGTGCAGGTTTTTTACAATTTTTCAACTGTCTTGGATCAGCCGTATTCTCTTCCTTAAAACCCGTGACAAAAGTCACTGGTTTTCATTTTTAGGGGGAAGTATGGCCAGTCCAGTTGGACTGGTCGGACTCCCCTAGTAAGAACCCGTGACTTTTTGTCACGGGTCCGTCCTCTAAGAGGGAGAGTACGGCCTGTCTAGTTGGATAATCCGTACTCCATCTGAAGTAGGTATTCTAAAGGAGAGAGTACGTCCTGTCCAGTGGAGGACGTCTTGTACAACTGGACTCTCTCATAGAGTACGTACTCTAGGGGGAGAGGATGTCCTGTCCAGTTGGAGAGGATATACTCCATCTGAAGTACGTACTCTAACTGGAGAGGACGTCCTCTCCCTCCTAGAGGAGTACTCTAAGAGGGAGAGTAAGTTCTTTCCCCGAAAAATTTTAGAAAAATTTGCATATTGAGCACTGCACGGCCGGTCCAGCTGGACCGGCTGTCCTCTACTGAGAGTACGTCCTCCTCACCCCCTCTTGGAGGTTCAAATTATTTATTTATGAAACGTTAAGGTTTTTTATGATGAATAGTAAAGTTTAAGGTTTTTTTCAAAAAAAACCAAAACTTTAAGGTTTTTAAAAAAAAAAAACCCAATTTTATATGTCTCAACAGTTGGCAGCTTGATGCATGCTATGATTTGTACAATACTTGATATTTTACATTATGTTGGAATAATCAGCCAATTTCTAACAAATCCAGGCAGAGAGCATTTGAATGTATTGAAGTGGATTCTTATGTATCTTAAAAGTACTTCTGAATTTAGTTTGTGTTTTGGAAGTAAAGAGTCTTCGTTAGTATGCTATACTGATGTAGACATGGCTAGAAATATTGACTTCAGAAGATCAACATCAGGGTATATGGTTACATTTGGAGGGGGAGGTGTATTATGACAATCGAAACGGTAAAAGTCAGTTGCATTATTTACAACAAAAGTTGAGTTCATTGTAGCTACAGAGAATTTTTACACTGAAAATTTAATCGGCGTGACAAAATATTCTTGGTATTTTTCGAAATATTTTCTTGGCCATTATATTTAGACGGCATGAAAAAATATTTTTGATATTTTTGGATCGGATTTGCTATCGTTTCTCCTACCGCTTATTTAGTGGTATAATTGTACTGTGTAAGTAAGTTCTGTCTTGGAGACTGAATTTTAAGTAAGACAGTTTGTGACCTCTGCAACTTTTCTTAGAAACTTACTTTGAAAAGTAATTTTGTTTAAGGAGACTGTTAAGAGCAGTCTTTTATAGGAATTATCCTGATCAGTACTTTTCACATTTTACAACGGCAACATCATTATTGTTCCCACCCATTTTTTTTTTAATGTTTCCACAGTTTCTGCATCAAGGTGAAACGTAGTCTCTCGTTTATAGGTAACAACTTCAAAGGATTGAGAAGAAACATTAATGAGCTCTGATATCAAAGGATTCTCGCGAATAATCACGTACACATAAGAAGCTTTTCATATTTAATAGTGATCAAAATCTTGTATTCGACCTAGATGCAAACTATGTATACTCGAATTTTAACTATGATTTGAATACGACGACATCACACGCTCTTATCTGCATCGATTTTCTAGAAATGTCATGACAGATGTTCCCTTGAAGAGCTTTGTAATATTTAAGAATGATCAAGACCTTATACTCGACATAGATGGAAACTATGTCTGCTTGAATTCTAAATACGACAACGTTACACACTCTTATCTGCATCGGGTTTCTAGAAATGCCGTAAAAATTTGAGAAAAAATAATTAAATGTTTCAATAAGATTAACCCATTGAATTGATAAGTAATTAGCATGGGGTATACTCGAAGGATAAGATTGGAAATTTTGAAATTTACTTGAAACGTAGCAAAGAAATGTGAGACGATGTTTAGTCGCTTTCTTTCTTCTTGTTAGCTCTTTTTCTAATTTCTGTCTTCTCTCTGGTTGGGGTAGTCTGCGTCGGAAGTGATGGACTCCTACGCACCACTGCTTCAAAAAATTCGACTTCCCCAGCCTTCTCTCCAGAGATTCGCCGTCATTTCTATCTTCTCGAAGCTTCGTTCCGCTCCCAAGTACTTGGACTCCGACTCTGAACCCGGAAGAGAAGCCATATCTCAGTGCCTTGGCTCCGCCTCTCCCGCCGTTATAGACCAATCAGTTCGCGAGCTATGCCGCATGGTGGTTGATTCTTACTTGGACATCTCTCGCGGATTGCTGGAACTTCAATCTGCTCTGGATGGATCCGACCCGCAATTCGTCGACGTTTTCGTGAAGGGTCTCGGGTTTCTGGTTTGTTATGGCTTCCGGAAAACCAATGGCGTCTGGAATTTTCGATCGAACGAAAGTCACCCGTTTGTTAAGGTGACAGAGTTACTTTCTTGAATTACATTATCTGATCATTTATATGTTCTGTTAGATTCATAAACGAAAAAGTTGTTTCGATGGATATCTCTTCTCGAAGCAATAAAAGAGTGATACTTGATGTCAGATTTAGCTCAAACTTTAATACCACGACATAAATATATGCTTAATGGTTCAAGAATTTGAACATTTGAATTTTGAGGCAGTGTTGTGTTTTTGTGCCAGGTTTTGCTGTGCCGAATTGAGGTTCAATCCCAGCTCCAGCAGCAAGTTTTATTATTTATGGTGCAGAATCAAATGCTAGGCATGGTGAAAGTTTGTGATTTCTTAAGGCCTTTTTTGTACTATTCAATTTTACGAGTCCCCTTTTCGGATTCGTCCTTCTCTTCATTTGTGAAGCAGTTGATATCATCTATGGCCTCTTTTTGTTGCTCTTTTCCTCACTTGTCACTGCCAGTGTTTAAGTTGATGACCAAAGGCCTCAAATACTATCCACACAAGACGTTGAATGTGAGTTAAGTTATGAAGCAAACTATCTTTTATATCTGAAGATTTTTTCTAGTGGATGCCACGCTCATATTAAAAATTAGGATTTAAATGCATAGAAGAAAATTTTTCTAAATCATAACTGATAACCTTGTATTTCTTGAAACTCGTCAGGAATTGTGGATTCTCACAGACCTCATTGAATCCATAGTTGATGCATATGCAGTGGTTTTAAAATTCTTGGTTAGAAGAGGATCGGTATTCACCTTTGACTTCTCCTTCATTGTTGCAATAGTATTCTTTTTCATTTCATTTTGCATTGTTTTGGCTTCATTAATGTATTGCTGTGTAATATATCAAAGTGTTCGTCTTTTGACCATGTTTCATTGAGTTTATACAAGGATTTTATTGTGATGCATTGCCATTAATTATTCTTATTTAATCTTTTGATATAGGACCAGAGCAATGAGGCTCAAAGTCAGGGTATTGAGTTGCTTGAGGCAATTCTTTCTGTTTCTACACATCATCTTGTCCATGTTGGTGGATATGAGCGGATTGTTGAACTCTTAAAACACATATTATCGGTACAAAGTGATCTTAGGATGCCCTATATACCTAAATTGTCGTCAACTATGCTGTCATTGTTTACAATGATTGTGAAATCAGAGCTTGAACACGAGCAACTTTCAGTATTGAAACTTATCCTCCTTCTCTTACGATGGAAAGGTGAAAATGGTATGGTTACGTAATCATTTCCATAAACCAACTAGTAACTGTCTTACAATTTTTGGCCAAACCATGAACACACGTGTTTAACTCACCCTTTAGTTTGTGTTGCCCCTTTGTACTTATGCTTATTCTCTTTTGCATTATCTTTATTAAGTCATGCTTAAATATATTCTTAACACTTCAATTTATTTTTATTAAAAACATTTTAGCTATGGTTCTGATCCCTGTATTTCGAACTCTATGGCTTGATTTGCATATTTGATGATGTGATTTGTTTTTATCGTTGCATTTCATTGACGAAAATGTTAATCATTTTCGCAGAATATGTTGATGGTGCGAGTACAACTACATGTGCCATGAGCGAAGAGCTTTTGTTTATATTTCCTGTCATCAGCCTCATGTCATCTCCTTCTAATTCTGTTAAGGAAGCAGCAGCTCATTTGATTGGTGTTATTGAAAAGGTCTTGGTAAAGTCTTGTACAAAATCAGAGGGTAAACTAAATGCACAAAGACTAAGCGCACTAAGGGAATTTCCATCTTTCAGTTCTCCAGGATCCATTTGTTTTAGGCTTTTCCAGAAGCTATGGTTTCAGGTTCTTTTCTAACCAATTCAATGATTCTGTTTGTCCAAAATAAAATGGTTTTGCAATTATTCTGGTTTTATAACTTCTCAGGTTGCACACACAAGAGAGCAAATTTGAATATATTTAGTCTTTGACATCCATTTATTTGTTTGTTTCCATTTAAGAGATGAAAATGAAGCAGTTTATACAATCAAAACTATTAAAATTGAAGTCTTGCTGAAACCAATGATTCAGATTTTTTTATTTTTCCTTGTTGCAGGATATTCAAGCGCCATTCAGTTTTACCTTCCTGGATTTACCTGTTATGGACAGGAAGGGGGGCAAAGAAATGATTAAAGATCTACCAAGAAAATCTTGGATGACTCAAATGAGAGAATACTCTTTATGGCTTGCTAACAAACAAAAATCCCAACAACCTCTCTTTGATTCTCAAGAAGTATATATTAGAGGTGAAATGAACAGATAGCTTTTTATGTGTTCTTAAACATGCTATATGGAGCAATTTGCGGTCAAAAGTTTTTTTGGTTTATTGTTGATGACTTAAGATTTCTACTTTTTTTGGGGTAGAAATGCCCTTCTTACTCAGTTCCATTGCTGGTGCGTTGGTGATGCATCATTCATTGGGCCATGATGCCGTAGATTCATTGGCTGCCATTGGAATCATGGACCCTAAACTTGGAGTTCCGTTGTTGCTTGCCGTACTATTTTATGGTAATATTTGTACAAGAAAAGATTTGCTTCACTATAATATGTTGGTGAGTTTTCCTCTAATTCCCATATTCTATTCGTGGTTAAGGTTGGAAATCTTCCTTTATATAAGCATCATTTTCACAATTTTCCAAATATTTGATTACTAATTTCACTGCAGCTAAAGATTTTGGAACTTCTTCCATCACTTGCGTCTCACTCTGCCATGGTTCCTCTCATAATTCAAACTCTGTCTCCTATGCTTTGTAACGGTGAAAAAGCGTGAGTGATCTAAAATATTATGGTACTTTTCTTATATATAAATGTTATTTTTTGGTGTCCTTAGTGGGCTGGCCTATGAGGTTATTCCTGAGTTGTAGACAATGGCGTTACACACATAATGGAAATAGTTCTTTTTTCACCAGTGAATTACATTTTCTATTAGACACGGGGACACCCATCTCCTGCATTGTTTTGCATTATGTTTATTGATTTTTATATTGTCATACAATTTTCCTTAGCCAATTGTTAATTTTTGCATCAGACTTTTATATGCTACAGCTACTCGCTTGCTTTGTCAAACCTGGGAGATGAATGATCGTTCATTTGGGACTATACAAGTAACCTCTCTCTCTATGTATTATTTTTTTATGTTGCCTTTTCGTTGCCATAATCTTGTAGTGAGAAAATTGATAGAATTCTAATGAATTTTATTAGGGAAGATAAAAGATTAAGATAGAACGGGGTCATTTAGTTGCCTTTTAAAATTTTTAGATAATATTTTAATTATATCTTTTAGTATTCTGTAAATGTTGTTTATTTAAAAAGAGGAGTGTGGTATTGAGGAGAGATTATCTTTTGGGAAAAATAGTCTAAAGGGAGAGCTAGCATATCTCTCGAAAATCTTGCTATTTTGTAATTTCATCCCGTCTGTTATTTTATTATTATGGAGTTCGTATCATTGGTATCAGAGCATAGAAAAAGCAGTGCTTGGAGGCTTGGGATATTTATGTTCGACAAACACAATCCAGATGAGTGGATGTTTCATGTCGAACATATTTTATCTACTCTTTCTGTGGACCAAGGCTGAGAAACTAGAGGTAGCAACAATAAAACTAGAAGAGGAAGCATTGACGTGGTACCAATGGGCAGATTGTCGGAGACGATTCCTATGCTGGGCCGATTTAAACCTAAATATATTAGACTGTTTTCGCCCTAGGCAAAAGGGTCAAAGAAACGACCTCGTGATGGATAATTCAAGCTCAACAGCTTGAAGAATTTCTTAGCTCACAGGGCAAAGCAGCAGCATCCGAACCAGGAGTTCCGACCAATCAACTAGATACAACATAAATGCAATTGGATAATTTAGAGTCCTCGAAGAAACTTCATTCATTGAAACAGAAAATGGAGTTGATGATGGAAAAACTATAATAATAGAGTTCCAATGAAGTTTATTAGGGAAGATAAAAGGTTAAGATAAAAAGAGTGTCATTTAATTGTTTTTTAGGATTTTTAGGTAGTATTTTAATTATGTTTTTTAGTATTCTCTAAGTGTTGTTTATTTAAAGAGAATGTTAGTTAGGTTAACAAAATGTTTTGGTGGAGTGGAAAAAGTATAATTCTCAATGTCCTTCCAGTTTTCATATTTTTTGTGGTCATTTATTCAAAGAATGTAGTTTCCTTTGTAAAATATTTTTCCAATTGTTTCTTCCACGCATCAGGGAATTTTCCAGTCAAAAAAGTTCTCAGAATTCATGTCTGAGAGAGATATTTGTCTAAGTTTAGCAGTTTCTATTAGAGATATTTGCAGAAAAGATGCTGATAGGGGAGTGGATCTTATCCTGTCTGTTTCGGTATGGCAAAGCATTTTTCGTTGTTTTCCATTGGCCTGTCTTGCTATGCCATATTGAACCTAATCTGGATTGACAGGAATGCATTGAGAGCAAAGACACTACTGTTCAAGCTCTTGGTTTTCAAGGTCTTGCACATCTTTGTGAAGCTGATGTGATTGGTAAGACAGATTTCATGAAGTTATTTGGTGTTTTCTTATTATATCTAAAAGTTTGAGAACCATACGTCACTCTGGCAATCTTTTATACTTTTTACCATTGGATAAATGTTTGACAATTAGACTTTGCTTTTCCGACATGAATGAAGGGAGAGTTTAAAATGGAAGCTGCTATTTGAACATACAAATGGGAGTTTTGCAAAATCATCTTGATCTAATGTTCCTACCAAGCACATTTACTCTCAGAATATGTTGCATATGTTGTGAAAACTAAACCAGGATCATACTCCAACGCGAGAAAGCCAACATTTTTTATTATTATGTTATCAATCAATATTTTGATATTACAATGTCATGCAGTTAGATTGTTGTTTCCTTTTACTACAATGGTTGAAGAATATTAAATTTCCTAGTGGTTGCAAATTTTTTCTGACACTCCATTATTTATCCAATTTATTTATGACAGTTTAACTATCTTTGGTGAGTATTCATGTCCTTGGTACCTTGTGTGAGTCAGATTGCCCTATTTTGCTTCCCAGTTATAATAATTTTAATGTAGGAATGATTGAGAAGAAAATGTTGTGTACAATACTCTAAACTTTTCTAACATCTCTGGCCAGATTTTTACACTGCTTGGGATGTCATTGCCAAGAATGTGAGAAGCATATCTGCCGATCCTATACTTTCTTCGAAGTAAGTCGTATCTGGATATGAATTATTATATGCATTAGTAGATAGCGTTGGTGGATTTTCCACAAAAGGTATTAGATTACTATTATATGCGAGTGATCTGAATCCTACCCTTTAAAAAGATGAAGCAATTAGTTGATTGTGACACGGGCTTGGTTCCTTGAGATAGCTGCATATTTCAGTATTCATATTTGTTCCAGCTCTAATTTCTTGGAGGATTTCTCTCATACTCGATGTTGCAATAGTTAGGCCAGTTTTTAGCTATTTTATATCTTAACATTTGCTTTTGTGTGGGTTCTCTCTCTTCTCTTGTAATTTCTTCATCTTAATACACAGTTTCTTATAAAGATAAATAAAATCTTAAACACTCTTTTGATAACACATTTTCTTTTCAGCATGGCTACTCTTCTAAGGTGGGGTGCAATGGACGCTGAAGCATATCCAGAAGCTTCAAAGCATGTAGTGCAAATTTTGTGGGATCTGAGCACTTTTATCTGTGATAGTAACAAGTTACAATGGACAACGGCCAGGGTTTCTGCTTTTAAGGCACTAACCCATTATGAGGTAAAACTTTGCATCATTAGTGTTTCTACTTCCCATGAACTTTCTTCGATATCTTTACTATCTGAACTGAATCCTGTTATTTCTTATTTTGGCTGATGGGGCGTATTAATATGTTGCTTGATATTTTATTCTGTAATGTAAACCTTTTCAGGTACCCCATCTTGAGAAAAATATTACAAATTTTAAACAAAAGGTTGCGCAGATTCTTTTCTCTGAGACTGATTCTGATGTATTCCTCGCCATGGAAGATTTTCTAGTCAATATCATAACTTATGAATACATGTAAAGAAATCAAGTTTATCTACTTTCACATTTTGGGACGAATAATATTGGTTTTCTTCACTACCTAACTTGTTGTCAATTTTTCCAGCAACCGGAGACGACTAGTTAAGGAAAAAAAAGTCGTCGAAAGCAAGATAGAGAAGCTGCTGGACGTATTTCCTCAGGTGATCTTTTCTAAAGGTATGTAATGTAAGGTGATGGGTTAGGGCCGGGGTGCTATCTGTAATTTGCTTACGTTGGGTTCGTAAGGAGAAAAAGAATGGGAAGTGAAATTCACCATGTAGTCACCAATTGGCCGTCCAATAAATTTAGAGATTATTGGAGGTCAATTACATATGAATACATCAAACCAATGATTTTTTTCAGCAAAATTTGGAAGAATTGGAGGTAAAAGACGAAACAAAGGGTGTTATATAGCATCTTCTCAAATAGGCAAATGCAAAATTAGTTGCATTTGTTCTTTCGGCCATGTACTTGATTTTTT
This sequence comes from Begonia peltatifolia, assembly GCA_022433055.1. NCBI lineage: Eukaryota > Viridiplantae > Streptophyta > Magnoliopsida > Cucurbitales > Begoniaceae > Begonia > Begonia peltatifolia. The sequence goes on from CM039530.1 coordinate 2,537,511, forward strand.
TCATTTCCTTCTTTCAGGGAAAAGAAGCCATGTGACAGAGTATCCTGGAGCTTCTCTTATTTGCCTTACTCCTAAAATTGGGAACAATCAAAGAGCCTTTAGTGTGAGAAAATATAAGTTTATCAATTTCATCTGTTATATTCCTCTTTGGTTTTAGTTTGACATTGCCTAGGGGTCAGGCAATAAAAGATGAACATGCCGGCTTTGAGAAAGCATTAATTGAAATAGCTGCTTCTCTTCCACTCTCAAGAAACATTTTCATCGCCCTCCTCTCTCTTGAATCATGGAAATCCTTTATGGGACGTTGGATGAAAAGAGCAATCCTAGTCTGTAATGCGAAAGCAACTATAGTTGAGGCTACCGTTGCAAATGAAATTCTAAGGGTATGCCACTTTCTTGTCTTTCGTACTGGCTATATTTAAAAAAAAAATGTTGAGTTATGCTATTTTTTTTGCTCATACAGCGGTTGGTACAAATTGCTGGAGATGCCATCCCTAGATCTGCTGAAAATGTTATTCTTGCTATTGGTGCTTTATGCTCGGTAATAGTTTGTTTATTTATGTAATTTGTGTGGCATTCAATTTTGCATCGATTGCTAAACTAGATCTTATAAATATGAGATTGTATTCAGTTTTATGTATTTTCAATATAGAGTCTTCAATATTAAAATCAAATTTGTCACTAGGAATCCTGTATGATTTTGAAATATATGTTCTCGTGGCTTATGACTTGTTTTTGCTAGAATTTGTGTTTCAACATTTAGATTCAAGACAGGTTCTTGGGTCTCAATCAAAGAAAATTCCTCCATTTCCATTTGTTTGTCATTAAGTTCATACAATGAGGTTCTAGTTTTGAATTCTTTTGAAACGATATATGTACAAGGAGGAAACAGAGTTCATGCTTTGCGAATCTCTTTGTTGTTAGGTCTTACCTCCAGCTTCCCATACGGTGAAATCAAGTGCTTCTAAGTTTCTGTTAGATTGGTTGCTCCAGCATGAACATGAAAATCGCCAATGGCCTGCTGCAATTTCTCTTGGATTAATCTCTAGTTGTCTGCATGTTACTGATTATGAACAAAAAATTCAGAATATTTCTGGACTTGTAGAGGTATCCACAGCCTTAAATAAATCCCTTTTCTATTTGCTTTACTTGAAATAATTCTAAAAATTTTTCTATCATTTCTTTGATTGCACTATGCTCATGACAATACTGTCAGTTTCTATGCGATTAGATTTTATTGAGAATAAAGTACTGATTGTTCAAACAATGCTTTATTGATGTGTGACTTTGTTTCTTACTAACTGCATGTGCTTTCAGGTTTTAAATGATAGCAAAAGTATCCTTGTTAAGGGAGCTTGTGGAATTGGCTTGGGATTTTCAAGCCATAACCTCCTTGCAAGAGCCATAACTACTGAAGAATCTAAATCGACAAAACAAACTGATAGGGTGCAGGAAATTGACTTACTTGGAATCACACTTACGGCATTGACTGTAATGATCCAACAACTTACTGAACCTTCAAATGCTATTCTGGAAAGCCTTTTGGAATCCTTTCCCATTAACGCTCCTAATAGAGATACAAAAATAGCATCTACGCTGTCACACCACGATGGAGATGACCTGGAAGATGACATCTGGGGATTAGCCGGGCTTGTTCTTGGTTTGGGGAGTTCTGTTGGTGCAATATACAGAGCTGGAGCATATGATGTTGTGCATAAGATTAAAGATTTGATCATTTCATGGATCCCCCATGTTAATTCTGCAAGCCAATCCTTTCCTTCCTTCAGTGAAGGATCCGCCAAATTTTTATCAGTAGGATCTTGTCTTGCCCTTCCAATTGTACTGGAATTTTGCCAGAGAGTTGAATTGATTGATGGTAGTGAGCTAGATCATTTAATGAATGGCTATAGGGAACTTGTTTCTGAATTGGTGTCTGTTAAAAAATCAAGCACTTTTCACCAGAACATCTTGACGGCATCGTGCATAGGAGCTGGAAACCTTGTACATGTTTTTAAAAAGGGGATACACTCGTTCGAGGTTGATTGCATTAAAGATTTTTTGGACTTATTTCGAACTTGTTATACACAACCAAACCATCCTTTGATCCATTTTGGCGGAATGCTTGGAGTAGTTAATTCAATGGGAGCGGGTGCTGGAATTTTTGTTCAGTTGAACCTACTTACCCACACAGCAACATCCGGAGATCGAGTAAAGGTCTCTCCAGCCTTTTCTTTTGAAATGCTTTTTACTTTGTAATTTTATTTTTGATTGTTTATTAATTTGTGTCTTGACTGACTCCTCTTATAACTTGAGTCCACAGCTTTCAAGCTCTGTTTGTGAGCCAATATTGACAGGGAGGATGCAGGAGATATTTCTTATAGCACAGAATTCTGATGAACAGCAATTGAAGCAAAATGCAGCTTGGGCAGTTTCATTTATGAGGCATCGTTTGTGGACGAAAGAATACAGCATAGACAATGCAGAAGAGACAAATGATGCTGGTTCTGAATCTATTTCCTGCATTTTCTCTGAGGACAGTATGATTATGAGGCTCTCTCTATGGCTTTTGAATGCTGTTCAGGTTGGTCTTTCACTTCACCCTTGGTGCTGGCAGCCCTTATCTTAAAAATCTTTCATTTTATGAGTCAATTTTCTTGGTCTGGCTGATAAGATTATAATTACTAATCCATAGTTTACTTTTCTCATTTTCTGTTTTTAGTTAAGGTATTATTTGCCATGTGATAAAAATGTTATCTTTATGCCACCATTTATCATTTAAGACATTCAATTTTAGATTCAAGACCTGAAATTCTTCAAGTAGAATGACTGTATTCTCCCTTCTCTCTAGATAAGAACAGCACAGAAATAAAGGGAAAAAAAAAGTTTTTTGGGTTTAATGTTTTGTGACAAATGCAGTCAGGTACCCCTGCTCATATTGCCAATGTCTCGACAGTTGTGAGGTGTCTTACACGAGCTCCAAGATTGCCAAATTTGGACTGGGGAGCAATAGTAAGGAGATGCATGAGATTTGATGATCAAGTCAGCAGCTTTCTGTCCGATTCTGCTCATAAAAGAAAAATCATTAGGGAAGAGTGCTTACAGTTCTCATTGGCCCATGCAAACCAATTCAACTCACTCCTCCTTTTTCTCGACGAACTCTCTGACCTACCCAGGTTCAGGACATTGGAGCCGAATCTGCAGTCATGGTTGATTCTTCACCTTGCAGATCTCGTCAACGTCTTTTCAAGTTCCAGGATTGTTAAACTTTTTGATGATGTCCAAAACTATTTCTTTTCACTTCCTTTAGATCCAGTCCATGGCCATTGCGATGAAAACTTGATGCGAATTTCTTGCTGGAAGGGTCTTTACAATTGCCTGGACAAAGGTGCTCTTGATTTAGCAGATCATATACCTCTGGTTGAAAAATGCATGGAAGTGCTATTTTCGTTGTTACCTTCTTTACAATCAAGTGCTAGTTCACAAGCGAGTTGGGTATATTCTGAGTGGTCTGAGGCTGTTAGATGCTTGGGAAAGGCACGACGTTCGTGGTTATTGAATATGCTTCAGGCAACTCTCTCTCTCTCTCTGATCAGGCCTATATAGTGTTGGGATGTGTATATTTTTTTCATTATATCTTGCAAATAATCAAATTAACTGGACTTGTTTTCTAGCAGATGGGTTTTCTGCCATGTTTAAGTCAATAATTTCAAAAACCTTGCAGGTTTTGGAAGTCAGTCTTTCAACAGACAATAAAAAATTAAATGAAACTCTAAAAAAGATTCAGATCCTGGCCAAGCTGATCAGAGTTGGAACTCTTCCGATGAGTGAGCTGGGAAGACTAAAATCTCTGATTTTAAACTCCAAATCAGAAGGTTGGTTTCTCTATTAAGTGTAATAACATCAGTTCTGAACGGCAGAAGGAAATATGCGAAATCTTCTTCCACAACTGAGAAAAAGAGTTGCAGGAGACTTGTATAATTATTCCTTAAATTGGAGTCCCTTTAAAAGTATTTTCTTGTAGCTGATTTAATCTCATATGGCAGTGATTTGGGATGTTCTACTTGAAGTAGTTGCAGCCGTTCACAACGAAGAGGGAAGTGTCAAACGGCAATGGCTCGTCGATGCGGTTGAAATTAGTTGTGTTTCAAGCTATCCCTCTACGGTACACGATTTTAAACCATCTTATGCTTGTATTTTTTTTACATCAAATTTAGGTGCCCACAATTAGTAAACCCAACACTTTCTCCAAACATTTAGAATAAAATGTTAGGATTAAACGCCTTAATCCACCTGTAACGAACGATTGAAAAGTGAAAAAAAAAAATAACACGGAAAGATTTATAATGGTTCACTCTCGTTGTGAGAGATACGTCCACTGGTCGTTGTCAGATTTCACTGAGCACAAACGAACGAGTTACAATGGTTTTTGCCTCACACTTTCTTTATCTCCAATAACCTAAATACGTCTTTATATAATAAACAATTTAGAGTTACAAAATAATGTGGTAAATATTACTAAAATACCCTCAAACTTAAATTAGGCTTCACAACTTAACAATCTCCCACTTGGAGACTAATCTCATCATCTCTCCATTTGTAGCAGCTTCATTCTCATATTTCATCCAAAAAGTCCGACTGAAGTTGTGCACAACTTCAGCTTCTCACTCGTCACAGCTTTTGTCAACATGTCAGCTGGATTCCGACTCTCTGGTATCTTCTCAAGTGTCAAAACTCTATCTTCTAAGGGGGATCTGATGAAGTGATAACGCACCTGTATATGCTTTGTCCTGCTATGATAAACCAGGTTCTTTGCCAAATGGATGACACTTTGGCTGTCACAATGCAATACACTTCCATCGTAGTTTTGACCTAACTCGTGTAAGAAAGGCTGCAACCACAACATCTCCTTTGCGGCTTCTGTCACTGCAATATACTCTGCTTCACAACTAGAAAGAGCAACTACATCTTCAAGCCTCGAGACCCAACTGATTGCTGTGCCACCCAAGGTGTAGACATACCCAGTTCTGCTTTTACTGCTGTCAGTATCACTACCATTATCAGCATCAACGTATCCATCTAGACCTAAGTCTGACTTTTGAAAACATAAAGCGAAATCCGAACTTCCCTTCAAATATCGCAAGATCCATTTTACGGCTTCCCAATGTTTTCTTCTTGGATTACTCATAAACCTGTTGACAACTCCCACTGCATGTGCAATGTCTGGTTGTGTGCAAACCATTGCGTACATAAGACTACCAACAGCAGAGGCATATGGAACAGTAGCCATGTAGTCTTTCTCTTCATCAGTCGAAGGCGACTGATCTTTGAATAGTTTGAAATGACTAGCCAACGGTGTAGTGACTGGCTTAGCATCGTGCATCTTGAACCTGTTAAGAACCTTCTTTACATACTTTTCTCGTGAGAATTTGAGAACCTCCTTATCCCTGAAGATCCTCATCCTAAGGATTTGTTTTGCAGCACCCAAATCCTTCATCGCAAACTCTTCAGATAACTTCCTCTTCAGCCTGTCAATCTCATGCAAGCTTGCTCCAGCAATTAACATATTATCAACGTAAAGGAGCAGAATAATATAAGAGTTATCAAACCTTTTGATGTAGCAGGAGTGATCGGCTTCGCATCTCACAAAATTGTTACCTTTCATAAAGCTGTCGAACCTCTTGTACCATTGCCTTGGAGCCTGTTTCAAACCATACAAGTTCTTCTGAAGCTTACACACAAGCTCATCTTTATTTTTCACCTCGAAACCTTCTGGTTGCTGCATGTAGATTTCTTCGTCTAAATCACCATGAAGAAAAGCAGTCTTCACATCCATTTGCTGAAGATGAAGGTCTTCTTTCACAACCAGACCCAAGACAGTTCTGATCGTTGTCAACTTCACAACTGGTGAAAAGATTTCGGTGTAGTCAATACTTTCTTTCTGTTGGAAACCTTTGACAACCAATGTAGCCTTGTACCGCTTGCTCTCATCATGTTCTTCTTTAATTCGGTAAACCCACTTGTTGTGCAGTGCTTTCTTACCCTTCGTCAACTCAGCCAATTGCCAAGTTTGATTTGACTTCAACGAGTCCCTCTCATCTTTCATGGCTGCCTCCCACTTAATTGAATCATCAGACTGTGATGCTTTCTCATAAGATCCGGGTTCTCCTCTGTCGGTCAGCAGGATGTAATTAGGAGGCGGAGACCATCTATGGACTGGTTTACTGACTCTGGATGATCTTCTCAGTTCTGCAATTGGCGTTTGCGGATTTACCTCTGGAGTTACATTTTCATCAACTTCTTCTTCAACAACACTCTGATCTTCTTTGACAGTCGGAGCATTATCAGCTGAAATATCTTTCAAGTTGACCATAGTAGACTCTTTCAAAACAGAACTCCCACTGTCGGAAGTCTTGCCAACAACATCTTTGTAAAAGACCTGTTCGTTGAAGATGACGTTCCTGCTGCGAATGATCTTCCGATTTTGATTATCCCAGAAACGATAAACTCGGCGTCACCATAACCAATAAGAAAACATTTCTTAGATTTTGGATCAAGCTTGCTTCTATCAGAATCATCAATATGAATATAAGATAAGCAACCAAACACTTTCAAAAAGGAAAAGTTTACCTTTTTATCGCTTAAAGCTTCTTCTGGAAGTTTGAAATCTTGAGGTACAGAGGGTCCTCTGTTGATCAGGTAGGCTGCGGTGTTGACAGCATTTGCCCAAAAATATTTAGGCAGTCCAGCGTGCAATCTCATGCTCTTTGCACGTTCATTCAGCGTTCTGTTAATTCTTTCAGCCATCCCATTTTCCTGAGGTGTTCGAGGAATAATTTTCTCCATCTTGATCCCATTTACAACACAATACTCTCTAAAATCTGCATCGATGTACTTGCCTCCATTGTCAGATCTCAAACATTTTACTTTTAGATTCGTTTCATTATCAACCAAGGCCTTCCACTTCCTGAAAATACTAAACACATTAGATTTATTTTTCATGAAGTAAACCCATATTTTTCTTGTTGAATCATCTATGAATGTCACGTAGTAGTATGATCCACCAAGAGAAGAAACAGGTTCCCACACGTCGGTGTGTACCAATTCCAGTCTTCTTCAGCTCCTTCCCAACCCTTAGAAAACTGACACGTTTCTGTTTTCCAAAAATGCAGCTTTCACATAACTGATGCTCGACAGACTTCAGCTCCGGAATTTGACCATTCTTGACAAGAAGCTTCATTCCTTTCTCGCTCATGTGACCCAATCTGCAATGCCACAATTCTGTGTTCTTCGAGCTATCAACTATAGCAACTCTGTCTCTGCATGTAGATGTCATATATAAGGTACCTGTTTTGTGACCTCGACGACAACCATCGCTCCTTTAGTTACCTTCCAAGTACTGGTTCCGAAACTGACATGATAACCTTCACTATCAAGCTGTCCAACTGAAATCAGATTTCGCATCAACCCTGACACGTGTCTCACTTTACTAATCTTCCAAACAAACCTGTTTTCCATTTTCAGTTTGATGTCACCAATGCCCATGATATCCAATAGATCACCGTCTGCAAGGTAGATCTTCCCATAATTTTCAGTCACATAATTTTCCATTAATTCCTTGTGCGGTGGTGTGAAAAGATGCTTCTGAGTCCAAAACTCATGAGTCTATCGGACTGTCGACTGAAAGAAGTAATGCATTAGTGATGTTTTCTGTTACCGCATTTGCTCCATCATCTTTGTCATTTTCGTTCTTCGGTGCTCTGCAATCCTTTTTCATGTGACCCTGCTTGTCACAATTCCAGCACTCAAGTGTTCGCCAGAACTTAGACTGACCTCTTCCATTCTTTGAATTTGATCTGCCCCTACCTCGGTTGGAGTTTCTCTCATTATTTCTACCTCTGTTTTCAACATTCAGAGCTGAACCTTTTGATGTTTTACCATAATCAATTTTACGGATCTCCTCCGCAAGAATACGATCCCTCATATCGGTGAATACCAATTTTGCGCTTCCGACTGAATTACTAACTACTGACTTCATAGGTTCTCAACTATTCGGTAGAGATGCTAACAAAATTAGGGCACCAACCTCATCTCCAAAATCAAAATCCACAGATAGCAATTTATTCACAATAGTATTAAATTCATTCAGATGCGCTGCAACAGAAGTAACCATCAATCATCTTCAGATTAAATAACTTCTTCATAAGAAATACCTTATTATTCGTAGAGGGTTTCTCGTACATATCAGACAGAGCCTTCATCAGGCTCGCGGTGGTTTTCTCCTTCGCTACGTTGTGAGCAACACTTTTGGTTAGCGTCAATCGGACGACTCCCAAAACCTGTTTGTCAAGGAGATTCCATTCACTATCTTTCATCTTCTTTGGTTTCGCACTCAAGGGAAGATGAAGTTTTTTTTCGTACAAATAATCTTCGATTTGCATTCTTCAGAACGCAAAATTTGTCCCATTGAACTTTCCAATACCATGTCCTGTGCTATCGTCGCCTGCCATCGTTATCGATAATCAATGTCCAAAGTAGATATTTTCAGATCAATACTTCCAAAACAGAATAATTCTTCCAAAAAAATATTCTGAATAAATCTCAAACTTTCAATACTGGAGTTTCTAAACACCAACAGTAACAGAAAATTTCAAATAAATAATCATGCTGAAAATCCCCAAAAACGTTCCTCTCTGCACTGCATCTTCTGCCGTCAACAAAATCTTCTGGACAGAGTTACGGGGGCGACTGGCCTTTTGCAGTGAACGGCAGTGCAATGAGTGATCTGTTCGAAATCGGCGGTGATGGATTCTCTGTTTTTCGCGGTCCGTAGGCAGTGCGCGCGGTGATGGCAGAGGCTAATCGGCGTTGGCAGCGTGGTCTTTGTTCCGATCGGTCGGAGGCAAGATGCTTTTGTTGTTCTACACGGCGAGCAGAAGACAACAGAAAAGAAAAAATTTCCTATTTCGTGATTATGTCTCGGGGAAGAAGAAGAAGCTACAGTGACCTTCTCTCACTGTCCTTCGTGAAGCCAAACAGAAGAAAAAGGTGAAAGCCTTTACTTTTCCACCTTTCCCCCTTCTTCTTTTTTTTTTTTTTTATTTTTATTTTTCTTTTCCACAACAGTCACACCAGCAAATTTTCTTCAAAAAATTACAAACCTGATTCGTTCGAAACTTTCAAAAAAATCAAATCTGATTTTTCGAAACTGCTTCAACCTAAAGCTCTGATACCAGTTGTTAGGATTAAATGCCCTAATCCACCTGTAACGAACGATCGAAAAGTGAAAAGAAAAATAACACGAGAGATTTATAATGGTTCACTCTCATTGTGAGAGTTACGTCCACTGACCGCTGACAGATTTTACTAAAAACAAAAGAACGAATTACAATAGTTTTTGCCTCACACTCTCTCTATCTCCAATAACCTAAATACGTCTTTATATAATAGACAATTTAGGGTTACAGAATAATATGATAAATATTGTTAAAATACCCTCAAACTTAAATTAGGCTTCACAACTCAACATAAAATACACTATTAGTCCTTGTAGTTATCCTTGTAGTTTTAATTTTCTCAACTAAACCCTTATAATTTCGATTTTAAATGGTCTTTTAGTAAATTTCCGTCCATAAATTTAATAAAAAATGTCATATACCTTTATTTTTATTTGCGTCAACGCGTTTTTGCTATAAAAAAGATCATGTTTGGATTTTTTTATTTTGCTCGATCCATCGATATTCGGTCTATGACTTAGTCAAGTCAACCAAGTAAAATCTTCTTCTGTAAAAATGAGAGATACTTTTGTTAATATAAACCACAGTAGCATAATTAACGATAAGATATTGTACACATGTTTAAATTTATTGACAAAATTACCTGGTTGATGACAGTGTAAAAACAAAATCAAAACTAGGACTAGGATGAAAAAATTGAAGTTATGGGGATCAAAGTGAAATGATTCTTAACTATTAGAATTACTTTTACTAAAATGGACATTTGTTTCAAATTTATTGGCAATGTAAACCTGAATTCAACTTGTTCAGTGGATTAAACTTCTTCCGTATTTTTCTGCAGGCACTACAATTTGTTGGTCTGCTTTCAGGAAGCAGCTGCAAATACATGCCTCTGCTTATTTTGGACCACTACGAAGTCCTAATCGACCTACCAATTACGGTTTCTTCACTTTTATCGGAATCTTCCTGGAAAGTGGTGGCAAAACCAGTAATTTTGGGTCTTTTTGCCTCCGCCGAACGCATTTACAATTGGTATAAACCAAACAGGGATGACATTTCCGGCTTACAGCCTGTAGATGAAAGTCAGGATAGAATAGCTATTTCTCTACTTCAAGTGTTGCATGCCACTTGTTTGTTTCTAAAAGATTACTTGCCATTCGAGAAGCAGCACAAGCTCGCTAACATGGACATGGCTTTTGGTTAGAGGCATAAGCTTTTCTTATCAACCATATGGACATCAATGTCGATGATCATAGAATATCGCATCCGTTTTCTTCTCCCTACACTGTACATATTCTCTAGAAGGTACAGAGAGAGAGAGAGAGAGAGAGAGAGAGAGAGAGAGAGAGAGAGAGAGAGATTGATTGTTTACAGCGTAAAAGGCATCTGGAAATTATTTTGGGACTGAAAAAAAGCAGTCAAAATTGTTTGTTTAGTTCTGTAACTCTTTGTACAGGTGACGGTCAATGTCTCAAAAGGACAGATAACATGATTTACCCACTCAAGTATCCTAGTAAACAGCAATAGTAGTAAAAAAAATTAACAATTCCTTAGTTGTACACACAAGTAGATGACTAATTTAAGCCAATTGCTAAAGCAATGGGTGTTGGGTTGAAGAGGAGTAGTTTTATAGATGAAGCAACTTCTGTTAGTATCAGAGCCATTTTTTGAAAATAAAAGGCAATAATTGAGCATGAAACAGAATTTACACGACTTACGAGTGCTCTGCCCAACAAAAAATAGCTTTCACCAATAAAATCTATCTGGTAATTAAGGTTGCACAGAATTAACGTCTCACCTCGATAGTACACAGCTCTTCTCAGCAGATTTCTTGTTGGGAATTCTCATCAGCTTCCCCAGGGTTTTCAACACCGTTGCTCGTTGAATGATCAGATTTGCCATCTCCCGGCACTTCCACGAAAAAATCAGGCTCTGGAGACTTTTCTCTGTCCACGGGAGGCTGCAGGCTTATAGCTTCATGTATCAATGAGGAATCACATGTTTCAGGTGTATGTGACTCTACATTTTCATCTCCAACTATCGTGGCATTGGGTGGTGCTATGACAGAATTTGGGTCGGAGAGCTTTGGAGTATCGACTTTAGAAGCATCAGCTGCTATCTCCACTTTAGTTCTCTTAGCAGCTTCACCTTTAATTCCAGTAGCCTGCATAAGGTCAATTTAAAACACATTAATTTTATAAGCTACGAGGATGTACCATGACCAAAGGAGAGATAAGTTTAAATATAACTCTATCTAGTCTCACTTGTTTCTCAAGTTTGTCCAACTTTCGCCGGAAGTCATTGCGCTTCTGGTCTAGCATTTCTTGCTTCTTTCGAAGTTCTTCCTTCATTTGCTCCAAACTCTGTAGTTTCTTTGGAGGAACTTTAGGACCATTCAAGGGCTTCGGGTGATCTGAATCTGAAACAGAAACATCAGATGAATTGATGATTCTACCCTTTGATGCAGAGGACTGGCGATTTTCGCCAACCCTGTTAGCTGACGACAAAACTGGGTGTGTTGCACCACACGAAGCAGAAAATCTATGGGTTAACCCATTATCCAGAATGCTATCACGTTTTGCCCACCATAACTTGATAAAGCGATTTCCCATAACAGCATCAGGTGCTGTTAAAGCTGCTTCTGCCTCTTCCCTTTTTGAGAACTGAACAAATGCGCGCTCACTATTTGTTGGAATATGAATGTCAATAACTTCACCAAATTTTTGAAAATGAGAAAGAAGAGTTTCCCTTTTGTTGCTTTTTTGAGGAATGCCATTGACAAATAGAGTGCAAAGAGATTTCTGAGATGGTTTTCTGGTGCTTCGGATAATATCATTATTTGTCTTCAGAGAGATTTCATTTGAAGGGTCACCACCTCTGTTCCGCTTTCCCAGTACCTCAGGATCTTCCTTCATTTCGATATCTTCATAACCAGAAGAACTTACCATTGAATCCGTTTTTTCTATCACATCCAATATATTTTTTGAACTACCCATTCTTCCCCAGGCAGTGAAGTTTGAACTCTGAGAAACAACAGTAGTTACATTACTTCTGCCTGGATATTCACTGCCGGCATTGTTACTTAATCTTATGTGGTGACGATCAATCAGATCTTCATTCAACAATGTTTCAGCCTCGTCAATATCCCGTGCCTCAAGGGAGCTTGCTAATTCAGGCCGATTATTCCATGAAGGTTGATCAGGATCGTAAAAATCAGCGACACTTGCAGTTCCACGACCTGAATAGGTGCCGTTTAAGTTTAGATTATCATCTGCCGCTGATCCAGGCTTACTGGTGTTGATATGAAATTCTTTGCTAGTTGTCAATTTTGAAGAAGTGCCAGTTGCTGGTAATGATCCAAGGACTGAAGATTTTCCCAGCATATGTGTGCTTGGAACGGAAACAGGAAGGTTAAACTGCGAAAGACTCTGGACAATGCAAGGAAACAAATTATCTGTAATTGCTAATAAACTTCAGATACAAAGAAACATCCGGGAAACAATTTTTAGGATGGTAATTGAATGCATCAAGTCTAAATGAACAATTAGTGTATATTTTAAAATAACAAAATCATTGCCATGGGTAGTGGTAAAAGTTATTGATACTCAACAGAAGAACATATTATGAAAGGCATACCTGAACATCTTCAACTACAATACGGTTGACACCATGTTCCATTGGACACATGTCTCCTCTCAGACAAAATCCACGCTCCTCAAAATCTCTACATCTTTGGCGAGGCACAATGATATTCAAAGCAGAGTTGATTGGTTGCCTGAGGGTTCCTTGCAATCCAAAGGAGTGAATCATATCCAAACCACCATTGGGTATTCCTGGCATTAATCCAAATGTGCTCCATGATGAACTTTGCTGATTGGAAAGATTCGGTAATCCCCTCCCAGCAAACAAACTAGGAGGGATGGGACCTCGTTGAACAAGTTGAGAAGCAATATCAACAGAACTAATCCTAGAATCTCGCTGGTTCCAAGGACCAGGGTTTCTTCCTCTTCCTCTCCCAAAACCAAACTCTCCAGGAGGTATTAGATTTGCCCGGTATTTATGATTGAAATCTGATGTTTGAGGAACTGAAGTTGTGTTAAGACGTCTTTTATCAAATTTCCCAGGAACATTTTTTTCAAAGGAAGCAGCATTGAAACCTTTCCATGATTCACTTACTCGTGGTTCATTTTCCCGGAGAGAACCACCATTTTCATAGAAATTGTTACGCCTTCTAAATGGCCTACTCAAACCTTGATCCATGCTGTCAAACTCCAAAGACTGAGAGTGTGTCTCTCGTCTTCGATGCTTATGGTTCCGATCATCATCATCATCATCACTAACTTCTTTCTCATCATGATCATCAATGCAATCATAAGAGGAACGAACTCCACGTGTTGGTGATGATATGTTCATGTCTGTAAGATCGGTTGCCAGCAAAAAGAATGTTCTGTCATCACATTAAATAAATTTAAGTGGAGTAAGCAAACCACTATATTCTAACTTGTGTCTAATTTTGATAAAGGGAAAAAAAATTAATGTAGGTCCGCAGGCAACACGAATTTTTCAGGCTAAAATCTAGAGCTGACATAAAGCATTGTAGTATCAAAGCTAAACAATTAGAGATTCAAGGGTGTGTGTATAGCTCTAACAAATTAACAGTACGGAAAGGAAACTTCTACAACAAAAAAGTTCGAACATCTGATAAAGGAAAAGTTCAATATACGCATTAACAAGATTCAGAGGAGATTCTTAAAGAAGAGTTTTAAAGCATTGACCCAACAGGACCATATCAGTAACAATCGAGTCAATCAACACAAAAAGGTCTAAGGATAAGTTCGGCAAAAAATCCGCGGAAATAAATTATATCAAGTGAATAAGTCACAAGAACAACATTTCATGGAGCAGGGCATAAAATCCTCTGAAAGAGGCAATCCATGTGTGCTAGTGAAGATCTTTGCAGAACGAACAGTTCAACAACACAAACTGCAATTAAGCTACAAACTCATTCAAACAATAACATACGAAAAAACTGAAATACATAGCACAACATGTTCAATAAACTTTAGATTCCTGGTTAAATTTTGATTAGCCAATTGTAACAGAGGTTCGAGCAACAGACACTAAGTAGGGTTATAACCATTGAATAGTTAGAAAATATTTCCGAAAATTGAGAGATAAATTGGCTCCAAAACCTTTAAATAATCACGGAGATGTTCTACTTTGCCGGGAGACGGAGAACAACGAAAGTAGAGGAATAGAAAGGCAGATATCAGAGAAAAGCAATTGCAGAGGGAGGGAAGAAGATCTTAAAGTGGATAAAATTGACGTGCAGAGATGGCGGCCTAGCGGAGTGAATGATGATCGGGCGGGGAGCCAATAGGGAAGAGAACGGGTTCTTGCAACTCCGGCTTTGTTTGGTTTTGGGGGTTTGAGGCTGGGAAGAGCAAACCGACCTCTAGTCTTTAGGGACGAGTCAGACGAGACAACGTACCTAATGGTAATTAAAAAAATTCTAGTGTTTGGTAATAACGTAACTTAAGGGGACTAATTTGCAAATATTATTTCACACTCACGTTTTTCCTAATTACAAAACTTGAAATTAAATAAGAGTTTGTAATTTTGAGTTGTTTGATAAATAGTTCTAGGATACTCTCTGTTCTTATTCTTTACTCTTGTTTTCAAACGAATCAATCATTTATTAGAGTAACAAAAATAACTATTGCGTCCATAAAAATAAAAAAATAAAACATTACTTTAATTTTATATTGAAAATATTTATATTTATTTAACTTAATTTGATTTTTTTAAATATTTAGCAACCATAAAAGGTTGCAAATTTCAATATGGGGGACTCAAAAACATAAAATTATAGAACTAACCCACCAAACAAATTTTCAAAATAATAAAATATGACCATAGTCAGCCAACTAAAGTAGGCTTCAAGACTACAACAAGCAGTTTTTGAAATAATAGAATTAATTTATTGTCGTAAATATACAAAAATAAAGAGTTTTGAAATCAAGAAAAAAATAAAAGTAGCAGAAGATGCAAAGAGCAGCCATTAATCTCATGCATATCTGTGACAGCATATTTCACAACACTACCTACCAAAAGGCCAAGATCTACCAGGCTGAGCTTCACCTTCATTCATCAGCTTATCCAGCACTAGATTCAGGTCAACTGATTGCCCATTCTCACTCAGTTTTCTAATAGTTGACATCGCAAGGTCTCTGGAGAATCCCATGCTAGCCACTTTGTCGACTATTTCATCTGCCGGGACTCTGTTTCCACTGCCCGTTCCGGCAGATCCTGACCCTCCACTAACACCACTAGCGGTTGGCAGTGCATGTGGAAGTACCCTGGCAGTGGGGAGCTGTGGGTAACCACCTCTACCTGCATTAGTGGAGGAGGATAACTGTGGTTTCAGAGCAGGGGGGCTAGTGCTGTAAGGGGGAGGTGATCTTCCATAGTGATATGTTTCGCTTGGAGGCCCTGATGGTTGGCCATAACCAGACGAAAACCCTGAGCTTGTTCTGCTGGAAGGAGGCTCATAAGGAAGGGAGGGCCCTCCATAGAACTGCTGGGTCAAGGGGGGCCTAGTAGGAGGCTGAGGTGGGTTTTGGCGAAGGTTAGATGGGTAGGTTTGAGATGGAATATACGGTGTCTCTTCAGCTTGGGGACCTAAGGGAGGATGGGGCTGAGAAGGATTAAGAGGTGACTGAGAGTGTTGTTGATGTGGCTGTCCAGGTAGCTGAGAGTATTGTTGTTGAGAGGATGGCTGATATTGCTGATGCAGAGGGACTGCAGGAGATGAATGGCGCTGCTGATTTGAAGTTAGCTGATACTGAGGATTGAGGGTTTCTTGAGTAGGAGCAGGTGGTGGGAAATAAGGCTCTCGCAGAGTTTGTGGGGCAGGAGGTATCGGATTCGAAGGAAATGGGTGGTTTGGAAGCTGTACTGAAGCTGGAAGATTCTGTTGGGTAGGAAGTTGAGAGACAGCATCCGAGGATGGTAGAGAGGGCATAGATTGTGAAGGATTGCTTGGGGGATGAAGGTGTTGATAAGACGGCTGAGCAGGTGTTGCTGGCTGTATGGATTCTACACGTAGAGAACCGTGGGATTTCGATTGCTGGTCTCCTTTTAGTTTTTCAAATTGCAGCTGAGCTTCGACTATTTCTTGCTTGTCCTTCAAAACTTGTACCCCTGATTGCACCTGGCAATAATTGATGAAAAGACCAAAAGAGAAAATTCGTAACACTGCTCCATACTAGTATAAGAAAGGGAAATGACAACAGTTAAAATTATCGAAGTCGAGAGATTATTAAATGGAAACTTCACAATCTACAATCAATCTCATCGTAAGTGAAATCTCATCCACAAAAACCTTCCATGAAGTGTTAGTTACCAATAGAAACTTCACTTATAACCAACCTCTCAAAGAGACCCACACTAACTAAAAAGAGGACGGCCAAAATCAAACACATCAACTATGGAAATCAAGGTAGATCAAAGTAATACATTTCTAAATGCTAACTCCGACCAGATCAGTCTCTTATACTTGTAATCAAGTAATCAAGGTCAAAATGGATATAATGGATTCTGGGTGATCTCATTCTACTTCATAATGAAGTTACTAATGATTTATGAAAGGCTTCTTTAGATATTGTTGATTAACGGTGACAAAAAGATAATGTTCCACAAGAGTATATCTAATCTAACAATGGTTCATTATTATTCTAAAATACATGAAAAAAGATAATGTTATGCAGAAGATAATCTAAGAAGGATTTGTTACTATCCTAAAATACATGAACATAATGCTTCAAGATGAGTGGCAAAGCACCATACTCTTTATCGGTAAAGGTAAAAATTAATTTGAGCAACAATAGTTACACGACCATACTAAGTTTGTGAATATCAACTATGAAATTTACAACTTAAGATACTAAAAGTAGAGAAAATAAACTTGATCAGCAAAGGCAAATTGACCAGAGCTGCAGAGAATAAACTGGATTTAATTCATTTATCAGAAAGGAAAGAGTACAACATTTTCATGCTTGCATATTCAAAGATAAAGAAATATCCACATCAAAAACATCATAAAGAAAGATCAATCTAGATACCTCTGTTAAAATATTTTCCAACAGTCTCAGTTTTCCATCAGTGTTTCCATGATTGTTTCCAATGTATACCTTCAACTCATCCATTGAACTCTCTAAATAACGAGTTCTGTTTTCCATCTGAGTTAATTGTGCACTAAAATTTTGCAACACATGTAGCAAGTTATCAACATGTTTCTTCATAGCTTTATCGATCTCTGAGATGATGTTAACATCAATGGAGAATCGATCCTTTTCTGGGATAAGTTTTGACGGTTCAGTAGAATCTAACGAGGGGTAACTCTGCAATTGAAAAAATAAGTATCAGTTATACATCCATAGCACCGACGTGGAAATAGTGACACATGCATCAATAAAGAAAAGAAAACCTATTAGAATGCATTTGTTTCAGCTGAACATGAAAACAGGTATCACTATCAATTTGAAGCATGGATCATGGATAGAGACACCACAAAAAATGCACTAGCTTTGGAACAAATATACATACAAAAACATAGCCCTCAAATGAAGCTTTTCACAATGAAAAAGGAGAGGTCCATTAATTGATCCCAAATAGAATCAGGTGCGATCTTAAATCGAACACAATCAGTCCAAAATCGTAACAGGAGAAAAAATAAATTACTTTAATAGGAGCAATGGTGGTATTGGCCATAAAAGAATCTGAGGAGTTCCAAACCCTAGAGAGAGTATGTGCCCCGTCTAAATTTGGAGACGTAGAAGCGGAAGGAGCTGTAAACGGGCGAATCGGCTGAAAATCGTAGCTAGGGACGATTTCTTCCTTGTTAATTGAATCGATAGAGCCGGGTTCATCGCCATGAGAATGGTTCTGGAGGTCGATGAAATCCTTGCTTTGCTGCTGCGATAGATCCATAATCTGCTTGTCCATATAAGGCGTCATCTTCTCCGATTCGGAAGTTGGAATCAGAATAGAGATCTTCGTTTGGACGGTTAAGAAGATCAGAGAGGGAGAGAAGATCAGAGTGGGAGAGAGTCGCGAAAGCAAGCTGGAGAGAAGACGAACAAACGATCTACTCCGACTGTAAAAATGTATTTTTTATTTTTTTATATTTATAATTATATATTTAAGACAACCTCCTCCTCTTTTATGGGCCCATATAATTTGAACAAGGCGAAACTTGAGCCTCATCTTTATGAAATTAAATTTTGGATTAAAATCAATTTGAACAGCAATATCGGAGTTTAATTTGAACTTCTCTTTAAAATTAAAAATTTTAATAACTAAACACTTAAACTATAAAAAATGTAATAAATCAAATCCTAGCAGTAGGTCGATAACTTCTTGTTCTAAATTTACACCGAGATCAAGGAACCTATCTAAAATGAACGACTCGACTCAATCTGTCAAGTGCTTACGTGGCACTAGACATATTGGGTTGGGGTCGAAGTGGGGGTAGGAGACCCCTTGTTCAACGTGCATCACATGTGATTCGAGAACAGAGATCCCTACCCCTGATCGGGTCCTTGTTCCCTACCTCCAAATTATAGGGGCGGTCAGGGACAGAGGGTCACTAGCCCAGATCTGTACCCTGTACCCTGTTTTCCAGATTCTAACTCAAAATCTGACTATTTCACACTCTCACTGTGTTGATTTCTCCATTCTTAATCGTTTTCTTCAAATATCATTAAAAAAATTCAACAAATTAGAGCTTTAAATATTGATCCGACAATTTTTTTCTATATTAGCGACGTCAATGAATTCTGATTCAAGTAGATCGCTTGATTTAAACAAAACAACAACTTGTGATGCCAATGTGAACTGGTATTCGTACTCTACGCTCATATATGATGATCTTCGAGCATTCAATCACTTTGAAGGTAATGAAGAAATAGAGGGGCAATCGATGTTAAAAACTCTAGACGATGAACTTCGAACACCGGTCTATTCGAAGGATGATGAAGTAAAAAATATACTGATAAGAGAAAAAATTTCGATGAGATTCTATCTAAGAGTTCTTTAAAGACAATTAGGGAAGAAATAGTAGAATGTGCTTTGAATAATGGTTATGGAATCAAATTCATTAAAAGTGAATCCCGACGATTGACGATAGTATGTGAAGACGGATGTGATTGATGGCTAAATAGTTCGAAGATGCAAAATGAACTTACGTTTCAAATAAAAAATTTCAACGATCGTCACATTTGTTCAAGAAAAATTGAAAATTGACACATTATTGCAAAATGAATGGCAAATGATTATTTGGATATGTTCAAAAGTCAACCTATGTGAAAAATTCTGTCAATTATCGAGACAGTATGGAAAGATTTGAATTTCAACATTACAGCAAGTCTTGCCAGAAGAGCAAGAAGCGAATCTCGAAAACTTAAAGAAGAGAAGAGCGACGAATAATACAAGCTATTGTGGTCGTACGCAGAAAAAATTCGTATATCAAATCTGGGTAGCATATTGACCCTATAGACTTATTTGGTAGGCTTTGCCGATAATGAGTCATGTGTATTCGAAAGAATATATATGTATATGATTGATTGCAAAACAGGTTTGGTGCAGTGTGGTAGACTTATTATATGTTTAGATGATTGTCATCTAAATAGCTCATATCCTGGCTAATTACTGACACCCGTTAGCATTGATGACAATGATGAAATACATCTCGTTGTTGTTGCCAATGTGAAATCAGAGTATATGGACTCATGAAGTGATTTTTAAAATTATTAAAAGAAGACCTAAATACTGAATTGGGATATGGATGAACATTTGTTTTGGATCGACAAAAGGTATAATGCATTTTCGATTGTTGTTTTAAATATTGAGGTATTTTGGTAGTTATATTGTTTATGTTGACTCTGTTATTTTTTCAAATATCAGGTGTTATTGTCTGTTATGCAGTAAGACTTACCGTCAGCGAATACTGTTACTGTCTCCGACATATGTACGCAAATTTCAAAAATCAATTTCAGGACAAAGTATATAGAGATGTGATGAGAAATATAGTCAGGGCAACCCCAACTTTTCATTTCGAGAGAGAAATGAGGAACTTACATCAGATTAACCTGCATGTCCACACATATCTTTGAGGCATGAACTCTAGATATTAGACTAGTCATGCATTTTCTTCTATTCCTAAATGTGAATTGGGATTAAATAATTTATGCGAGTCATTCAATGCAATTCTACTACATGTCATGGACAAACCGATTCTAACAATGTTCGAAATGATCCGAAAGTTCTTGATGACTTAAAATTGTGAAAAATACAAGAAGTTGACTTCGTCAACATATGTCTTGTGTTCCTAGATAAGAAAAAAATATGTGAAGCTAGAATGTACAGCTCAAAACCAGAGTGCTATGTTTGCGAGAGCTACACGATTTGAGGTCAGCAATGGTAATGAATAATATGTTATCGATGTATATGTCATTGTTACAAGTGAGAGCTTACTAGAGTCTCATATCTCCATTCCATTCCTTGCATTCATTTCATGATACAACCACCGAAAAATTACGTTCATCAATACTATCATCGGGGAACTTATTTGTAGATGTACTCAAATTTCATTCATTCCATTAGTGGCCAACACATATAGCCGCTTGTACAAAATATGAATCAAATTTTTCTGCCCAAAAGAAAATTATCAACCTAGTAGGCCGAAGAATAAAAGAGTGCAAGATGTTGATGAGCCGTCAAGTTTGACAACTACTAGATAGAATACAACAATGTCGTGTAGTATATGTCGGCGATAGGAGCATAATAGCCGCGCTTGTATTGATAGAGGATCCACTTCAGGCGCTACTTTTACTTCGCAAGACAGATTTATGAGTTTCAACACATTTGATGGAACATAAATACATTTCAACACATTTTTTTTCTTATAAATACACGTTAATTATTTTCTAATATAGTTTTTCATTTATGTGCAAGAATCTTCTATACACAGGAGAGGCAAAAATTTCAGGCAGTAATTTCTGTAAAAATGTGTAATTTAGTAAGATAAAGTCATAAAAAATATGTAATTTAGTGAGATAAAAGTTATAAAAATAGGCAGAATTTTCTTTGTTTTATGATTTCATCCAGTCCGCGAGTGTTTGCCTCAATTCTCGTTGGGACTCAAGTATCTCTCTTTTGAGGACGGTTAGTTCATTGACTTTACCCATTAGCAACTCTATCATATGCTTCATCTTATCTCATCTACTAGCCATCTAGAAGAACAATGGCTGAGAAGGGGCATCATCCATAGAAACATCTGCAGAGGTGGAGACACCTTTCAACACCCAAATCCTATTAACTTCAACTACGCCCATCCAAATCAAATGAAACCTATCAAATATATCGACGGATCTCTGTGCTCTCATCTGCTCTCCAGTTAGTAGTTGAATCCAACCTCGCTCGACAATCTTCTGTATCAACATGTCGTACGGCAAATTCTTATTTTATGTCCGATTAATCTCATGCATGCGACCTAAAATCACGAAATTAGGGTCGAACATCTTCCCATTGTACAACTTCTTCATCACATAGAAATCCATATAATTCATAAGATCTCTATATTTATCCCGAGGTAGAATGATGTGTGTTACAGATTGTGAATAAGCTGAGCTCTGACGTTCAAATCCTTGGATTTTGGCTTCACAAACTCAAGAATATTGAAATTGCAATGAATTTTTCTAAAGAACTCTAGTCCCTCGATCGATTTGAAAAAATCACATCCTTGAGAAGCATGGTAGTTTCTCTCCAACTCAATCTCCTCTTTGACAAACTCGACCACTTCATTAATTGTCTGTGGAGTTATGACAATCTTTGTATCAATGATGTACATCTCCAACCATCCTACCCTCTCGGTAGAGGTCAATTCGCTCGTAGCATCGTCCATGAATCCGTACATATAACAATTTAGGGTTTCTAAATTGACAATTTAAATTTAAAATCCCCAAATCAAACCTAATGTAAGATTTAGCCCTAAAATATCTCAACAATCAAAGAAAAATTTGATTCAACTCTTAGTTGCAATCAGAACCATTTAAAAATCATTTTGGGAATCAGATTTTCTGTTAGTCATAGCTCAGAGCCTCTGGAAATCCGATTGGGAATCAGATTTACAACTTGGATGAGAGGAAGATGTTCAGCTCTAAAAATTCGATTGCCATCGGATTTTCATAACTAAAAATCTGAGTGAAATTTGGATTTTGCGTGAGGCTGGTTGAGAAACCTCTATAAATTAAGAGGCTCTATGTGGATGGAAAGCACAACGGAGTTCTCTCTCGATTTCATTCAAGAAGCTCTCTCTCTCTCTCTCTCTCTCTCTCTCTCTCTCTCTCTCTCTCTC